>OY998175.1:93366721-93751209 GCA_963921935.1 Galeruca laticollis | reverse complement strand
AAGGCGAAAACTTTGTCTTTTTCTTCTATGACTATCAGTTTCTCTTGTGTTTGTTTGTTTGTGATTATGTTTCCCAAGCCTTTGTATAGCTGGCTTAGGTGATCTTCACATGTGGATGGCTCGTAACTGGTCCAGGTTGCTTCGCCCGTGGTCGTGTCGAAACAATACCCATTTGTAAATTTGCATGTTATGCCTTCTTTTAGATGGATTTCGTTTGTGTCGAGGGTTACTCTGGCTAGATAGTCTCTTGTTGTTATTTTGACTGTGGCTATTATTACCACGTCGTTCCAACTTCGTCCATTCTCTTGGTAGGAGGTCCCTTTGCAAGTTCCGGTGTTGTCTAGGGTCCCACCTATTTTTATTGATGCTGTTGTGGTTCCATTCATGATTATATTGTCGATTGTCTGTTGATGCAGTTGTATTGTTTTGTATCTATGCATGGCTCTGCATTCTTCGGATCCCAGTTTATGTATGTAGGTGGACAGCCCTTCGTTGACTAGGGATGTGTGGCTATGCATTCCACAGTAGAACATGAGTCTGGTTACTTCTGCTAGGCAAGTTCAGACTTTTTGTAGTTTGATTTCGTTGCGTTGAATCACTTGGAGGTATTTGCTTTCACTCGCGTACGCCGTCTCGGGTTCCGGGCACTTTTGTACGTCTTTTAGGGAGATCACCGTAATGTTTGTGTTGGGGTTCGCACAATCGTAGGCGATTAACGTCATTGCTGTTTGAAGACCGTACATAACTAATGTTACCCAGGTCAGGAGGGCGGTGTGTCGTTCCATGTTTGCGTTCTTACCGTTTTCTACAACTATTAATAATTACATTTATTAACATTCATTGGTTTCATATATATAAGCAGGATGATTATTTATTACAGTTATTTATTACTATTCCTCAAAAAAAAACTAATACTTTTATTTTCCCTATGATAACGTTGTATTTTCGGTTTTATCCTTAGCTTATATTTTTTTCTTTTCTCAATTGACTGAACTGTACAATCTTTTAGGACGGTCAATTGAGTCCCCTGTGTAAGATCATTTTTTTTTGAATTTCTAATTGGTTACTACAATGTAACTTATGTGTTCACCTTGTAGTTATTGCAATTAAAATATTTCTTTTAATCATACTTCGGTTGACCTTGTAATGGTGCAACACAGCAAAATTTTTAATATGATTACCTGCTATGACCTTGCATTTGACGGTGTGTAATGGAGTTTCTTTCCGTGTTTTATTTTGTCTTGGTCGACAATAATTACTTGTTTATTGTTTTACTTATAGTTAATAAATCTGTGTTTGTCTTAATTCTAGTGTACTTATTATGTATTTTATAACTTATTGTTTATGAGTGCTTGTGTATATCTATATGTATTACTGTTTCATAGAATTTTATTTCTTCTTAAAGCAAAATTTGACTTTCGTGTGAGATCGGTGTGTGTGAGTGACCTGTGTTTTTGGCGGTTAAATTTGTCGTCTGTGTGTATATTTCCGCCTGGTTTTGTGTGGTGTGTGATAGCGTTTGGTTAGTTCCGCCTTTTTCCTGTATAGTTTTGACGCCTGTGCCCATGTTATATTAATGTAGCTAGGTGCACTCGGAATTCGATTTCTTATCCTGGCTGATCTTCGAATTTCCGGTGGGGGTCTTAGTGAGACGGGGAGCCTTCCGCTCGGCTTATCTTTTAGTGGTTTTGTGCGGGGTACTGTCTTATCGCTGTGTGGTTGTGTTGACCATAATGGTAAGGCTGCTAACTTCCCTATGTTTAAATCGATGCTGGTTTCTTCTTGTTGCTCTTCCTGTTCGTGTGTTGTGTTCTCCTCATTCTGGGTCGTTGTCGTCTCTAAAATTTCGTGTTGATCGTCGTCCAGCTTGCCGTAGTATGTTTTTAATCTATTAACGTGAACAACTTGTATCTTCTTTCCTTTGTTGGACGCTATTTGGTAGGTGACTGGTCCTACTTGGTCTTTTATTTCGAATGGTTCTATCCATCGGTTTTGAAGTTTTTTTGATAATCCTGTTGTGTTACTTATGTCTAGAAGGTAAACTAGGTCTCCTGGTTTAAACTCTCTTAGGGTGGTTTTTTCATTGTATCTGTTTATCCGTTCGTCTTTTGCCTTTTCTGTGTTCTCTAGTACTCTTGTGTATATTTGGTTAAGTCTCGTCTCTAGTTCTGACACGTAGTTATCGTCTAAGTTGTATTTTAGTCTTCTTGGTTTGATGAATTTGTCGAATGGTAGTGCTTGATCTTTCCCATGTAGTAGAAAATACGGGCTGTACCCTGTTGATGTATGTATACTTCCTCGATATGCCATTAGTACATATGGTATCCAACTATCCCAATCTCGTTGATTTGGGGCTATGTAATGCGCTAGCATATCTTTTATTACTCTGTGTAATCTTTCTATTTGACCATTGGTTGTTGGTGCGTAGCTCGCTGTGTGTATTCTTTTTATGTTGAGTAGTTTGCATGTCTCTCTCATTAGTTCTGACATGAAGTTTGTTCCTCTATCTGTTAACAGTTTCTGGGGTGTTCCGTGTCTGCATATTATTTGTTCTACAAAAACTCTTGCTACCGTATCTGCTTTCTGGTCTGGTATCGGAATTGCTTCGCAGTATTTCGTAAAATGATCTTGAAATGTTAGAAGGTACTTGTTTCCTTTGTTTGACGTGGGTAGCGGGCCTACTATGTCCATTGACGTTATTTCCCACGGTTCTGTGACTTTTGTAAATCTTTGTAGTGGTGCCTTTTTAAAGTGTGGTGAGGTCTTTCGTCTGTTGCATGCGTCGCAGCGTTTACAGTAATTTATTATGTCCGTTCTCATCGTTGGCCAGAAGCAACGCCTTTTTATTGCCAATAACGTTTTTTGTTGTCCTTGGTGACAATATATGGGTGAGTCGTGAAAGTCTTCTATAACTTTGGTGATATATTTCCTGGGTATAACTAGTTGGTCCTTGTTGTCCTCTTGATCTTGTCTGTATAGGAGTCCTTCTTTGTCGAGGTAATATTTTTGTTTTGTTTCGTCCTCTTGGTTTAACTGTTGTACTGTGCTAATGCAGAAATCGTCGTGTTTTTGTTCTTTCTTCAATAATTCTTTGTCCCACAGTGGTTCCCATTCTTCTTCTTCCTTGATTATTTGGATTTTTCCTGTGTTTTTTGTTGGTGTCGGTTTCAGTATGCTTACTTTGGTGGTTGACCCGTAGAATGTGAATTGTATCATCTTTGTGATTTCGTGCCAGCTTAATCCTGGAATTTGTTCTTGACTAGCTATGAAGGTTAAGCGTTTTTCCGCGTTCTCTTCGCATTGTTTTTTTAGCTTTTGGATAATATTCCACATTATTTCATATGATGTTTCTTCTTTGACTGATGTCCTATTTAATGCTACGTAGAATTTCGTGTCTAATGTGTCCCATTCTTTGACCGATTCTATTTGTTCCTGTGAGATGTCCGGTAAAGTGTATATGTTTTCTATCTTTTTAATTAGTGATTCCTGATTAGGTCTGTTTTTTGCTAGTAGGAGGGCTATTGATTCTTCTTCTTGGATGTAGTCTAGATTTCCTTCTTTCCAGTTTATTGTGTCCTTTCCTGGTAGGTCGTTTTCTGCAATATACTGTAAGTAGTCTTCGTATGTGGTTTCTATGTAGTTGCATGTTTTGTCGTACATTCTGCTTAGTGCGTCCGCGTTTCCATGTCTTCTTCCCATTCTGTGTATTACTTCGAAGTCGTATTCTGCCAGTGTTAAGGCCCACCGTGTTAGCCTAGAGTTTGGGTCTTTTAGTGTCAGTACCCATTTTAGTGCTCTGTGGTCTGTTATTATGGTGAACTTTGTTCCGTAAATATAGCATCTGAAAGTTTTGATTCCGAAAATAACGCCTAGTAATTCTTTTTCTGTAGTTGAGTAGTTGGTTTCTGCTTTGTTTAGTGTTCTGCTCGCGTATGCTATAGGTCTTTCTCTGCCCTCCCTTATTTGACTCAATATTGCTCCTACGCCTATGTTTGACGCGTCGGTTGATAGCAGGAAGGGTTTGGTGAAATCGGGGAATATTAGTACTTTATCTGAGGTTAGTGATGTTTTTAATTGGTTCATTGCTGTTATTATGTCTTCCGATACTTTGAACGGTGTGTCCTTTTTTGTTAGGTTCACTAGTGGTGCTGCTATTTCTGTTATATTTGGTATAAAACGTCTGTACCAGTTTACTAAACCTAGAAATCCTCTTACTCCTTTTACATTCTTTGGTAGGGGGTATTTGTGCACTGCCTCCAGCTTTTGTGGGTCCGGAGCTATTCCCTCTTGTGAGATAATGTGTCCCAGATATTTTACTTTTTCTAGCATGAATTTACATTTTTTTGGTTTTAGTTTAATGTTGGCTTCTGAAAGTCTTTCGAACACTTCCTCTACTTTCTGTAAGTGATCCCTGCTTCCCGCGTAATTGAATATGATGATATCATCTAGATATACCATACATTTTATTCCTGTCAATCCTCTTAAGGTGGCGTTCATGAATCTCTGGAACGTTGATGGTGCGTTTACTAATCCGAAAGGCATTTTGGTGTATTCGTAGTGTCCTTGGTATGTGCTGAATCCTGTTAACGGGATGTCCTCTTCTTTCATGTCTACTTGGTGGTATGCTTCCGCTACGTCGATTACCGAAAATAACGTTTCGCCTCCCGCTTTGTATCCTTGAAGTAGGTCTGATACGTTAGGTAGTGGGTAGTATTCTTTCTTGGTTACCGCGTTCAGAGCTCTATAATCTATACACATTCTTACTTTTTCTTCTCCTTCTGGGGTCTGCTCTACTACCAAGACTACTGGTGCTGACCATGGGCTAGAGGATGTTCTGATTACCTTGGATGCTAGTAGCCTATCGATTTCTTTTTGTAGTGTTTCTCGTTGATGGTAAGGTATCCTATATGGAGCCTTGCATATTGGTTGAGCGCCTGGTTCTAGAGTTATGTGGTGTTTGACTTTCGTGGTGCTTGTCAGAGTTTCGTCGTCATCCGTAAATAGATGGTGGTACTTTTGTATCAGCTTGACTAGTTCTTCTCTGCTTTGTGTGTCCATGTGGTTTAATTCGAAGTTATTTCTGATCCAGTCGTCTGTTTTAATGTCGAATTTTCTGATTGTGCCCTGTATAGTATTGTCAGTTGGTTTTTCTTCGGAGCATTCGTAGGCTTTCCCTATCTTAGTGCCTTTCGTGAGATTTATTTCCTGCGCCGATGTATTGATTATTCTTACTGGAATTTGTCTTTGATTTTTCGATATGCTGTTTGCTAATCTGATTGTGTGTTGTCCGTATTCTTGAGTTTCGCATACGACTGTATTTCCTTTTATCTCATGTTTTAGGATCCCTATTGTGTGAACCTCCGTTAGTGCTGGTATGGTCAAACTGTCCTCCGTGTATATGTCTGTGCTGGTTCTTGTGCATTCTGTTCCTTCTCTGCTATTCCTGATGTCTTCGGTTGTTTCGTTTTTTCCGTTTTCTTTCTTCGAGTCTGGGTCTGTGCGCCCTTTTCCGTTCATTATTGGTTTTTGGTTTGTGTGTGTAGTTTCTCTTCCTACGGTTATATCCGTGCTTGTAGTTTCCTTTATTTTTCCTACATCTTTATTTAGGTCTACTTCTGGTTTGGTTATTTCTTGTCTGTACATTGATTCCACTGTTTTTAGCCATTTCTGCCATGCTTCTTTCTCCCTCGCGTTTTCTTGATCCCTTGTTGCCGTTATTTTTCCGTATGCCTCTGTCCGCCTTTGTCTATACTTATTCAGCAAATCTCTGATTTGTCTTGGGTTCATTAGTGGTATTTTACTTCCCCATATTTCTAATGTTGGTTTTCCTCTGTATGAAATAGTTGCCTCGTGTTCTTCTAGGAAATCTCTTCCTAATAGTACTGCTGTGTCTCCCATTATACCATCATCGGCTGCAATTACTTCCGTGTGAATATTATAATCCATTTCTGTTGTTGCTATGGCTATTTGTGTTGATCCGTATAAGTGGATTGTGTGTCCCGTTATGCCTTTTAAGGTTAATTGGTCTGTGATCCGTGTGTCTAATTCGTTGTCTGCTACTATGGATTCACTTATTAGTGAGTATGCTCCGCCTGTGTCTATCATACAAGGTTCGGTTTTACCGTTTATTCTTAGGAGTACTATATACGGGGGTTCTTCGCTTTTACTTATCGTCGGTCCGTTATGATGCATTGTTTTTATCTGGTTTTTCTTGTCTTCTTCTTTGTTACCCTTTTGTGTTGCCTGTTGATTCCAGTTTTTTTCTGTGTGAGTCCAGTTTTTTCCCCTAGTTTCAGATTGACCACTTGTTTGGGGAGTAACGGTGGTCCTTGTTAGTTTAAATGTTTTCTTCCGTCTTCCTTGTTTATGTGTCCTCTCTCTGTGGACTGTCCTCTTCTGTTCTCTTCTCTTTGGAGCCTTTGTTTCTCGTTTGCATGTGGTGCTTCTCTGTTCCAAGTCTTTTCTCTGGAATTCCTTTGTCCGCTGTATTCCCCGTAGTTATTTTGGTGCGTTGTGATTCTTCTTCCTTGATCCCATTGCTTTGTATTCCATTGTTTATTTTCTTCACTTAACATTTTCTTTCTGCAGTTCTTAGCCCAGTGGCCCTGTTTTCCGCAGTAGTGGCATACATCTCTATCTGTTAATGGTTCCTTGGATTCTTTGTTTCTACAATACGCTGCCCAGTGTCCCTGTTTCCTACATATTTGGCATTTTTTCTCTATTTTTTCTTCTTCCGCTTCTCTTGTTCTGCAGTTTGATGCCCAGTGGCCTCGTCTGCCACAGTACATACATTTCGCGCTATGTCTACATTCTTCCGATTCATGTCCTGATTTGCCACATGCTGTGCAACTCCGTTGCTCATTCGTAAAAGCGACTCTGTGGCCATTATTCCTTCCGCTCACCATTGTGGCTGCCGTTTCTTGGCAACTTACTATCTCCTCTGCTTCTTCTAGTGTTAGGTCATCTTTGTGCAATATGTAGAATCCTACTTCTCTAAGCAGGTCCTTTCTTAGCCCTACTTTGAATTGGTTCATCAGTACTGCGTTGTGTTTCTTTTGAATGTTCGGTATCTGTTCTCTGTTCGTTCCTTTTATGTCTTCCTCCAATATTTTATTCCCTATGAGCCGTAATCTTGTGCAGAAAGCTGCTACATCTTCGTCGTGCCTCTGGTAGCATTGGACTAGCTGCATCCACCAGTCCGCGATCGACTTCCTTGGGACGAATTTCCTGAGTATTTTCTCCTTAAATTCAACATATGTTGCTGTGTCTAATCTTGGGTCGGCTTTGAAAAAATCGTGGGCTGCGCCTGCGAGTTTGAATTTCAGTAGTGTTAGTGTTTCTGTTTCTGACCATCCGTCGAGTTTGGCCCTTAGTTCCAATTTTTCTATATATCTGGCTGCGTCTTTTCCCGTGAAGTCTGTTAAAGTTGAGGCGATCACCCCTAGTGGTGGTGCCTGTGGTATCCTTAGTGCTGCTGGCATATTACTCGAATCCCCTGTGGACTCTAACGGCATGTTGTTTTATTAGCTGGCGCGAGTGTTACTTACCTAGATGGTTTTGAAATGGATAGTTGGGAAAATAAAGACAAATAATTATTAATATTGTAATATATAAGAATCGGTATTATTCACTTTAACTAGCCCTGAACCAAATTTAATTTAACTTATTATTTTGCGTTTAAAGCGTGAATATTTCCTAACACTTTTTCTCAAATCGTTAATGTCTAGTTCATTTAGAGAATAGTCCGTTCGTTAGTGAAAGTATAACCAAATTGCCTGTAAACATTTTATATTTCTCAAACGTGCAGCTTTCCTCCGTACTATATTTTATATTGCTATTTTTGTCTTGTGCGGAAGCTTGTTGCTGACTTTGCGAATTCCTCACCTGTATATTTGCTGTTTTTCATCCGTTGTCTAAATGTTTATGTATTAAAATAGATTTGGATTCAACGTTCGTTTGTAATAAATAGAATAACTGAGTAAGCAGATATATCTGATTGAAATTATATCACTTTGGTTATATATTAGTTTTGATTAGACCTATGTCGCAATATTTATTTTATGATATGAATATGAAATTAAAAATAACGTGTGTATCAAATGTAAATTATGTAGGTGAAATTTACACGGCCTTAATTAATGTAATTGAATGTAACTATCTCCTCTTACCTTTTGGGCTTCTACGATGCCTGAAATGGGTAGTTTAATTGGGATAGAGAAGAAAAGAAAAAAAAAAAAGGGTTATTGCCAGGACTTCCCCTCTTGCTAACCTCTGCTGTACGGACTCAGTATCTGGAGCACCGCTGTCACCACTCTAATGGTGTGCGCTATTGTATCACTGTAATCCCCTAATGATATACGATATATAATATATAATAATATACGATTAGATATCACTATTATCCCTATTATTTACTGATGTCACCACTCTAATAAATGGGTATTTTCTTTTTCGTTCTTATGGTGAAGCCGTGATAAACTCAGCCGATGTTGCTGATATCCCAGGCTGTCACCAATCTAATAAACACCACTATGTAGCTACCAAAGATATTAATCGCTGTCACCAGTGTAATAACTTGTATTGTATCGAATCGGTATTATCCTATAGTTCCTAGTTGTATCCTATATCTGGGGAAATGTATATAGTAGTTCTCTGTTACCAGTGTGGTAACTCTATCTATCGTCTCTTTTTTCTCTAACTGTACAGCTGCTGTCACCAGTGCCTGATGGCACAAAAAAAAATTATAGAACCCGGGATTCTCCCTGCGGAATTTCCTCGAGGAGGGGGGTCGTTCCGGGCTCGAGCGGTCGAAGACGTCGTGGGGCCCCTTGGGCTTATACAGTGTGCCAAGCCCGAGTTCGTAGTGCAGGGTTAGCTGGTCCGACCTATTTGACGGGTATGGGGTGGTGAGGATTGAGATAATTGAAAGGTTAGAGCATATGATAACAATATATTACAAAAAAAAACAAAACTGTGTCAAATAACCTCCGAAAGTAAACTAGTATTAGCGGTACCTGAACTATGATCTCTATTTCTAGTATAAACGTCTACCAAACTCTATGATCTAGGATTTAACTAAAATTCTCAAGTGTACAATATAAACTATCTCTGAAATGGTTTTAACTTATGGATCTCCAGTGCAACGGAGAATATCAATATGTTTGACTAAAATCCCTAGTGTAACGTAAATAACTCTAAAAAAGATTACATATAGTGGAAAAGATCTCTAATGTCGAATTAGGTATAGTATCGAGCCAAATGTAGTTATATCTACGTAGTTTGATTAAACTAATTAGATGATAAAGAGATAATATGCACAAACAAAATCTCTGAATATAACTAGATAAAATGCCCCTATACTCTTGGGCCTTAGCGGTAGATGAAGGGCGCTGATGTATAAGAACACTCGATATGACTGAACACCTTGTAGAGTCCCTTAACTTTCTTGGGTTACCCGATTTAGTCAAAGAAAAAAAATATAATAACACAAACCAATATTCAATATAATAAATGAATTTGAACTTTTTAAAAACTTACGTTTTGAAAATCCCACAGGTCACATAAATATTCACACTATTACTTTTTGAGGGTGAGGGTCCGTCAAGACTCAGACTTGCCTCACCAGGGGAGAGATAATACCTATCTCACCGACTGACTGACGGACTGACTGTCCCTTTTCCTAATATTTTTTCCATATTTATTTCCGTAATTCACCTTCAATGAAGGTTAATTATTCATATTTGTTTTATTTCGTGGTTTACCAAACTGACCTGTACGTGATATCTAATATTGTGTTAACCTTTGTTTTGTTTGTATATTTTCCTTTGGTTGAGGTCGATAATTAATAACTATTTTGAATTAAAAAACGAAATTCTATAGTGTTAGCCTTGTTTTGTTTAAATGTTTTAATTTATTTGAGGTCGGTAAATTTGATAACGATTTTGAATTAAAAGAAATTATCTATATAGGGTGTTTTTAGAACTTGTGTCATATCTCGTGTTTATTACAATATATACATATGTGTGCGTATTTATGTATGTATACATATAGTTGAGTGAACCGTATTGCACATTGGTACGAGCAATGATGCAATACAAAGATATGTGCTGGCGAATGCACTAAGCTTGCAAGCCCATAACTGAAAAAAGAAGAAGGAGTAGATCTCATCAAATGTCAGTTTTATTGTTTTAAAGCATTGTAAAGTAGTTCAAAGCATGAGTACATTTCCCCGTATCATTCAACAACTGTTAATATTTTTTAATGCTACTTTTGATTTTTCAAAGAATCACCGGTACGATATTTTCCAATATCCATTTCATCTGACAATGAAACAACTTCTTTTTCTCCCATTATTTCTAATTCTAGCATTTCGAATCAAGAGATAATTACAAAAAATGCAATACTGTGCATTCGCTTAAGCTGAATGGCTGAAGTGAAAAAAATAAACACATGAATAAAATGTTGTAAGTCTCGGGATCCCAGACCACTAAATTCACAAAGAGTTTCGGACTCCAAGACACGTAACGTCTTGGTACCCAAAACCGTATTCTTAACCGGAATTAAATTCTTTGTTCAATAGCAAAACTCCTCTTTAATGTGCAAACTGAATTCCAGCGACAAATGGAATCTTTTGCTGCAGAGCTCACAGAAATTCTACACAAATACCTATCAATTCCTAATTTCTATCACCATTTTCAAACTCCAAAATAGCTTCCATATCACTTTTCACTTGCTAATAAATAATGCGGGAAACTAGTGTGAGCAAATCTAGCAAGAAAAACAGTTTAACTCAACTCATATAGAAGTTTTTGATCTAATACTCGCATAGCAAAACTTTACTTTCCTAAACTTGTTCAATATACAATTGACATCACTTACTTTGATTATTTAAGTGAGAAGTTTGTCTCTAATCAATCTCAACTCGAAGGAAAGCTTGCATGTAATTTGTCATTGTCTCTCCAAAGTTTTTTCGGACTATCAAATAAACTTCACATTGCGATCTATGAATCGTCTAAGAGGGAAACTAAATTCCGTTTACAAACACATCATCGGGATATTTGATAGGAAAAAATTCCACTTTGAAATTCTGGATATTCCAGATGTGAAATATTTTTTGTATGGATAAAATTTTTAGTGAATAAATTATAAAATTGTCTAGTGTTCAGCTGCTACTTATTGTTTTTTCGCTCAACGTATAGTCATTAACCCAGATTTTTCGTTAGGGTTACGTACAATTAGATCCACTTTAATTGTGGTTTCTCCAATATTACGCATTTTTATTCTTTTTAGAAAATTTTATGTGCTACTTTTACAACATGTACATTTACTAACTATACCAGTGATGGGGAAACTACGGCCCGCGGGCCAAGTCCGGCCCGCGGAAAGGTTTAATCCGGCCCGTTTAAGAGTGCCATCATGAGAATGTTTGAACGCGTTCTTACTTCGTAATGTGACGACCCGCATAAAAACTACCTGCGGCGATATTCAAAACACAATAGTATTCTGGACAAATCCATCCGACCTAAACAGATAAACAGATGTTCGGCTCATCTTATATATGCAAACAAATCTTTTCAACAATGAAGCTTAGGAAAGATTCTTCAAGAAACAGAATTACAGATGAGCACCTTTCATTAGTTTTAAGAATTTCTGCTTCGCAAATGGAACCGGACTATGATAAACTTTTGATGAAACAGTCTAAATTTCATTTTTCTCATGCATCATCAACCAGTAATGACACCAGAAAATAAAGTGATAATACTTCACATCAAGAACTACACTAAATTCATATTATAATTTGTGCTTATAATTTTCTTACCTTTTGCTTTTTTACTATTAAAATAATAAGTGTATGTAATAATATATGTATATGTTCATAGAACACATACATTTTTTAGCGATTAAGCATTATTCTTTGGCCCGCTACAATTGTCTCGTTATTACAAATGGCATGTCTTAAAAGAAGTTTCCCCACCACTGAACTAGACAGTTCAAATTACTTTTAAATACAAACCTCCAAAATGCAATTTAAATATGTACATTACTGTATTTTGGCGTTTGATGGTGTCGGATATTTTTATATATATATATATTTTGGTATTGCCTGATGAGTAAGTACCCTCACTTTACTTTTTTGATTTTAGTTTTTCACACTAACGTATTGGTTTACTTGTTTACAGGTAAGCACTGAAGATGACTTATTAGTCGAAAGAGCTTTGCTACGATTTTTCAAAAAGTAATATATTTTACAAGGAATAGAAAATTTTTATTTTTTGAATTTCATTTTCTCAATCAAATCTCTATTGGCTTAATACATACAGTGTGCTATCGGCCATAACAAAAAGTTACCGAAAATAAGAGAATCTACGATCATAGTCAACAGATTCAGAACCAATGAGCAAATTAACTTCAGGACTCTTCTCAAGAGATGAAAAGACAGCTGAGCTGCCACTCTGTAATTTGAATTTGGAAATGTAGCTTTTGATAATACCGTGAGGGCAATATTATCCCAATATTATCCCAAATATCAGAGGCGTCAATAAAATCCAAATACGACTTGACTTGCAGGCAATAATTTCAACTGCCGTTTGGAACATAACCGTGGGCAGCTACAATCATCCATTAAAAGTATATTAACAATCCAATTTAATGTTATCTTGAACAAATTATTCGACAATTTTACCAGACCTGCATCAAGGCGTAGAGCATAGTCAGGAGTACTTGAGGACACCATCAAAATTCTTCTTAGAAAAGATACCTGAACACGCTCTATAATATCTGGATACCTTAATTACCAAATTGGCAATGCATTGTACATAATACTAGCAATAAAAGATTCAAATAGTTTTATCCGCGGGGACAAATTAGCTATTTTCATGTTTGCCATTGAAGATAACACTGGTCCTATAGCTTTTTTAGCCTTACTTGCTATTGTTTTTGATATCTCATAAAATACGCCATATGATGTAAATAGTACTCCAAGATAATTATAATCATTTATCATAGAAATTAAACAATCGTTAAAATAAAATTTATAAGACGTTTGTTGAAACCTACTTCTAGAAAAAGACATGATTTTAGTTTTTGTAGTGTGAACCGTTAAGTTATTTTTAGCGCAGTATTTTTCAAGGATTCCTAATTCTTTTCCTACGTCAACTTGAGAAAATGCCAGTATTACAATATCGTCTGCATACAGAAGAGTTAATATTTCATTCCTATCATCAATGTTTACACCCCGAGCCCCATTCTTGCAGGAAAAATCTTCAATATTGGCGATGCAGAATGAAAATAGAAGTGGGATCAAAGATTAGCCCTGTGATATTCCCGTAGTTACGTCGAATGCTTCGGTAAATCCATCAGCGACTTCTATTTTAATCGTGGCATTATCATATTTCCCCCTCTCATTTTTGAACAATATATTGGGTTTTCTCTCTTCAACGCAGAGTATCAGTACTTTTATTTTATGCATACGTCTAACTACTTTAGCATTAGTTATTCTCTTTACCCATGATACCCATTTTTGGATACAAATACATTTCAAAATCGTCAATTTTATTTTCCATGATTAGATTAAACGTTCAACTTTTCCAGCCATACAATAAAATGGAGAATATATTGCTCCAGATCATTCGGACATGAAATTCCAAGCTAACAACTGTTCTTACAAATGATTCTTTCTTATTTGTTAAGGCCCTTCTGAATTGCACAATTCTTACACTCATTTGCGTTCTTGTGTCATTTTCTTCATTTTTGATAGCATCTAAATATTTGAACGCTTTTCCTTTTATTGTCATCTTGTTATGTACGCGATTTTTCGCGAGTATTTTCGTTTTAGATGTATACGAAGACAAAAGTAACTATATTATTGATTGAAATTAACTATCTCGACCCCTTACTTCGTGAAATCTACTCATATTACTGTTTTAAATGAAACTAGATGTTTTTGAGATAATTCCACAATATATTAAAAGAAATGTTAAAAATTATGAGAAATTGGACAATTGTTTCGATATTAAATGTCATCGTCATCGAATGACAGAAGTAACATTCCATTTGATGCCTACCTCATGTTTAATAATCATTTGTAATATCAACTTCTTCTTTTAGGCTTATTTCAGAATGAAATAGGACTATTATAGAGAGTAGCATGACGCGACTTCGGAAAAATTTCGATGCAGTTTTTCGTTTTGGTGTTTCCTGGTGCCAAAATAACCCCCTGTTCCGAATGTCAAAGTTGAAAAAAATCGTATTTCCTCTGTTTTTCATTTGACGCAAAAAAGTTACTGATATTTTTCATAGACCTTCGACAACTTTTGTGCTTAACATTTTTCTCTAAAACGTGAATAAAATCATTCATTTAAGAAAATTCACAAATTACCAAGATTTTTTTAAATTTGTTGTTTTTGATTTGATGCCAAAATGTTACTGAAATAAGCCTGTCCAATTGATCCTGTGCCATTGGGATTTTTTTATATCAACATATATTAAGTCAATCACAAGGTAGATCACTTCTAGGTGTGATCAAAAATAATTGGCATAGGCATCAAATGAAATCAATCAATCAATAATCAAATGTCAAATTTCTTAGAATTTTCAACATTCTTTCCAATATACTTTGGAAATATCTAGAAACAGTAATATGAGTAGATTTCACGAAGTAAGGGTGGAGATATTTATTTTCATTAAAAAATTTTTGAGACAAGATTTGGTCCGACTGTACCAGAAGTTACTACGAAAACGGTACAAAGCATCACAAAACATTTGGTTTAACCAAGAATGCCTAAGAAAAGAGGTAATACCACCAAATTATATAAATGTAAAATGCTATAGTAAGCACAAAGCTTAAAGAAGAATGTAAAAAATTGTTTAAGATAAGAGACTCCTTAGATAACTACTTAAAAATTGTACATTCTGAACTCACATTTCAACTACATTCAGTAGAATTTGGCTGTCTAGATGACAAAATCAGAGAAAGTGTCATCACGATGAAGCATAAGAAATTTATGAAACCATAATCAAGATCACAAAAACGTGAACACTCACAACATAGAATTCAATACACTAAACACCATGAAACTGTAAGTACTTACATACCAACACACTTTGCACCACGATTTGAAAACCTTTCAGACACTAGTTTTACAGATAGTGAAATAGAATTTTTAAATAAAGGTTTGAAGTACAGCATACCACCAAAATTCACGAATAATATTAAACAAATAATAGCTAAAGAATCAGAAACAGATTCAAAATTTAATTCAAATAATTTTCGTTATGAGAAATTAAAATTTGCCAATTTAATAAAAAATATTGAACCGTCAAAGGTTGAAAGTAAAACAAAAAATGACATTACAGTTTAAAAGTCAATCCAAAAGAAAGTAGAAGATAATAACAAAATCTGACATGGGGAACGCCACTGTCATATTGATAACTAAAGATTATAATTCGAAAATATATAACTTTATAGAATCTATCGATGTACAAGTTCTTAGAGCAGATCCAACAAAAAAGTTTTCTAATAATTTGAGAGATATTGCTAATAATTCAAATTATCTTTTAAGTGATTACGATAAGAAGTCCATCGGAAATAAAAATCCTCATTCTCGACAATTATACGGAATCGTTAAATTACATGAAATAACGAAACTACTTAGACCTGTAGTTTCTTATGTTAAATACTCACAATAATATATTAGCAAAAAACTTAACAATATAACCAATAGTTATGGATATACATCTAATTACTCAAAAAAAAATTCAATAGAACTAATCAAGAAATTAAAAACCTACGACTTACAAGATAACTCTATACTCATTTCATTTGATGTTACCAAGATGTTCAATAAAATTCCTTCTAAATAATGTTTAATACTCAAATTAGAATATAAAAATATTAATCCAGGAATAATATCAGATATACTTAATTTATTTGATGTATGTATTAATCAGAATTATTTCACTTTCGACAATAAGATATATATTCAAAATGAAGGTTTACCAATGGGAAGCCCTATATCACCCATTTTGGCAAACATTTTCATGGACAGTTTAGAAAGGAAAATCTTTGAATGTAATCTTTCAAAAAATATCTTATTTTGATATAGATATGTAGATGACATATTAGCTTGTTTTATAGGTAGTGAACGACAATTAGGGGTGTTTTTCAACCATATCAATAATTCACACCCAAAAATTAAATTTACATTGGAAGTTGACGAAAATAACTGTATCAAATTTCTTGATTTAAAAATTCGAAGAGTTAGGAGTGTAATTGATCATTCAATTTGTAGATAACCAGCACACACTGATGTGACTATTCCATATAATTCCAATCATCCCATGTCACATTAGCAGCATATAATTCAATGATACAAACAGTTTTTTCAGTTCCTATTAACAAATTTAATTTTGATAGAGAAATTAATACAATTAATCAAATAGCAATATCCAACGGTTGTCCATTACATATGATATATATATATATATATATATATATATATATATATATATATATATATAACAAAGACAGAATTAGCGGGCATAGCACGCATAGCATAGCATAGCATATATATATATAGCATATATATATATATATATATATATATATATATATATATATATAACAAGATGTACGAATAGTGCGTGACATGAACAATAAGCAACAAACAGATTAGTGGGTATTGCACGCAAATAGAAGAAGAAGACAACAACCAACATAGAATATTCGAGATCCTCTAATATTACTGACACAAATGTTGTGTTTGACTATCCTGCTGAATTCTGTTATATTCTCTCATGTTTCATTGAACACCTTTGCTCCCATTTTTCACATCTTTTCTTGGTTGTACCGTACCGATGACGGCTAATGAGCCAGAAACATGCATGTCTGCGGTTACCACTCTTTTCAGTACCCCCTTCTTCTATTTGCGTGCAATACCCACTAATCTGTTTGTTGCTTATTATATATATATATATATGTATGCACAGACTTCAGTTTGAGGACGAGTATATCTTATACTGAGTATAACTTATACTGTATAAGTTGTCCTCGAAGTGTACTCTCGGATCTAGCATACTAACATATTTGATAAAAAAATTTTTCACGGGAATGTATTGATGAATGATTATTTTTCATTTAACCCTAAATAGGTCATCCCTTACACCCACCCCCTAAAGGCGGGGGTGGGGGTGACTTTGTAAAATAGTCGTAAAAATAAATGTTTTAATTTAGAATCAAATTACACGTAATTTTTTACATATACTACTAAAATTTCATTTTCATAATTTTTTTTATAAAGTTATGCAAAAAAAATGTTATCAAAAAATTGATTATTCAATGGTGTGGGACTCCCGGATCTAGCATACTTCCAAATTTGATAGAAAAAAATTTTCACGGGAATGTATTGATGAATGATTATTTCTCATATTAACCTAATTCAATCATCCCTCACCCACACCGTAAAGGTGGGGGTGGGGGTTACTTTGTAAAATTGTCGTAAAAATAAATGTTTTAATTTAGAATCAAATTACACGTAATTTTTTACGTATACTACTGAAATTTCATTTTGATAACTTTTTATTATGAAGTTATGCACAAAAAATGTTATCAAAAAATTGATTATTCAATGGTGTGGGACTCCCGGATCTAGCATACTTCCATATTTGATAGAAAAAAACTTTCACGGGAATGTATTGATGAATGATTATTTTTCATATTAACCTAATTCAGTCATCCCTCACCCAGCCCGTAAAGGTGAGGGTGGGGGTTACTTTGTAAAATTGTCGTAAAAATACATGTTTTAATTTAGAATCAAATTACACGTAATTGTTTACGTATACTACTGAAATTTCATTTTGATAACTTTTTATTATAAAGTTATGCAAAAAAAATGTTATCAAAAAATTGATTATTCAATGGTGTGGGACTCTCGGATCTAGCATACTTCCATATCTGATAGAAAAAAAATTTCACGGGAATGTATTGATGAATGATTATTTTTCATATTAACCTAATTCAGTCATCCCTCACCCACCCCGTAAAGGTGGGAGTGGGGGTGACTTTGTGAAATAGTCGTAAAAATAAATGTTTTGATTTAGAATCAAATTACACGTAATTTTTTACGTATACTACTGAAATTTCATTTTGATAACTTTTTTTTATAAAGTAATGCAAAAAAAATGTTATCAAAAAATTGATTATTCAATGGTGTAGGACTCTCGGGTCTAGCATAGTTCCATATTTGATAGAAAAATTTTTTTCACGGGAAAGTATTGATGGATGATTATTTCTCATTTTAACCTAAATCAGTCGGAGCTCACCCATCCCCTAAAGGCGGGGGTGGGGGTGACTTGGTAAAATTGTCGTAAAAATAAATGTTTTAATTTAGAATCAAATTACACGTAATTTTTTAAGTATACTACTAAAATTTCATTTTGATAACTTTTTTTATAAAGTTATGCAAAAAAATGTTATAAAAAAATTGATTATTCAATGGTGTAGGACTCCCGGGACTAGCATAGTTCCATATTTGATAGAAAAAAATTTTTCACGGGAAAGTATTGATGGATGATTATTTCTCATTTTAACCTAAATCAGTCAGAGCTCACCCATCCCCTAAAGGCGGGGGTGGGGGTGACTTTGTGAAATAGTCGTAAAAATAAATGTCTTAATTTGGAATCAAATTACACGTAATTGTTTACTTATACACCTAAAATTTCATATTGATAACTTTTTTTTATAAATTTATGCACAAAAAATGTTATCAAAAAATTGATTATTCAATGGTGTAGGAGTCTCGGGTATAGCATACTTCCATATTTGGTAAAAAAAAATTTAACGGGAATGTATTGATGAATGATTATTTTTCATTTCAACCTTAATCAGTCATCTCCCACCCACCCCCATAAGGCGGGGTTGGGGGTGACTTTGTAAAATAGTCGTAAAAATGAATTTTTTTAATTTGGAATCAAATTTCACGTAATTTTTTACGTATACTCCTAAAATTTCATTTTTGTAACTATTTTTTTTATAAAGTTATGCAAGAAAAATGGGGTCTAGCATACTTCCATATTTGATAAAATAAATTCACGGGAATGTTTTGATGAATGAATTACCTCCATTTTAACCTAACTCAGTCATCCCCCGCCCACCCGCAAAGGGCGGGGGTGTAAAATAGTCGTAAAAATTACTTTGTAAATTTGGAATCAAATTATACGTAATGTTTCACGTATACAGCTAAAATATCATTTTTATAACTTTTCTTTATAAAGTTATGCAAATAATATGTTATTAAAAAATTGATTATTCAATGGTGCACCACTATCGGGTCTAGCATACTTCCATATTTACTAAACAAAATTTTTCACGGGAATGTGTTAATGAATGATTATTTTTCATTTTATCCCAAATCAGTCATCCCCCACCCATCCCCTAAGGGCGGGGGCGAGGGTGACTTTGTTAAATGGTGGTAAAAATAAATTTTTGAATTTGGAATCAAATTTCACGTAATATTTTATGTATACACCTAAAATTTCATTTCGATTACTTTTTTTTATGAAGTTATGCAAAAAAAATGTAATAAAAAAATTGATTTTTTAATGAAAATAAAAATCGCTATTGCGGCTTTACGAATAAGAATTAAAATTTACTACTTGGCATATGTATATTTAATAAAATAAAATTCAAATTAAAAAATGATTACACGCTTATTTCATACCATAAGGGTAGAGGGGGCGGGTGTTTGGGAAATATTAGGGTTGGGGTGATTTTGGGTGAGTCATCGAATCATAAACCCTTTTTTGAGTATGTATACCAATTTTCATATTTTTTCTTCATTATTGCCAAAGATATTCAATAAAACGTGTCACCATCCCAGGCCCTTAGGGGTTGGGGGGGGGGTATGACTGATTTACGTTAAAATGAAGGATAATCATTCATCAATACATTTCCGTGAAACATTTTGACTGATTTGGGATAAAATGAAAAATAATCATTCATCAATAGATTCCCGTGAAAAAAATGTTTTTATCAAATATATACTTCCCGAGAGTCCTGCACCATTGGATAATCAATTTTTTGATAACATTTTATTTGCATAACTTAATAAAAAATAGTTACCAATATGAAATTTTAGGTGTATACGTAATATATTACGTGGAATTTGATTCCAATTCTAATTTATTTTTACAACTATTTTACAAAGTCACCCCCAACCCCACCTTTAGGGGGTTGGGTGGGGGATAACTGATTTAAGTTAAAATAAAGGATAATCATTCATCAATACATTCCCGTGAAAAATTGTTTTCTATCAAATATGGAAGTATGCTAGACCCGAGAGTCCTACACCATTGTATAATCAATTTTTTGCATAACATTATAAAAAAAAGATTTCAAAGTGAAATTTTAGGTGTATACGTAAAAAATTACGTAGAATTTGATTCCAAATTTAAAAATTTTTTTTTACGATTATTTTACAAAGTCACTCCCACCCCCGCCCTTAAGGGGTAGGTGGGGGATGACTGATTTAGATTAAAATGAAAAATAATCATTCATCAATACATTCCCGTGAAAAATTCTTTTTCATCAAATATGGAAGTATGTTAGTTTGATGTTAATAAAATAAAAATGCATCCATGTGTAGAATATGAAAAAAGTGGGAACAATGTAATACTTAATTTAAAAAAGTATAATACTTAACATCAATCATAATCATATTCTAAAACTAATTTTAAAAACCATAGACAGTTTTTATTACTAACAGGTTCACAGTTTGAATAAGAAAAGCATGTGCAAGTTTATTAAAATCAGATCATACAATTTCATTTTTCCGTGATTCAAAATCGTCCTTTGTCGCAAAAACAAAGTTTTCAGTAGACGTTTCAATGTCGTGGTTCTCCTTAAAGTGACTGTGTAATTGTATTTTAGCCGAATTTTTGAAACTACAGAGAGGGCACTTCTTTGCATTTTTTGGAGATGATTCTGAGGAATCTACTGATAAAATGCCATGAGTCTTTTTATGGAGATGATTCTTGTGGTTGAAATTTTTCTTGTAGATATCACAACTGAAGTTGTAAGTCTTCATACACTTTTTAAGTGGAGCTAGATCATCAAGTCTTCCCTCATGAAATATTTTTACTTGTTTCCGCAACCCATATATTCGCTTGAAAGATGACTTGCACTCAGTACACACTGATTTCTCATTCATTTTGAAAAAAACTTTCAAACTTAACGTTATTTTGTTTGATTTTGATATAAACACAGCTGTTTGAAGCAAAGAAATTATTCCATGGTATAAAGTTTGACGTACCGAATGCAAGACCATTAGACCAAGTATGCAACCCAAATAATATAAGTTTGGGGATTGACTATCTCGTAATATCCGATGCACAAACGACGAAAATGAAAACGAACCGCCTCTTATAACAGGGCCATCGTCCATAAATTCCAATTGGAATTTATGGACGATGACAGGGCTGACGGCATTGAACAACAACAAAACATCGTTTTTCGTATATTGTTATATTTTTGTAGTTGCTTTTATGCTGTATTTCTGAACATTATCGTAAAAATGTCTTTTTAAAGGCTCTGATAGCAAGTTCTAGCTGTAATGTGAGTAGAATATAGAATCTCGAGAAAAATAAATTGATTAAACAATATTGTCAATTTCAGGTTAGCAATATTGTAATTTTTTTTGAAATTGTATTCACAAATCAGACACAAGAACTGGATTTCCATGAAGAATTGGAAATTAGAAGACACTTAAGAAACCCATAATATCAAGTTGTCAATGAACAGATAAATCTAGGGAGTTCTCCACTTTTAAACTGTCTTCTTAAGTGATAATTTTGAAAATCAGCAGATATAGTTTTCCTGGTTTTCTATATCATTGCACAGTTATACTTATCTTAATTGGGAAAAAAGATATCCAGGATATCCCCATAGGGCTAATAATATCTACGCTTTAATAATTGTAATATCATATATTCTTCTTTTTTCTATTAACATATTTTAAGTCTAGCCAAAAATAATTATTAATCATCAGGTAGGCATCAAATGGAATGTATATTCTGTCATTCTGACGATGATATTTAATATCGAAACAATTGTCAAATTTCTTAAAATTTCTAACATTTTTTCAATATATTGTGGAATTATCTAGAAACAGTAAGCTTCATTTAAAACAGTAATATGGGTAGATTCCACGAAGTATGGGTCGAGATAGTAAATACTTTGTAATAGTTATTAATAATGAATCATATAACGATCTGTGGAACGTAACCCAACGTCTACTTGGAAAAAGGCAGATATGCAAATATGGTTACGGGAAAGAAGTATTCATTTTGATTATACTGATATTAAGCCGGAACTTTACAGGAAAATACAGCTAAATAAACCAATATTTAAAAATTATGTTGTTTATAAGTTGTTAGCTGAACACGGTCCTTCCGTGTTACGTTTGCCACCACCTGATCCAAAATTGAATCCAATAGAAAAGATGTGGGCTATTATAAAATGAAGTTGGAGTGCGTAATACAACTTTTAAGGTAGGTGACGTGTTAAAGTTGACAGATGACACATTTGCTAGAGTCACACCAGAAACATGGAAGAATGTTTGCATTCATGTAATCAGAATGGCTTTAATGGTATGTTATTGTAATAAATTTTCTAATTAACCCATTAGTCCCCAACGTTGCGTAAACGAAACATTTTGGATTTTTTTTTAAATATATCATTGAATGTCATTGACTTTTATGTCGCTACAATTTATTCCAAATATAATAACAATTATGTTTCTATGTAATACTGCGATATAATCAAAAAATTCATTTTTTGCAAATTTATGAAATATGCGGAAATTGGGGATTTCATTTATCATATTTTCGTCGATCGTCGTTTTTTGGATCTATTATCAAACGATGGGAGCTTTCGTCTTCTTTTACTGGGGAATCAGAAATTACTTAACCCTACATGTTGGTCAGGAAGTATTCAATCAATTATGGCAATAAAAATTCGATTGTTCGATATTCTAAAAGCTCTTCAGATATTGAATCGAAATCGCAGAAAAAGGAAGCAACCATGGAAGCTAAAAATCTGAAAAAGAAAATGGCCAACTTTGAATTTGTTTTTATTAATATTTTTATCTTCAAAACTTTATCTCAAGTAAACCACGTATCAAGATTTTTACAAAGAATTGATATTTATATCGGCGGCGCAACAGTCTTAAGAAATACATTGACCTACATTTCTGCTTTAAGAGCTCAAGAAGCGTATAATGATTGAATATCTGAACCAATAACTCTTGCAATTAAATGCAATATAGAGCTAGTATTTCAATTTAAAAGGCAACGAAAAGTACCAAAACAAATTGTTGAGCTTGCTTTGGAATAGCAATTTGATAATAGAGAAGATTACTTCAAAGTCCGGGTATATTACTATTCAATTGATACCAATACCAATCAAATTGAATAGAGGTTTTCTGCTATGCAATCAATCAAATGAATATTATTTGTTGCAACAATACTAATTTCGAAAACATCGGGAAATTTTTACTAACGGTGTTGTCAATCAATATTGATATGTTACTTGAACTAGTTAAAGAGATGACTTCAAAAAAGATATGAAGAGGAAACTTTTCCAAATAGTATTCGTATATGAAACTTGATTTTCCTGAAGTTTATGTTATGTTTCTTCTATTTTTTACCCTACCTGTGCGTAACTGTTGCGCAATTGGAAAGATCCTTTAGTAAATTGAAAATGTTAAGAAATTGCATTAGGTCAACAATGATCGTGATCAATCTATTTTAAATGTAGAATATAATATCGCAGCGAAGTTAGATTCAAAAGATCTCATAGATTACTTTGCCAATACTAAAGTCAGAAAAAGAACGTAGTTCTAGATTTTAGTTTATTATTAGTTTTTATATTTTATATAAAGTATTTCATTTATTTCCTTTCAATGTAATACGGAAAATACCAATCTAGATATTGGTTTGGAATTAAGTAGCTGAATAAAACATATTTTTGTTTTGACACTTTTTATGATACAAAAAAATTTAAGTTTTCGTTTTGTATTAGTTTTTGTCCTCAATGGAAAACGTTTTAATTTTCTTACTTTTTACGTGTTACTCAGTGTACCTGTAAGAAATGTCCTGAGGCCCACTCGCCCCTAGATCCGCCACTGAGCCAGGCCCGTCGCTAAGACAACTGATTCTAAATAGTGCATAGGTATTAGATAATATTAATATTGCTCCTGTACAAACATAGGTACAGCAAATATGACACATCTTTCTCAGTCCAGAATACATTTCTGATGATTTCTGTAATCTATCAGAGTGTGCTCTGAAAATTCGGTAGTGAAATGGCAAAGTGTACACTATCTGCTATTTTTTTAAAATACGTTTTATTGCTTTTATTGCATTAAATGATTATAAATAACGTATCTATATAATTCAATATTCCAAGAGAAAAATGTAAAAAACAAGAATTTTTTACATTTTGCTCCACCATCACAATTCAATTCAATATATTATTTTCAAGGTATATTGCATTTATGTGGTTTCTATAGAAAATAATCTATATGTATAAATATTTTTAACCCAACAACTGCATGTTGGAAATAATAAAAAAAACTATAAGAACGCCGCTATTAGCAAAAACATTAAGGCGGCGATTCCACAGCAGACATTATAAAAACATACTTAGATAACATATTTTAGTCTTTCATAAAATCTGAAATAGAAACGGTCTTACATGGTTGCCGGTTTTACTATATTTTCAGGAGATCTACTGATTTGCATATTGATGAAAAAAATTATGACACTTGTTTATTATTATTATTAATTTTTAATTAATCATATCTCGCATGATATTTCCAAACGCTCTGTTTAAATTAATTTAAGAGATTTCTCTTATTACCTACCTATCTAATGAAAACTAACGAAAGAAACAAACTAGCCACAACTAGTATGTGAGACATCTACACACACAAAATTATGTATTTGCAGTCGAGAAAAGCAAATTGTACTAATGCTAACTTTACAAAAAAAGTAATACATTTACATACTAATGATATGTATATACCAAAAAAGGATAATACTTTATCAGATTCAGATTTAAAACGATTTTTTATATACCTATAACAGTTATTTTCTTACATTTGTTTTTTTATTTGTTTTGTATTTTTGTTGTTCATTACTATTCGTTCTATTTTTTTATATACTCGTACCTGATGAGTATCTACGTAACTTTATTTTGTGATTACTATTTTTAAAATGAAGCAGTAGGTAGGTATAATATATCGTATCCCCCTTAATGTTCGCTACATATGGCAAACATTTTTAGTTGTAGGATATAGGAAAATTTAATGTATGCCATCGATCCTGCATGGTCGCTAATCTGAAAAGACATTCTGACGTCACTCACGATGCCACTGTGATGGAGGCAAAATATCGAAAAAGTTGTTTGGAAAAAGTGATTAGAATGATATTTTAGGGCCATTTATGAAATTTCGAGCAAAAAAAACAAAAAAATAAAAAAACCCGTACTTTTCGCCATGTTTAATGTGTGAGGGTAAAACAATTCAGAAATATTGATTGAGGTCATTCATATATAATAAAATGAAAATATTCGTTGAACGCGTGAAATTTTTTTGTATCTTGTCAGTTTGTGCAGTTTCAAACAATTTAATTGTGATATTACAATTGAAAAGAGCCGATATTAATTTTTTTTATGTAATATTTCATCAAAGTTCCAGAACATGACAACTTACATTAATAATTATTATTTAATAAGCGTAATGATTCATGTTTGGACAATATTTATAAAAAAACAATGCGATAATATGAATACAAGATAATTTATTATCTTTGAAAGGTCTGCATACATTTCACAACGATTCCTAGTATTATACTTTCATCATCCTTGAACCCATTTTTCTCAAATACTTTGCCGCAATACAAAGTTTTAAATTAACTAAGTGGGCTTTAAAATCATAAACGAATACTCGTTTAACATCATTGTTGCATTTGATCCGTAATTCTCCGTTTTCGTTAAGTTTACTTCTATTTACACATTCTGCAAAGATATTTTCATATCTATCTATCTATCTATAACTAAAAATGCCTTCTATACTGTCACGTGAAGAAAAAATAGAGTTGGTTCTAATTTGCGGAGAAAATTATCAATGTTCAAGAGAAGCTGCTAATATTTTTAACCAAAAATATCCTGGCAAAAACGTCCATTTTAGAAATGTAGCAAAATTATTAAAGAAGTTTAAGGTAACTACAAGTAGAAACGCTAAGTCTTTTCCATCACATGACTGATACGACATTAACTATATGCATCTTAATCAAAACAATGCGACAAACAAACTTCACCCGTGCAAGCCTAAATTTATTCAAGTTCTGAAGAAAAATATTTTGACGTCCGGTTTGGTTTTTGAATTATAGAAGATAATCCAAATTTCACAGAAAATGTTTTATTTTCCGACGAATCTACTTTCACATCAAATGGAACAGTAAGCTCACAAAACTGTCGTTGATGGGCAGACACAAACTCCCACTCAAGGTTAATGTATGGTGCGGAATTTGGAATTGTCAAATTATTGGTTCATTTTTCTTTAGAGAAAACCTGAATGCCAGGCGTTATTCAACTTTGTTGGAAAATGAATTAACCAAATTTTTGGATGGTATCCCACTGGCTAAGCGAGCCAATCTTCATTTCCAACAAGACGGTCCCCGGACCTATGCCCTCTGGACATTTTATTATGGGGCTATTCAAATCACAAAATTTATCGAGTAACACCCTTCAGAGACGTCGCACATTTAGAACAATGCATATGGGATTGCGTATATGCTATTAACCAAGGTACGCTCCGAAATATTCAAAGAGAAACGAATTCCGGGACGGTGAAATGTATGGAACGAGATGGAGGACATTTTGAATTTGTGTTTTGAAATATTAAGTTATTTATTAGTAATGAGTTAGTGGGTAATCTGTTGAATATTGTTCCAAAAAATAGTAATAACTAAATGAAATTAACTGTCTCGACCCTTACTTCGCGGAATCTACTCATATTAGTGTTTTAAATGAAACTCACGGTTGACAATTGACAATTTTTTAGAATTTTCAACAATTTTTATTATATTGTGGTATTAACTAGAAACCGTGAGTTTCATTTAAAACACTAATAGTAATACGTTGGTAAACTAATTCAATTTATTATTATGACTAGTTAATGAGTTTTAATAATTTAATGAAATATTTATTGAAAATATCAAAAACGGTTCTTTTCAATTGTGGTATCAGTACTAAATTATTTTAAACTTCACAAACTGACAACATTGGACAAGGTATTGTTACAGGAAAGTTTCAAATGCTCAACTAATATTTCCATTTAATTCTCTAGGAATGATTTTAATGACCAATTTTGAATAGTTTTACGTTTATAAATTACATACGGTGCTAATGGAACTCTTTCAAAAAAGAAATTGAGGCAATATCATTTCAG
This sequence comes from Galeruca laticollis, assembly GCA_963921935.1. Lineage (NCBI taxonomy): Eukaryota > Metazoa > Arthropoda > Insecta > Coleoptera > Chrysomelidae > Galeruca > Galeruca laticollis. Next base: position 93,723,703 of record OY998175.1, on the reverse strand, counting down.
AAGACCGTAATGGAGAAAAATAAGAAAATTCTTATTTTTTGTTGTTTTTGCTTCAAATTTTGTACGTACTCCTAAAATATCATTTTAATCACTTTTTCTAAATAACAATTTTCGGTATTTTGGCATCTAACCTCACTTTTCGCATTTCCACGTCGAATTTTTCCAATTTGTGGCCATGAAGTGTTCATGTAACTGATGTCAAGATGTAATTTTGGATTATCGACCATGCAGAATCGATCGTATATATTAAATTTTCCTATATACAACAACTAAAAATTGTTCCCATATGTAGCGAACATGGTGGACACTGTATGTTTACTTTATTTGTTTTTAAATGAAAAGTTTGTTTTCAAATAATACATATTTTTTCGAGGTCATAAGTTTAATTCATTATACTTTTTTGAAATTTCTATAGCATAAAATAAATCTATTGAAATTACTCAATTTTTGACAAGATTTTTACTGATGAAATGAAAATCTAACTGGCAGCCCTGCGGTCTAATCCAAATAAACTTTTCATGAGGATATAAATTTTAATCAACCAACATCATAACCCTTAATTCATTTAAAAAAAATAACAGATAGCTCTCCCTTTGACCTTTTGCCATTCATTCCACTACCTACCGAATTGTTAAAGTTTGATTGATTTCAGAAATCGTTAATAGTACAACTGCGGGAAAAAATATAACAAAAGTTTCGGTATACCGCGAGAGGGCGTAATTGGATAAAAACATTAAAAAGCCAACTTTCATAAAATTAACTCAATTAAAGGGCATAACAAAAACAATCATCGCATTCTTCAAAAAATTCTGCGTATATTTGATATTAAACTTTCAGTCTATGTACTCAAATAATGTGTACGGGGAGATTGATATGAGAAAACGCCCTTAACTCGGGTTCAACTTAACCGATTGTTGCAAATTTAGTCTTCTTGAAAACATCTGTTTTCCATCAACATAAGTTTAATAATTTCGACATAACCTAATGAGTAGCATGCACACTAGAGGGCGCTATTGACTTTGTTTTTTAAATCTAGTTATCTTTGGAAAATATTAAATAGGAGTATACAATTTTAATCGAGAATTGTAAAAGTAGACTTAATTAGTAACAGAATACCGATTACCGCATGTCGATATCTTTTTCCTATCCCGACATATCGTAAAAAACGTATACATTTTGATTATTTTCCTTTAAATATAGATTACCTACTGTGGCTATAGGTTCCGAACATATTTTAATAATTTGGAACGAATTAAAGTTGATTAATGGTAATTTCAATTAATATTTCGATGTTATTGGGAAACGGCGATCAGGAAGTTAAAGTGGAAATATATAAAAAGAAGTAGTGGGCCATGGAAAAAAACATACATATATTTCTACTTTAACTTCCTTAACGCCGTTTCACAGTCAGATTAAAAGTAATATTGAAATTATTATTATTAGGGCAAGGAATGTCAATTGTAATTATTTCAAAATTGTTAAAATCCTTTCCGTACTACCCCATAGTAGGTAATCTATATTCATAGGTGAATGCTTAAAATTTACGCTTTATGAAGTGAAACAATTTATGGGACACTACAGGATTTTTGGCGTAAAAGTAAACTCGTAAAACTAACAAATTTGTTAAACTCCTTGTCCTTATCTAATTATTATTTAATTAAGCTCAGTGAGAGAGACGCAATGCTGTTCTCCCCTTCTGTTACATCAGTAGACTCCATGATATTACTAAGCGAAATAGACTCGTCGGCAGAGCGTTAGACTGAAAACCTAAAGGTCGTTGGTTGGATACCTGGTTTCGTCAGTAAACTATTTAATTTTTCTTTCATCTATAAATCCATTCTGCTAATGTATTCAACAATGTCGGTAATGTTGAACAGAAGTATATCTGATTATTTCTAAAATATTCATGCATTTACTCGAAGCAATGGAATTAAAATAAAGTTTGGATCAAGATTGTGGTTTGTTTGAACATTTAATAAAATAATTTCTTAAAAAGAATATTTACTTTTGTTTGTCTTTTATTGTAAATAGTTTTTGTACACTCATTCACAGTTTTTGCGTAACATAATAAGTTTCACTTCTAAAGCTGTTAGTTTTCAACTGACTCATAAATTTTTAAGATATGTCGGGACCGGAAAAGATATCAGCATGCGGTATTCGCCATTATGTTACAAATTAAGCCTACTTTTATAATCCCGAGTAAAATTGCATGCTCCTATTTAATAATTTCCAAAGATAACTTGATTTTAATAAAATTAGCGCCCCTCGCTTGAAAGTTACTCATTAGGTTATGTCCAAATTTTCACTCTTATGTTAGTCGAAAAGAGCTGTTTTCAAGATGACTAAGTTTCCAATAATCGGTTAAGAACCGGAGTTATGGGTGTTTTTTTCATAACAGTTCCCATTCTCCCCCACATCTTATTTAAGTAGATAGACTGAAACTTTAAATATCAAGTACATATATGCAGAATTTTTTGAAGAATGCAATGATTGCTTTTGTTATGCCGCCTTTTGAAAAATTTGGCTTCTCAAGTTTTTTATCTCTTTTGTTACATTTTTTGTACTCGCAGCTGTACCATGAACGGTTTCTGATATATGGCCGAAAGCCATTCTTATTGGGGCACCCGTTACATATTTCATATTTAATTAGTCATTGATAATTAAGAATACGGACGCCTTTTTGAAGACCTTTCAAAGTAATACTAATAAACTACCAACGATAAACATGAAACAGAGTATAGGTATCAATAAGCGATTACATCAAGCCGTTATAATGTGGCATCTGTGTATTGTATCTTTTTTGGTACGGCTTTTGTTCATTGCACTATATGAAGCTATTACAAAAAAAATTATCAATTCTTAGAAAATTAGGGCATAATTTGAGATCCCTTTTGGTGAAGTACCTATGTAAGGTCCGTGGAAAATAATATTTACAAAATCGTTTAGATATGGTATAAGTTACAGGAATAAAAGAACATTACTAGGTATCAGTAATAATGTTTCCAGGATTATTCAGTCCTAACAAGTTGTTCAGAGTAATAATTTATTATTCTTTAAAGTACTGTTTGTTGTATTTTCAGTAAACTGTGCCATTATTATTAAAAGTGGAAACTCAATAATATTTTAAAATCAGAATGCTGAAGACTAGAAAAAACTGACAAATAACAATTTAACGCGAGTCTAGTTTCGAGAAGACACACAAAAACACGTCCATCAAATTTCAAACTGTATATTATATTATCATCTTAGGTCATATAGATTTGTACTCTTGTTTTTCTGAAACGTAAATTAAATATAAATCTTCTTAATTGTCGTGAGTAAATACTGTTACCTCTATCAATAAACATTACTAACCATAAATTTTAAGGGCATTCCCAAGAGTGCTTAACCTATTAAAAGTGTATCTTAATATAAATAACAATAACTGAATAAGGTTGAGATTCACTGAAAAATAAAAACTTCTTCGAAATTGGATTACTGATGACCTACATTTTTTTCAAAGAATATAATGTACGACGTTTCTTATATTTATTAAGATTAAATATTAATTAATTAATATTTAACACGTTGAGTGCTACCGTGGAAGCGGAAAATTCATTCCATTTTTCATGTGTATGGCCCACTAACCCACTAACTGAAAAAATGGTGTCCTGAAAAAACTAAGGATAAAATATACAGGCCAAATAAGGTTTTGGGTATGCCAGGCCGTAGTGCGATAGTCCCCATAGAGATATATGCAAGGCATGCAGCGAACGTCGATACATGCGGCTGAAATAACAGAAATAGTTGTGTATTAGCCGCGGATACATACGGCAATGGAAGCACCGTATCTCGTGTATCCGTGTTGGATACATACGGCACTCAACGTGTTAATTTATTAAAAAAAGAACTTTTTACGTTTTTAATTTTTTTAATTAAACAAATACCGCTTGTCATAGTTTTTTTATATACGGGTGTCCCACGAGGTTCTGGCCAGTATATATCTCGAAAACTGTTTGAACTACAATATTGAAATTTGGCAGTTATAAACTGTGGGTAGTATTACACATTTTAAGCAATCAGCTACTTTGCTACAATGTCACGTTTCGGGTCACGTGGTATAATTTTTAGAAAAGTTAATGACACACCCTGTATATTGTTCCACTGCTGTATAGGTCTCTCTTATACTAATTCGGCGACACCTATTTTTTTTGTGTTAGGTATATACAAACGACAAACAAATGTTCATAAAGTTTTTTATTTGAAAAACAAAAAGAATTGGAAAACAATAACACTTTTACTACAGTTTATGCTCAAATTTATGTCCACCTTCATTAATGCAGCATTCAAATCTAAGTAAATTTCTTGTGCATGCTGCTTCAATACTTTCTGGTGTAAGAGATTGGCAAGCTGCTCTGATTCTGTTTTTTAAATTATCTACATCGGTAGGAGCTGTAACAGAAATGAATCCTTTTAAATATCCCCAAAGAAAAAAATCTAACAGGGTTATATGTGGTGAACGAGCCGGCCAATGTATTGTATCATTTCTCCCAATCAAGCTGTCTTGGAAATACACATTCAGATGTGACGTTACTCGCTGAGCAAAATGAGGAGTTGCACCATCCTGTTGCCACCACATAGTCGCTCTCTCTTTTAGTGGATTGTTCTCAAGCAAATGTTGAAGAATATTCTGGAGAAAATCTAAATATCTTTCGCCTGTCAAATTCCCCTCATAAAAATACGGCCCAATCAAGCGTCCATTAAACAAACCGCACCAAACATTTATTCCCAAAATAGTTTGGAAATACGTTTCTCGCGTCCAGCTGGGATTTTCAGCCGACCAGTAGTGACAATTATATCTATTAACGATACCTACACCGTTATTGTGAAAACGGCTTTCGTCGCTCCACAATATTTTATTTAAGAAAAAAGGGTCCTCTACGATTTTAATTGACACTTCTTTCTGGATCTGCAGGAGTTAGACCTTGCGTTAAATGTATTTTTAAAAGATGATATTTGTATTGCTTGAACACCCTCTGAATAGTAGATTTACTTATTCCTAATTCTTATTGCAGACATCGAGTTGAAATTTGGGGATTGACTTGGATATAAGCAAGAATGTTAATAATATTATCTTCCGTAAGAATAGGCTAACGTGGAGAATTTTGATGTTTTCCGGTTGGAAATGAACCGTGTCTTAATTTTTGTTCTACATAAGTAAAATTATTTTTTCCTGGAGTTGTTCGGTCGGGGAAACGATTTCTATATAAATCTCTAGCTCGTCTGGTATTTTTTCCACATTCTTCATAGATCATCAGCATATCGACATACTCGTCATAAGTGAAACGTAAAGGCATGGTAAGTTTCAAGTCACAAAACTTTTAACAACAATAATACAGTGACCGATTGTTCACTGACGCTAACAGCTTTTGACAACTAGAATAGCTGTTACTAGAATATGTTTTTTGTTTCTCAGCTCTCTTTGTTTTTCAAATAAAAAACCTTATAAAAATTTGTTTTTCGTTTCTAAGTACCTGACACACAAAAATAGGTATCGCCGAATTAGTATGAGAGATACCTTTACAGCAGTGGAACAATATTCAGGTTGTCTCATTAAGTTTTTTAAAAATGATACCACGTGACCCGAAACATGACGTTGCAGCAAAGTAACTGCTTGCTTGAAATGTGTAATACTACGGTTTATAACTGCCTAATTTTAATTTTCTACTTCAAATAGTTTTCGAGTTATATACTGACCAAAACCTCGCGGGAATTGTTATACTCTTCATTAATGATTTCCAGTTTTTTAAGACAATTTTAAGAAAATTGCTGCTGTTATCTAATAAGAAACGATCGCTTCAATGTTGGCCACAATAGGATCACATGTTATATACAATCTTTAACAGTCTATTTAGTGCTGCAAGAAATGAAAAAAATCTACATTTAGAGGACACTTTTAAGTAACTATGTGTAGTTAAACTTTCTGAGAGAGTCTAAGAAAACTTATTTTTTCTTCAAACGTCAGTAAATCTGTCAGTTTTCGACTGTGTAGGCGTTTCATTTTTCCTCGGCCGGAGCTTTAGTTTTCACTTTCCCGCCAGCGGAGGGACAAGCGTTATCATAGCAACATAGATAGAAAAGCAGCCGTAGACGCAATAATTGTAAAAAATAAATTAATATTGTTGACAGTGTCCACTGACAGCTTTATGTTACATCACTATAGCAACAACCTGTTCCTACTCACCGACACCGGTCTAAACCGCCTTGCGAACCCAATTATGTTGAAAAATTATTACTATCAAAAAGAGACGTTTTTGCATTAATTTGTCGACATTTGAAGAAAAAACAGCATATTTTATTTGGGGGAAAAGCTACTTTTCATGAGTTGCTCTCTATTACCAGCCTCACTCCGTTCGACTGTTGAACACGAGCGCGTCATGAAAAGTATCACTTTTCCTCCATATAAAATAATATACTATTATTGGGATCGTCCAGTTATCTCACAGATATAATTATTACAAACCGATACTGATCTGCTGGTTTCCTTAGCGGAATATTTAAAATAATCCTAGCATTATCTAAAAGAACAAGAGTACTTTCACAGGAGCTTCAACAGTCGATTGATAATTTTAGAATAGAGCGATTCCAATCTAATCATTTATAACTTTTAACATTCTACACCCAAGTCATATTATTATTGTATATAGCTGAAGATTCGTAATTCTAAGAAATTTGACAATTGTTAGAATTTTTAACATTTTTTCAATATATTGTGGAATTATCTAGAAACAGAAGTTTCATTTAAAACAGTAATATGAGTAGATTCCACGAAGTAAGAGTCAAGACAGTTAATTGAATTTAATTATTAATTTCAATAGTATTCAAAATTCTAAGTTAGTTAACGTAAATAGTAAACAAACACGATTTTAAACTTTGGCAAGGCCCTCTTCATCTATAGTAAATGCATACCTACATACTAGGAACTTTTTTATAATAGATAAGCACAGTATTCAGTAAAGTCAACATTCTCAAATGTGAGATCGAATTTTCTATAAAATAAACAGTTGTTCAGCAATTTTTAATCGAAATCCATAAATAGTGTTATTTCAAAACAGCTTGAATAGATTCCAGAAAGTATGGGTTGAAACTGTTGGAACAGTGCTCGATTATAAAATATCACCTATTTCAAAACTCCTTATCATGCTATGTAGCTTTATTATACACTGTTTTTGTATAACAGTTCCAGCTGATTCTTATACATCCCAAATAGTTTGGAGACTAATTTTTAGCATTTATATAACGCAACGTCGGGCACTAACTACTGTTTGATTTAATATAGGAAAAATACTGAATTAATAAACTAAAAACTACAGTGTATTTGTGTACACAAACGAATTATACATTAATAACTAGAAACATCTTCATGCTTGAAAACTAAACTTTTTTTCTCTAACAAAAAGCACCCTTTTTTGCGAGACTTTAGAAGGTCGAGAATCGTACAGATAAGAGAATTTTAGTAACATACCGAGCAGGTCCGGCCTCATTCATAGCGACCCGTTGTTTTAAAAGAAATATCGAGTAATAATTGGGATAAACCAGATGTAAAAGTATAGGTCGGAATCTGAACTGATTATTTTAGCAAAGAAAATTTCTCAAACATTAAGTTTTAATTTGAGAAAATGAAATTCGAATTGTGTGGTACAAAATTTGGAGGGTAGTTCTTCTATCAATCTGGGATCGTTTTTATTGAAAATGATAGTTCTAAAACATTGAGAATATTCTGGAATACAATAGGAGAAGACCTTGAGTATGTAGTTACCCGTGATAAACATAATTAAGATATTTCCACTAAAACACAAATATTAGGTTTGATTTCTAAAATTTTTGACTCGCTTGGCATTGTTATAACTCGACCAAAAATCATAATCTATCGATGATGGCAAGAAATAATTGGGTGGGATGATCTGTACCTTCAGAAATAATGTTTATGTGGCGTGGAGTTGAACAACAAATTTTAATTGACTTTTTTAGAAAAATACTTATACCTCTTCCAAAGTCAGTATAAAAAATATCATTTTACCAGGGCACTGCGATATTTCGTTAATAAGCGCTTTAAGTAGATACTAAGTAATACCGATAAATTTATCAATACATATCGGTGGTCAGTTTTTACAAGCTACGGAAAGCTCATCTTACTTTTGAATATCAACGTAGCTAAAAAGCATTCTTCAAATCGCCGGTCGTCGGCAGAGGTGTTGGAGTATAGGTCGTAATTACTTTATGAAAAAGAAGATAACATTTTTTTTAAAGAGCAACAGCGCGCGCCGTTTTCAGATTAATATCTCAATATTCTTCAGGAGATTTTTATTGAATGCGGTTTAATTATTTTATATACAGTTGTCTTTGATTTGTTTTGTGCAATGGTTTTCTGGAGACCTTTTGGGGTAATTCACATTAACAATGAAATTCCTGCTAATAATGTAATTCAAAGTTATGATATTATCCAAGTTAATGATGAAATACATCTTAGTAATGCAATTCTAATTAATAACAATGAGACACAATTTCGGGAATTTGAAAATCGAGATTTGCATATTCATTTTCAACAAGTAATTTTAAATATGTAATCAAGCTTAAAAGCTAAGTATGTCAATTCAACTCAAGATGAAATAATTAAAAGAATAAGCAAGTTAACGAAAATTACTTATTCCACAATTTATTTAGTAATTAAACGAGGTGTTGTGACTGAACACGATATAAAACGAAAGCTTATCGTCAGTCGTCGGGTAGACAGTTCATCTAAAGATGTGATTCAACGAACGGTTTACAATACGTACAAAGAAAATCAAGTCTCAACATTAAAAATTATTTTTAATAAAATGCAAGAGTTTTGAATATTTTAAATATACATCATTAGAAACACTTCGACCAATTTTAATAGAGCGTGGTTTTACGATAAGTATAAAAAATTAGATAGTCGAATGCGTGTTATGGAATCGCCCCGTATTGTGGTACTTCGTCATGTCATAATTGTTTCAGTCAGATTTTAAATTATAGGGAAAGTAATAGAAATATGTTTATTTAGATGAACCGTGGTCCGACACTCACGATGTCGTTTAATGCGGTTAGGCCGACAATTAACTGAATTGTGTCTTATAAATGCGCTGTGCTCGAGAGGAAAACAAGTAATTATTTTGCTTACTGGGAATCAAAACGGCTTTGTATAAAATGCCTTATTTCCTTTAGCAAAAAATATTAACAAAGCTCTGCTTGATACATAAATAATTTGTGAAAATATATCTGATTTAACACGTTGAGTACCACCAATGCTTAAGCCAGTTCCTTACTGATATACCGCAATTGGGCTAATACTGGATTAAATAAACAAAAGGGGTTACACTAAATATATTTGAAGAACTTAAAACAAATAAATGGTAGACATTAGAAATGTTTTATTTCTTACACATGTTTATCTTTCAAATATCGTCGGTCCAATGCCAAAACCATGAATGTGCAAAATTGGCCGTTTTGACCTAAGTGCACCATAAGTCTTAAAATGAACCATATTATCCATGACAAACTCACAATTTTGCGTTATTGGCTTTGCGAACAATTATTCAAAATATCTGAATGTACCACTTTCGCGTGTCTGACGTTGCAAACAATTATTTAGATGCTTGCGAATTTGTCGGTATCGCGATTATCTTTTTCGATGAACTTTATAAATAATCGTGAATGTAACATTTTCGCGCTTTTGTAACTGCAAATTATTTCATAAATGCCAGAAAACATTGCACTGTCCTGTATTCCACGTTGCAAGATCAGTGTTAGCTCGAAAGTCCAGGATGACGACAAAAAAATTGTAAAGGAAAATACGGAAGTTTTATCTTCAAATTTCGATCTACAGGCAGTTGTTACAACACCCAAAGATCCAGCAGTTTAAAACCTTTATTTGAGCATATGAACCATCTACAATTTTTCAGTTTACAGCTTTGCAAACCAAGATATTCTCTGTTGTTTGCGAGGAAACTCAAGGAAAAAGAGGATCAGTTGAAATATCTTCCTATATTCACGGTTACATTCTAGCACATCAAAATATTAAAGAGGTTCGAATGATGTCCGATGGGCGAGGTGGCCAACAAAAAATTCCATTTTCGCTGCTATGTGCCTTCAAATTGTCTCAAGTTATCCTACTCTAAGCCAAATAGATCATAAGTTTTATAAAACTGGTCTAACGGAAATGGAGTGCGACTCAATGCATTCGAAAATCGAAGTAAAAGCGAAATGCGCTTCCGTGTATTCTGCAGAAGGTTGGACGCAAGAACAAGGCCACGACTTTTTGTAGTCCAAAATTTAACATGACAAGTGGCCGTTTTTTATTTGGTTAATCAGTCCCTTATAAGCCAATTTAAGTATAAAATGTTTAATAAAGTGTGTGTAATGTCAGGAAATAAATGAGTATGCAGAGTGTGGAAATTCGAGAAATATCATAGCAAATCTGGTACTTCACCGATTTCTTTCTTAAAATTTTGGTAGTCGTACAAAAATAAAGTCAGGGACAAAAAATTGTGGTAATATTTTTTAATTTATCCCACGATTTATTCTAATTTGTAGTTGGTTTATACCTACTATGAATATAATATCTTAATGTACCTATATAATTTCGTATATAATTTAACTTTGAATTGAAGCGAAGATTATGCAATTTTACGATTATTGTTTTCTGTGAGAAGGGTTTACATTATTGATTGATATACAAAACAATTTGACTTGGCTGTATTGTATACAATAATTATATAGTATTCCATTTTTTCTTTAGTTTATCCTGTTGATATTTTAAATGTTACATCATAATATTAAATCTATATTGTTTCTTAATTTTATTTTTATTTACAAGCATTACAATTAAGAAGTTAAATGACACATTTTGTTTAATTTCACTATTTTTGAAGTTAGCGATTTTTTGATTTTTGTAATAGTGTTTCTAGAAAATCTTATTCAGGGACATTTGAAAAATTTATTCTTAGCACTCTAAACAGCAATTTCCCATAAAGCATTTAGATAAACTCTTATATATACAACTTTGCAGGTTGGAGTAGGGCTCTTGGGTCTAGCATACTTCCATATTTGATAAAAAAAGTCACGGCAATGTATTGATGGATGATTATCTTCCATTTTAACCTAAATTAGTCATCCCCCACCCAATCCCTAAGGGCGGGGGTGGGGGTGAATATGTAAAATAGTCGTAAAAATTTTTTACGTATAGACCTAAAATTTCATCTTGTTATGCAAAGTTATGCAAAAAAATTGAATATTCAATGGTGTAGAGCTCTCGGGTCTAGCAAACTTCCTAAATGAGTTATCCTCGACCCACCCCCTAAGGGCGAGGGTGGGGGTGACTTTGTAAAATAGTCGTAAAAATTGATTATCTTTCGAAAAAATGAAATTCCAACGACGCCATCGTTTTCATAGAATTTTTTTATGTACGGTCCTGAATTTTCATAATCTTATCTTGAATTTGAAATTTTTCTACATAAAAAAATTCAAGGAAAACGATGACGTCGTTGGAATTTCATTTTGCCAAAAATACCCAAAAAGACCACCCCTGAGGGAGAATTTTTTTTTGAATGTGTTTTTTTGAGATTTCACGCATCCCGAAAATGATGTCTTCATGTCTTCCCGTTTCTTATATCACAGAGTGTCCTCATATCCAGAATCATCGCATTTTCTCTGAAATTTTGTCAATACCTGAGAAAAAATTCAAGTTCAAGATCAAATTATGAAAATTTAGGACCGTATATAAAAAAATTCTATGAAAACGATGACGTTGTTGGGATTTCATTTTTTTTTTTAAAATAATCGATTTTTACGACTAATTTACAAAGTCACCCCCACCGCCGCCCTTAGGGGGTGGGTGGAGGATGACTGATTTAGGTTAAAATGGAAGATAATCATCCAACAATACATTTCCGTGAAATTTTTTTTATCAAATATGGACGTATGCTAGACCCGAGAGCTCTACACCATTGAATAATCAATTTTTTGATAACATTTTTCTTGCATATCTTTATAAACAAAAGTTGTCAAAATGAAATTTTAGGTGTATACGTAAAAGATTACGTAGAATTTGAAACCAAATTCAAAAAAGCATTTTTACGATTATTTTACAAAATCACCTCCACCCCCGCCCTTAGGGGGTGGGTGGGGGATGACTGATTTAGGTTAAAATGAAAGATAATCATCCATCAATACATTCCCGTAAAACATTTTCTTTTATCAAATATGGAAGTATGCTAGACCCGAGAGCCCTACACCATTGAATAATCAATTTTTTGGTAACATTTTTCTTGCATATCTTTATAAACAAAAGTTGTCGAAATTAAATTTTAGGTGTATACGTAAAAGATTACGTAGAATTTAATTCCAAATTCAAAAAAGCATTTTTACGATTATTTTACAAAATCACCTCCACCCCCGCCCTTAGGGGGTGGGTGGGGGATGACTGATTTAGGTTAAAATGAAAGATAATCATCCATCAATACATTCCCGTAAAACATTTTCTTTTATCAAATATGGAAGTATGCTAGACCCGAGAGCTCTACACCATTGAATAATCAATTTTTTGGTAACATTTTTTTTGAATACCTTTATAAAAAAAATTTATCAAGATGAAATTTTAGGCGTATACGTAAAAGGTTACGTAGAATTTGATTCCAAATTCAAAAATTATTTTTAAGACTATTTCACAAAATCACCCCCACCCCCGCCCTCAGGGGGTGGGTGGGGGATGACTGATTTAGGTTAAAATGAAAGATAATCATCCATCAATACATTCCCGTAAAACATTTTCTTTTATCAAATATGGAAGTATGCTAGACCCGAGAGCCCTACACCATTGAATAATCAATTTTTTGGTAACATTTTTCTTGCATATCTTTATAAACAAAAGTTGTCGAAATTAAATTTTAGGTGTATACGTAAAAGATTACGTAGTATTTAATTCCAAATTCAAAAAAGCATTTTTACGATTATTTTACAAAATCACCTCCACCCCCGCCCTTAGGGGGTGGGTGGGGGATGATTGATTTAGGTTAAAATGAAAGATAATCATCCATCAATACATTCCCGTAAAACATTTTCTTTTATCAAATATGGAAGTATGCTAGACCCGAGAGCTCTACACCATTGAATAATCAATTTTTTGGTAACATTTTTTTTGAATACCTTTATAAAAAAAATTTATCAAGATGAAATTTTAGGCGTATACGTAAAAGGTTACGTAGAATTTGATTCCAAATTCAAAAATTATTTTTAAGACTATTTCACAAAATCACCCCCACCCCCGCCCTTAGGGGGTGGGTGGGGGATGACTGATTCAGTTTAAAATGGAAGATAATCATCCATCAATACATTCCCGTAAAACATTTTCTTTTATCAAATATGGAAGTATGCTAGACCCGAGAGCCCTACACCATTGAATAATCAATTTTTTGATAACATTTTTTTTGAATACCTTTATAAAAAAAATTTATCAAGATGAAATTTTATGCGTATACGTAAAAGGTTACATAGAATTTGATTCCAAATTCAAAAATTATTTTTACGACTATTTTACAAAATCACCCCCACCCCCGCCCTTAGGGGGTGGGTGGGGGATGACTGATTCAGTTTAAAATGGAAGATAATCATCCATCAATACATTGCTGTGAAATTTTTTTTATCAAATATGGAAGTATGCTAGACCCGAGAGCTCTACACCATTGAATAATCAATTTTTTGGTAACATTTCTCTTGCATATCTTTATAAACAAAAGTTGTCAAAATGAAATTTTAGGTGTATACGTAAAACATTACGTAGAATTTGATTCCAAATTCAAAAAAGCATTTTTACGATTATTTTACAAAATCACCTCCACCCCCGCCCTTAGGGGGTGGGTGGGGGATGACTGATTTAGGTTAAAATGAAAGATAATCATCCATAAATACATTCCCGTAAAACATTTTCTTTTATCAAATATGGAAGTATGCTAGACCCGAGAGCCCTACACCATTGAATAATCAATTTTTTGATAACAATTTTTTTGAATACCTTTATAAAAAAAATTTATCAAGATGAAATTTTAGGCGTATACGTAAAAGGTTACGTAGAATTTGATTCCAAATTCAAAAATTATTTTTACGACTATTTTACAAAATCACCCCCACCCCCGTCCTTAGGGGGTGGGTGGGGGATGACTGATTCAGTTTAAAATGGAAGATAATCATCCATCAATACATTGCTGTGAAATTGGAAATGGAAGTATGCTAGACCCGAGAGCTCTACACCATTGAATAATCAATTTTTTGATAACATTTTTTTTGCATAACTTTATAAAAAAAAGCCATCAAAATGAAATTCCAGGTGTATACGTAAAAAACTACGTACAATTTGATTCCGAATTCAATAATTTATTTTTATTACTATTTTACAAAGTCATCCCCACCCCCGCCCTTAGTGGTTGGGTGGGGGATGACTGATTTAGGATAAAATGAAAGATAATCATCCATCAATACATTCCCGTGAAAAAATATCAAATCAAAGTATTTCACAAAGTCACCCCCACTCCCGCCCTTAAATTTTTTTTATCAAATATGGAAGTATGCTAGACCCAAGAGCCCTACTCCAACTATAACATTATATTTTTTATGATATATTTGATGGGAACCAACATCCAGTGGTTCATATATATTTGCTTAAAATTCACTGTTACATTTGGGCTGAAAATGTACGATAACTAATCTCTAAATTATCCACACTGTAATTTGGGGACATTGTACCCAAACTGTATGGAAGATGAACGGTAGAAGTTTCGGGACCGTCCCGAAACTGACCACTTGTCCTCAAACTGTCGTGTGGGTTGATGTTTTCGTACCCAAACTGTAGTCTGTGCATATATATATATATATATATATATATATATATATATATATATATACATATATATGTATATATATATATATATATATATATATATATATATATATATATATATATAATCATAAACCCGTTTGTACCGGCTGTGGGTATCGGGTGTGTCGCTTATTCGTCGACAAACTTGCGCCATTTATTTTTATTTCTAGCTTTTTTCGCCGCCTCTGCCCATGTAATTCCTTTTTCTTTTAAAATTTCGGCTACTGTGTTATCCCATGTTTTCTTTGGGAGACCTCTTTTTCTCTTACTTACTTCTCTAGCTTGCCAAAACATTTTTGCTGGTCTACTGTTCTCCATTCTACAAAGGTGCCCAAACCATCAAAGCTGCTGTTTTTCGATTGTTTTTAGTATTGGTTCTATGTTTAGGTTTTCCCTTATTATTTCATTCCGCATTCGATCTTTTCTGGTGACACCTTTGACCCTGCGTAAATACTTCATCTCTATTGCTTGTATTCTGCTCTTGAGTGAGTTTGTAAGTATGCAACGGCCACTTCGTCGAAGAGCTACTCAGGCGTGAGTTATATACTAGTAGAGACCCAAGGAGTAGATCTTACCGGTTCTCGGGTAATCCTACTCATTTTTACGTAACGAGACGGAAAGATAAGTGGGCGCCACCCTGAGTCCTACTAATCTTTAAGTTACCCAACATCGACTAATCTCAGTCAGCAAAACAAGAAGTTGGAAGGTTATAAAACAAAAATATGAACAACGTTATTTAAAATTTACAAGTAGTTTTATTAGGTAAAGTTATATGTTGTATGAAAATTGAAAAAGTTATTTACAAGTAGTTTATTAAATAACAATTATATGTTGGATGAAAAATTGAAAATAAAAATGTTATTGAATTTCAAAACTTAATTTATGGATTTAAAACTAGAACTGAAAGTAAATTGACATTCAAAAAAATTAGATTCTGAAGGAAACTAAAGTTAAACAAGAATCAAATATTTTACAAAGATATAATTTGAATTTGAAAACTAGAACTCAAAGTAAATTGACATTAAAAAAAATTAGATTCTGAAGGAAACTGAAGTTAAACAAGAGTTAAATATTCTACAAAGATGTAATTTACATATGGTACAAACTATTCAGTTAATTAGTCGATGAATGTTAGTTGGGAAGAATCTATAGTTTCAAAGATTGTGGACGTTAGTACTTTCCTTGTTTTCTATTCCAATGATGATTTGGATGACGTCCAAACGAATCGGGAACCAATCAGCTGGCTGCGTCAAGAAAAGTCCAGTCGGTTCTGAATGGAGCCGTGGTCCCAGCAGGTAGACTTCATCAACGGAAAAGGCTTCGGTCGATACGAAGGCTTAGGCCAGTGAAATAACTTCAGGCCGGTACGGAAAAGTTTTTAGGCCGGTAAGAAAAAGTGCTAGAAAAGACACTTGAATCAGGTATAGTTCTCGAATTCAGTAAAATGCAGGATATCTGGAGATTGAAATTACAGTAGGTACAAGTAACATACGCACAAAATTATGAAATGATATCAAACAACGTGGTTCATATATCCTGTATTTTACAATATTTTAAGAAAATTCATTTATTTTAGACACAAAAGCACAATAAAAATAATAAGAAAAGTTACGAATTCATTTAATTTTATTTCAATGGTTTTCAACGTAGAATTCCATTAGTTTATAAAAATATAAAAAAAAACAGAACACGTGGTCCATGTTTCCTGTATCAATATTTTAATAGAGATTTTAGAAATAAAAGCATAATAAAAATCATAAGAAAAGTTACGAACTCACTTAATATTATTTCAATGGTTTTCAACGTAGAATTCCATTGGTATAAAAAATGTATGAAGAACCAGAACAAAATATATATAACAAAAACGAAATCAATATAATATATCTCTGATACTGAATGTTTTGAAGAAAAATTAATTAGAAACTATTGAGTACCATGTAAGAAAAAATTAACGGAGAAATATTATACATTTTAAGCGAAACCACTTACCATTTCATAGAAATGCACCACAAATCACCCACCTTTATAGATAGATCACACAACACTAAAATGTCAAACTAAAAAGTAGAGCGCGCCGCGTACAATTAGGAATGGAACTAATTATTCGTGGGAAATTCAAAATGAAGGATTTGTCGGTTAATTTAAATTCTCTTAAGCAATTAGGATGGGTGATTAGTGAAGCAATTATTTCAGTATTTCAATTCGGTTATATTCTGGTTGCACTGTAACCAGAAAATAACGTCGATTGAAATACTGTATACTTTCGGTTTACTCATAGTCTCAGTGAGATTAGTTTCTTCCAATTATTAACAAATTAAAGGACCCAAAAATAAGTATAATTTAGGAAAATTTATACTGTCACCTGTAAGATGGTACTTGTAGCTACAAGGGAAGATAATATGGTCAGGAAAAACACTTCCATATCATATGGCATATTTCCATGGAAATCTCTTTCAATAAAAAAAATAAAATAAAAATCATGTATTTACTGTAAAAGCACGTCCATAATATAATAAATGCCACTTATCAGGCTAGTGAAAAACATTACATCAATAGATAATAAGAGAATCTTTATGATATACAAAAAGACAAAGGATATACAATAATAATTCATTCATTCACGGGCAAGCCATTTAAAATTATATAAAATACAAAAGTGAGCAAAATACATAATGTCGACAAATCTTAACATATGTACACTACAATGAATACAGTTATTAAAACAAGATACACAAAAATCATGGGTTAACAAAATATAAATTACTTAACATACAAATCACGAATAAGGCGTTCAAATTTAGTAATTGCTTCTATTGCTAAACAAAGTCGCCTAATTCCTATTAGCACAGAATATACTTTGGACCACCTGAGCCAAAATCCATAAAATCTGGTTACGTTCCAACAATTCTGTTATCGTAGGTATTTTACAATTTTATTTTGGTAGGTTATATTGCCTAATTTATCAACAGTAAAAGTACCTACATACAATAAAAATTCTTTGAAAAATGTCCTGTCGATATCCATTCGGTGATATAATCATCACTGGAAATTTCATCGCTCCAATCACCAAGTATCTCGCCTGTAGGTACGGTATGTAGCTTGCAGTAGGATGCATGGTAACTTGACAACTATCGCAGACAACGAATCTGTCAGAAAGTACATCTTAGCAAACAGAACAATTACTGGCCATTTTAAAAGAAATGCTTAAGTAATAACAAGCACAAATGAAAAATGTAGCACTAATAATTCCTGAACTATGAAAGAATATGGCATAAAGTATTGGTATTAATTCCAAGACTATAAGGTAGTACTTAAAAGTAAATTAGCCTAATCAAATTGTATCTTCATACTAATATTGGAAAAAACGTTTAACACATTTATTTATAGCACAGAGACAATCTTAATGGTAGAATTATTCTAATGGACCACTTGATTATATTTGATGAATTCATCTATGAATCTCGAGGCACTAAATTAGTTAGTATGAAAAACAACGGAATTTGTACACAATGTTTAGGTAGATAAAATGAGTAAAATAATGGAGTAGCAAATCTACACTGTATACTTGAACAAATTTATAATGTAAGTTGATAATACCTTTATAAAATTTGAAGACATCAAAGGAACTTACACGGTCATTTTTTTAAATTTTTTCTTCTTAACCTTTTAAGATAGATATATTTGGCTTGTGATTTTACTTTATTTACACCTGTATAATTTGATTTACCCTGTAATATCTGGTTTACATTCTTGCACCAATTGTGCACTATTGTGCGAATGGTAATCTTACAAATTAAATTAATAATAGTTGCTTTATGCACAGTGCATGAAATAAAATCAAAATTTACTCTACTACATATTTTTCCTTTAATTAATGACATTAAAGAATTTGATTCTGGTTGCTTATTTAGGCAAAATGTTATTGAGTTGTTAAGCTCATAAAATGTTAACACAAACTGCTCTGTTGGATAGCACAGCCTTTTTACCCATGCACCTCCATATTCCCTTGCTTTTATTAAAATATCGTCTGGCTGGATATTTTCAGAATATAAGCTCTTCTTACAAACGGGACAACAGACCATTTTTTTAATTTTTTTTAATATAAATCCTGCAGCATAGTTGGCACTAAGCCTGCTCAGGTTTTGCGAAATTGTGATGTAAATGATTCTTGTGAAGTTGGACAACCTATACGATATAAAAAAAAATCTATATCAACCAAATTTTGACAATCTAGTAGATTAATTATGATATCTCGGGTAAGTGGATATCCTTTAAAAATAAGGTAATAAAATATCGGTCGAAACTTTTTTAAATCGGAATAAATATGATCCCCTGTACAATATAATATCCTTGCACAAGTATAAAAAACCAATATATAGGGAGATGATCCTCGAACATACGATATCTCCGTGTATGCCTATAAATTTTAAACTAGAATGGTAGGGGAGGGGCGCAAATGTGAATGGTACACTCGATATGACCGAAACAGTAATATTATTTTTTACCAATTGTGAGTCGGCTACATTGTCAGCCAAAACAACCGTAACGTCTTCATATCTAGTTGATTCCTGCTATGATTGGGATGTCATGCAGAGCTTCTTTGAAGATTGTCTCAGAATAAATTTAGAAAAGGAGGGATAATATGTATTCTTGCCTGACCACTTTTGTGTTTTTAAACATGAGTAATTGAAGATATAACATTCTTTTCACAATATAACTTGAGCTGCATACACTGACGCATCACCCTTCTCATATTGTTGGTGATTTTAGCTGTTGAATTCACTTGAGAAAGAAAATTCCATAATCTAAAACTAATTTGGCGATTTTTATCGTTAACATCATTTTACTCATTACTAAATTGGCATTAGGAACAAACAGTTGTTTCATCTTCACTTAGTATAATTTGCTTTTAATGTTTATTCAATAAATATAACCTTCTTTATTCAGCATAAAATGTGTGTGGAGTTTATGGAACTGTCTGTTTTTACTAGATGCCTGGTAAACTGTTAATAATTAACGAGAACACAAACCCGCTAAATAACCATAAGCTCCGTTCATTATTCCATTATGAGATTTTACACACATTTCAGAATTAATATTTAGTTGCTGCTATCATCGTCCCGCTCCTTTATCGACAAGAGGGTTTGGTTACTTTGTGATTATTCAAAGTGTGTTCTGTCAGTGTTCTTGATGTCGTTTGTTTACAGATAAAACATACAATGATTTTGTCTTTAATCGTTCATCTTATGTGTCGTTGTCCCATATGTAGTAAATCATAGGCTGGTTCTATCTTGAAGACTCAGGGTAAAATGTGATAAAATAATTAATTACGAAAGGTTATTACTGAATAATTCAATCATTGAATTAATATTCAAATAACAGTTGGGAACGATGGAATAAAACAATTTAATTTGGTTAAGACTTCATCATATTTTTACTAATCTTCAATTTAAACTTGTGACTCGTTTTGCTAACACAGTAGCTTTATCAAACGTGTGAATGTATAATGAAATAATTTTAAATATACATTTTAATTTTATTGCTTATGTTTTGGCAAATTTCAATTAATGTTTGAATTATTGAAATATAGTTTTATTCACTTAAAACTTTTTATCTTTTGTTATTGTTCCGGCTAGCTTAAATAATTTTTGAAAATTATTAAACGTAGTTTTATATTTGATTTTATTTTGACTCACCCTGTAACTTACCTTACGACGAGTAACTCTTATCTCAGCAATGTGATAAATTGAAAATAATTGGTCTGGAAAGGACTTTGCCCATTTAGATTTTTTTGTTAGAAACGTGTCCATTTCTTATTCAACAAAAATTTTCAACAGCAATTTCTAGATATTTCTGTGAATGTACAATTGCATTGACCAATTTCACTCATACGATCAATTTGACCCCGAGATCTTTTAGGGCGGGTAACTATTCTAACTGTAATTAACTGTATCGACCCTTACTTGGTGGAATCTACCCATATTAGTGTAAATGAATTGTAACTTCTGTCATTCTGACGATGATATTGATTTATCGAAACAATTGTCAATTTTTTAGAATTTTCAACAATTTTTATTATATTGTGGAATTGACTAGAAACCGTGAGTGTCATTTAAAACACTAATATCCTAACTGTTCAAATCGTTTATTAGAAAACCAACAAACTTTCGACCCAAATTTTGAAATTTTACATGTAGAATCAAAATATTTTAAATAAAATCTATTAGAAGCTCTTGAAATAAATTAAAACAAATATTCAGGTATCCTTCTGCCAAATAGTCATTAACCATTCTCCATATTAAACCCATTTTCATAGAATATAGTTTAGGAATGATTGTAGTGAAGGAGTTTCCAGGTAAACGTGTTCAATACTTTCATAAATATTCGTAGTATTCCGTATTTGTTCACTGTACAAACTAAAAAAGATATTCATTCTACCTTCACTCGTTTGATATAGCTATTGTGTTAGCGAAACGCGTCACAAGTTATTGAACATCTGTTCAAATATAATGTTTTCAACAAATTAAATTGTTTCTTTTCATTGTTCAGTATGGGTGCTCATCAAGTTAAAGCCTCATCTATTAAACAGTTGGGAAGTTCTCCATTTTGTATGTCTTAACATAAGTCCTGAAAATTTATTTGAAATATATTTAGGATATAATTTAGCAAAAAACAATTATTGCATGCAAGCGAAATAAAAGTTTGTAAAGTTCCCTAATTTAAAATGGAATTCAGCTTTGTAAACGAATACAAAACCTTCGTCAAACGCTTGTAAAGATTCTACGATCCAGCAACTAAAGTTTGTTTGAAATAATAGTTCACTTCACTCGTACATCTTAACTTCAGTAACACATTGGCATCAAGCCAAGGTGAAACTAATCTGTTACCGTTAAAATCTCAACATCTCAATCTAAATTTGAATCAATATCTTTAAACGGCAGTGTTGTAGATACACACGTTGTTAGGTTCATAACTGTTAATTATTGGAAGTTATCAATTATATATTTCATGGGGACAAGAAAGACATACACTGGCGAGCAAAAAATAGAGGACATCTTAAAATTTCCATGTTCTTCGAAATTTTACGTTTTCAGATCGTATTCGCAAACGATACATCATTGCATGCGCTTTTGTAAGCTGAATGTGATACTCTATACTAAAGAAAAATGCATTTTGTTCTTGGATTTCATGATTTATTCTGAAAAAGCAAATTAACATTTTGGGAGAAATTCAACATTTTGTTGTTAGGGAAAATATGGAACGAACAAAATGAAAAAACTTGATACTAATAACGTGTATTCCCTCCTCTTGCATTGATGAGTGCTTGAAGTCAGCGCGGCATACTTTGAATTAAGTTGCGGATCACAATCTGGTCGATGTTATCCCATTCCTGCAACAGCAATCTTCTCAGCTCCTGGGCAGTTCTTGGTGCTGGTGTGTGTCTGCGGATCAGTCGTCCCAACTCGTCCCAGACATGTTCTATGGGATTCATGTCTGGGCTGCGGGCTGGCCAGTCAAACCGTCTAATTTATACTTCATCCAGATACTCCCTGACAATTCTGGCTGTATGTGGTACCGCATTATCTTCCAAAAAAATGCCACGTTCGCCCATAGTCACCATGAAAGGCATAACATGGTCTTCTAGCACCTCCGTAATGTACCTGTGAGAGGTTAGGGAGCCATTTTCTATGAAGACCAACTCTGTACGAGCTTGTACAGTGATTATCGCCCAAACCATAACTGACCCACCGCCAAATGGAAGACGCTCGTCAATGCAAACTTCAGCATATCTTTCCACAGGTCTTCTCCACACTCATCGACGTTCATTTGACCCAGTGAGGCAAAAACTCGACTCATCTGAGAGCAATACCCAGCTCCAGTCATCATCATTCCAACGAACGTGATCACTGGCAAATGTCAATCTTGTAATCCGATGCTGGCGTTGCAACGGGGGACCTGTAGCCATTCTTCTGCATGACAGTCCAGCAGCATGAAGTCTTCTTCTAACGGTCCATTCGCTTACGTTGACATTTCTCACTTCTTCCAACTGATTTCGTAATGAAACCGCAGTAGCTGTCCTATTCCGCAAACTTGTCGACACCAAAAAACGGTGATCTCGTTGAGTGGTAACTCTTTTTCGCCCAGACCCTGGTCTTCTAGTGATCAGGCCAGTCTCCAGAAAGCGCTGGTACACCCTTTGCACACCACAAAGACTAGCACCAACAATTCTTGCAGTTTCACGTTGCCCCCGAACATCTTGTAACAGCGCAACAATTCTTGTCACAACAGTCGGATCTAAAGGCATTATGGGCCTGTTAAATCACTACACTTTGCAATTGTTAGGTTTTACACAAAAAATCGACAGTAAACTGGAAAACAGGCAACGGAAATGTGAGTGTTCAATTAGCGCAACGGCACATTTTTCATAGAAAAAGTACTCTAATAAATCGAAGTCTCCGAAAAAATTGCTTTAACGCCTACTAATACTATTATGTCCTTATCAATATTGACGCTAAAATTATTCACAATTTCTGGAGTGACCTCAATTTTTTGCTCGCCAGTGTATTCATGGTACGCAGAATTGACTGTATTCATAAAGGCCCGCCCTCACATAATAACATGTTAGGAAAACTTGTTGCTGCAACAAGTAACATTTTTGATTATTAATCCGATCCAACATGTCTAACGAAAAGGATGCTCTTCTCGCTGCTGCCACTTGCGTAATTTTAGTACACACCTGGAAAAAAACTAAACAAAAAAGAAGATTTTGGGAACACCCTACCCTGCGTTTGCGAAAAAATTATAGTGGTAGTGATTTATGAAATTACTTGAAAGCTGATGACGTTCCGTCGCTAAATAGCGAACTTCGATGTGACGAGAGTTTTAAATATTTTGCGCGATTGCCAAATGTGAATTTTGAATTTTTAATTGACAAAGTAGGTCACAGAATATCTAAAAAGACACTCGGTTTGGAGATGCGATACCTATTCAAGAACGATTAGCTATATCTCTCAGGGTTTTAGCTACGGGAGACTGACCACAGTTTGATGTATTTGTGTCCAAACAGATTATTTCCAAAGTAGTTCCGGAGGTATGTGATGCTGTGATGATCCCGAAAAAGACAGTATTGGAAAAAAGACATTTTCATAGAAAAAGATTAAATTGTGTAGATTATATTTTCCAATGTTAATAGCGGGCATCGATCTGATTAAGGTCAAGCGAACACCCAGAAACCACGTTTCTATTAAACGTAAACATCGCGTTCACATACACGGAAGGTCGTACCTACGGGTGACTGACTTGCATGTTTCCTATAGAAACAAAGTGTAAACGAACCAATGATTCATTTATTATTATTATTTTGAATAAGTTAAAATGTATAATATATTGTAATCTGTGTTAATTTTAAATATACTAAATCCCAGTGAGTTTTATAAATGTTGTCGTTTATTCAACCCCCGAAGATCGGTTACTAGGTAAGTGCTTTCCCAAAAATATAATACTTTTATGGTAGACGTAGTTAATACGAGGGGCACTTGCTAAGTAACCACCACATGGCGATCCTGTCAAACAAATGGTAAAATTAATGGTATAATGGTAATCGCCACTACATGGTGATCCTGCCAGGTTATGGTGAAATACACATCGCCACTACATGGTTATGGTAAATGGTAAATATTCCTGCAAGACAAATGGTAAGAACAAGTGGAAGTATATGGTTTTCTATCTAAATTTGGGACCTTGGAGAAGAGAAACTATGGGAGGCTCATCAACCAAACAAGAGGCGAAAGAAACTGGAATTGTCTATAATACTTTTATGGTACAGCAAGACAGTTTTGCGACGCACATAATGGTTCTATTGTATATCATAACAGTAGCTTTTATCTTGAAATTTATTTGATCATTGTTGAAAACGCACCGAAGAGCGTTGAAAAAGGACATCAACCGAGGCATTGCAGCGAAGCAGACATCAGGAACTCTGACTGTGTAAAAATAATTGCAAGTACTTATGCATTCTATCTTATGAACGAATTTTATAAATGTCAATAACGTGGGAAGATTTCGAAGATAAGTTACGATTAATTGTAGAAGAAGTTAATAAACAGGAAAAAAGGTTTTGAAAAAAGAAACTCCTAAAAATCCTGATATACATATTGAAGTAATTAATAGTATAGTAGGTCTTCATAATAATTTTGCTAAGTTAATAGCTAAAAATTGGGAACATTCAGGTTTAGTACAACAAGAGAGTAAAAATTATTCAGATAGGATTAGAGATAAAACTGCTAGGGCATTTCAAGCGTTAAATTATAGTATTAAAATACCTACCTCTATATTCGAGGAAATCGATACTATTGTATTACAAACAATAAGCAAACATTTGAAAATGGCGACAAGTATGAATGATTTTTTTAATTTTGCGAGTAAAGTTTGACCGACCGAATTTAACGGTGAAGCAAGCAAATTACAATCATTTTTGGACTCATTAGATTTGCTACAAACAAACACGATAGGTAACGAAGGAAATGCTATTCTACTAATTAAGACGAGATTAACGGGAAAAGCCAGAAGTTTGATCACGACGGAAAACTCCATTACAAAAATCAAGAATAAACTAAAATCAGGAATAAGAGGAGACAATCCAAGCCTTCTCTTAGCGAAACTTGGTAAAGTAGGATAAAATGGAAAATATGTATCACAGTACGCAATGGAGATAGAAAAATTAGCAGAGAGACTATAGGCAGCATACGTGTCGGAAGGGATGCCCGAACGACTAGCCGAAAAATATACTAAGGAAGCAACGATTAAGGCAGTAACTACGAATGTCACAACGGATGCAACCAAAACAATAATCGCAGCGGGAAGTTTTGAAACTACGCAAGAAGTACTATCCAAATTAGTTTCAGTAGAAGGTATAGTAGGACATCAACAAGTTTTGCACATGAAGGATAGCGGGAATTTCTTCAAGAAGCTAAACTTTGACGTTAGGAACAATCATAGGAGAGGATATAACAGAGGATTTTACAATGGTAATCATTCAGGAAGGACATTTCGACAGTTTAATCAAGGAAACAACTATGGCAGATACGAAAATTTTGTTGAAGATAGGAAATACAATAATAATGGAAATTACAATAATCGAATCAATAATAATGTAAGAATATGCGAGATAGAACGAAAAATGGAAGATATGAGCAGGCAAATAGCACAATTGAAGAAAGAAAACTACGATTTAAGGATGAAAAATATGGAACTCAAAGAAAAAACAGAACTTTTGCAAGGAAACATGATACAGACTCACAAAAATTTTAGAGAGAAGAGTTTAATAATACATGGTATAGAAGAAGAAAACGAAGAAGATGAGGAACAACTAGAAAACAAATTAGAAGATGTTATGAACAAGGTTAATAACACAGTAGATGTTAAAACAGATATTTTGAAATGTAAAAGATTAGGAAACAAAACCAGCAACAAAAATAGACCAGTAATAATAATAATGAAAGATGTGAATAAGAAAGTAGAGACTTTGAACGGAACGAATAAACTAAAAGAAACGAAGATATACATTGATGAAGATTACCCAAAAGATATATTGAAACAGAGAAAACAGTTAATAAGATACATGAAACAGGCGAGAGAAAGTGGAGCTAAAGCTAAGATAATTGAAAATACATTGAGGATTAATGACAACGTGTACAGTTTAAAAGAGCCAGAAGAAACAAAAAATCAATTAGAAATACATACAGGATGGAATAAATCAACATATAAGGAAAATAACGAAACTTATCCAAAAATAATTAAATTTTCAGCGATAAAAGTTTTAATCATCCATGAGGCAAACCAATTGTCTAGGAAAAACGTGAAATTTGATCGATTTGGAAGAATATGATTTTGAAATACAGTATGTCAAAGGTATAGCGAACTACGCAGATAGCATATCGAGAATATCCATAGAACATAGAACATAGAAGAACTTTAGGATTTATATATAAATAATTCACATGTCTTGGCAATCACAAGAGCACAAACGCGAAAAGAAAACGCTCAATCAGAAAATGATCTAAGGATTAACGAAGAGAGAAATTTCACACTCTGAAAATAACCGTATCTCACTAAGGATGAGCATTCGGATCAAAAATAAATTGAAATTTAGTGAAGCCTCAATTACCGGAATACACAACTTCGACCTAGAACGAACGTTGGAAAAGCTTGACGAGCTATCGTTAAAAAATTAAGTAAAAGAATGAAGATATATACAAATGATGATATATTCAAAAAGTGCACAGTAGAAGAATTTATAGAAGAAGGAAATCAAAGGTTAAAAAATATTCAAGTATGTATATGCGAAGTACCAAAAACGGTACAGCAAAAAGAAGAGATCCAAAAGATTTTAGAAAGATACCACAACGATCCAATGTTTGGAGGACATGTAGGAAATAATAGATTATTAAAGCAACTAAGAGCAAATTTTAGGTGGAAAAACATGGAGAAAGATGTAAGGAAGTACGAAGAGAATTGCCAAATGAATAAAGCAAAGCTTAATCATAAGGAAAAATTCGTCATCACAGATACATCTATAAAACCGTTTGATATTATTTATATAGACACAATAGATCCGTTTGTAGAAAGTAACAACGGGAATCGTTATTGTATTACAATACTATGCGAACTAACTAAATACGCAGTTATGATACCGGTCAAGAACAAGGAAGCATACACAATAGCAAAAGCAATATTTGACAATTTTATACCGAATTACGGATTGATGAAGGAGATAAGAACAGATCAAGAGACAGAATATAAGAATGAAATAATGAAGAACTTAGCGAAACTTTTGAAAATAAAACATAATTTTTCAATAGCATACCATCATGAGGCCATAGGCAGTTGTGAAAGATTACATAGAACATTTAATGAGTATATAAGAAACTTTATCAAATATTCTAGGGATAACTGGTGCGAGCTCGTAAAAATGTTAGCATATTGCTATAATACAACACCAAACACGTATCACGGATACACTCCTTTTGAGTTATTATACGGGAGAAACCCAACTTACCAGAATTTTTCAATGTAGAAATAGAACCGTGTTACAATCTTGAAAGATATGAAAAAGAGTTAAAAAATATGAGTTACAATACGCAAATGAAAGAGCCAAACAGTTTTTAATAAAACATAACATAATTAGAGTAAATAATAGTGAAAAGGAATCTTCACCTGTAAACTTTAGATGAGGGGAATTAGTTATTTTAAAGAATGAAGGGAGAAATAAGTTCGATATACACTATTTAGGTTCATTTAAAATAACGGGAATAAAAGGAGTAAATTGTGAGATAACATCTCAAAACAGCAAACCACAGAGAGTTCATAAGAATCGTTTGTATAAATATAATAGCGGAAACAATTGTAAACAAAGTGAAGTGTGTTCATAAACAAACAAATAGTGTTTAATAAACAAAAAAATTAACAAGCAGTGAGAACTGTTAACGTTATAGATAATATCGAAAAATTAGCGACGATAATTTTCCTCTTCCAAAAGGGGATGATGTGATGATCCCGAGAAAGACAGTATTGGAAAAAGACATTTTCATAGAAAAAGATTAAATTGTGTAAATTATATTTTCCAATGTTAATAGCGGGCATCGATCTGATTGAGGTCAGGCGAACGCCCAGAAACCACGTTTCTATTAAACGTTAACATCGCGTTCACATACGCGGAAGGTCGTACCTACGTGACTGACTTGCATATTTCCTATAAAAACAAAGTGTAAACTAACCAATGATTCATTCATTATTATTGTTTTGAATAAGTTAAAATGTTTAATATATTGTAATTTGTGTTAATTTTAAATATACTAAATCCTAGTGAGTTTTATAAATGTTGTCGTTTATTCAAACCCCGAAGATTGGTTACTAGGTAAGTGCTTTCCCAAAAATATAATACTTTCATGCTAGACGTAGTAAATAAGAGGGGCACTTGCTAAGTAACCACCACATGGCGATCCTGCCCAACAAATGGTAAAATTAAGTGGAAAATGTGTTGGAAAGAACATTTTAATTTATATTTGCTTCATTTTAAATACTTATTACAATTACTGAGAATTATTATCTAAATCGTACAACAGTCTGTCAATGTCATCTTGATCATCATAGGAAGAGCTTGAAATGGGTTTTCCATGTTCAGATTTCTTGAAACTGACACAAATAGTTCATGAACTGCAGCTAGAACTTTGCTCACTATGAACAGGAGAAGCAAAGGGACTAGGCACAATATTTACCGGCCGCGCCACTAAAGTTTGCTGTTGTTGTGGCATTTCTGGAGGTGGATAATTGTAACTTCCCAAATCTGCAAAATGTGAAATTTAATTTATGTGGGTCGTTGTCAGGTGGTCCAGGCTTTTGTATACCTTGGTTCCCTGATTGACAGTTCAGACGGTTGAGAGACTGAAATCCGTCGGCGCAT
Organism: Galeruca laticollis; assembly: GCA_963921935.1. Taxonomy (NCBI): domain Eukaryota; kingdom Metazoa; phylum Arthropoda; class Insecta; order Coleoptera; family Chrysomelidae; genus Galeruca; species Galeruca laticollis. The sequence goes on along the minus strand of OY998175.1, from coordinate 93,694,313 downwards.
TCAGAAAGCACGGTCAGCCACAACAAATTTGTCTAAAATATGGCGCGACAATAATATCATCAAAGCCACCAAGATGTTGCTGGTCCGGTCTCATGTCTATTCAATATTTTTGTATGGCTCTGAATCTTGGACCGTTAGAAATGCAGATCGCCACCGTATAGACATATTTGTATCAACTGAACTCGGCAATACAAAGCGAGTATCCTCCATTGTTTCGAGGCGCATCCTGACGTTCTTCGGCCATATTAATAGAGGCGATAATATGGGAAAACTTGTTATCCAGGACAATGCTCCAAACGGAAGGCGTAATGGGGGCTCTCCTACACGTTGGGTGAATGCAACAAAACCATGGCTAGATATAAGTGTCACAAGAGCAACCTAACTGACAAAAAATCGCGAAATATAGAGAAATACCATTTTCAGAGCAATTGAAAATATTCGTGCCCACAATCCTCCAATTATGACCAAATACATTTTAGGAGATCACAACATGTCTAACAAGATATTATGACTATGATGATGATGATTCAGTGCGATCAGATAATATAAATATTCGAGAAGTTGCTGTATACTAGATTGTCAAAGTGAATATACGTTTTGTCGTTAAAATAGATATTGCATAATGAGAGTTTAGTAGTGGATCGTTACTTTTATTCTGTTATGATCGGGAATTGATAATTACTCAGATTCTCGGCTCCCTACATTTTACGATTCTTCACATAATACCAAAATTCCGGTTTTAGTGGATAAGTCCTGTCTACTCAAAATATCTAGCCAGTATACAGGAGAAATGTTTCCTCTCTTCGTGAGAGGATTTATCTTTCTGAAGTTATGTGGAATTACTGAGTATAGACATCTGTCTAAACGTATCTCTGACTGCTATTAGATTGTCCATAGTACTTGAAGAAAATCGATAGCTGAATTCGATTCTCACTTGAGAGGCGTTGAGAGGTAAGGAAAACATCTACTTCCCTATCTGTGAAATCGGCATAATGAATGATAATTTTATTTTATAACTAAAATTGTTGCTTTATCGTGAAAGCAGATGGGAAACAATTTGATTGATTCCACAATTTTTCGAGCAAATAAAGGTCGTTTGCACTGTTAGCCATTTTCATAATCCTAGAAACTGGATGTTACAGTAAAAAAAGCCAGTCAATTCGATTAATAGTTGATGTAGAAAAACTCGATATACAGTCAAAATAGTTAGAATGGATAGCGGCTATAACATTATTGAAGTTGGTAGAATAATGTAGATGTCGATCGGGTGTGCTTATATCCCATGACTGGGATATAATCAACGGCTGAGTAGGATACATAGTATTCAAGTTCAAATTCAACTGGAATAGCCATAACTTAGATCAAGATAGTGGTAGATTCGACTATGTTTGTGAATTGAGAAAATTTTTCCAATGATTATTCAATTTAAACAATGATCGTTCAAAATTTAACCCCGTTACTGTTCTTAGAACTCTTCATACAGATCTATTAATTATTAGTCAATACATCGTAACTTGTTTGTAATCATATCTAGTAGTCTCAAATTCTATATAACGGTTACAAAAAACGTGGGGAAAACATGCGAAAGGTGCTTGGACTCAGTATTCACTACGACATAAGCTGTACTTACTCAAAATTTCACGTTAATGAATGTAAATATTTTCTTTTACCTGAAACAAAATAGAATAGTCAATGTTAACTTACAAGAAATACATCAAATACAAGAAGAGTGACGAAATTGAAAATTAACATACCCAATTTTTGACTTACTTCTACTACTACTACTACTACTACTAGTTTTGAAAAGTTTACAAAGTAGTATACAGTACACAATTGCAGATCAAAGTGCCGATGGACCAGTGTTCTCCTATTATAGTGTGCTTCTGAAATAGAATGATAGCTGTGTTTTTAAATGAAACTCAAGGTCTCTAGTTAATTCCACAATATAATACAAGTTATTGAAAATTCTAAAAAATTGACAATTGTTTCGATAAATCAATATCATCGTCAGAATGACAGAAGTTACATTTCATTTTATGCCTACCTGATGTTTAGTAGTTATATTTGGCTAGACCAAGAAGTAACCTAACTTGTGATTGGCTTAATATATGTTTATAGAAAAAAAAAATAGATGTGATATTACAAATATTGAAGCTTAGATATTATTAGCCCTATGGTAATATCCTGGATATCATTTTTCCAATTAAGATCAGTATAACTGTGCAATGATATAGATAACCAGGAAAACTATATCTGCTGATCTTTACAATTATCACTTAAGAAGACAGTTTATTAGTGGAGAATCCCCTAGATTTAACTGTTCATTGACAACTTCATATTGTGGGTTTCTTAAATGTCTTCTAATTTCCAGTTCTTCAAAGAAATCCAGTTCTTGTTTCTTTTCACAAATATGCAGTACTTCTAGTTTTGTGTTAGGTGTCAATGAATGATTGGTGTCAAGTAGATGTTTTGCGTAGTGGGATTTATCTGGTTGTTTTAATCTGTATGCTCGTAAGTGCTCACTGTATCGTATTTCAAAATTCCTGAGGGTCTGACCCAAATAGACAGCATTACACTCTGGACATTTGAGTTTATATATACCTGACTTCTTTAATAGTGGTATTTTTGTTTTTACATTTAACAATTTTGTACTAACGTTACTTTCTGTTTTAAAAGAAATTGTTGTATTCGTTGCTGAAGATATTATCTTTGAAATATTATTAGAAATATTTCCTGCATATGTGATGGTTTTATAAGTTTAAATTTCATCAGCTTGTTTAGGATATATTAGTTGTACTGCCACTTTTTCCTCTTTTTTACCAATTAGCTTATTTATCATATCTAATGGATAACCGTTAGATGTTGCTATTTGTCTAATTGTATTAATCTCTCTATCAAAATTACATTTGTTCATAGGAACTGAAAAAGCTCTATGTATCATTGAATTATATGCTGCTAGTATGTGTGACACAGGGTGGTTAGAATTGAATGGAATTGTTACATCAGTTTGTGTTGGTTTTCGGTAAATTGAATAATCAAGTACATTATTAACTCTTTGAATTTTTAAATCAAGAGAATTGATTGAGCTATTTTCTTCAATTTCTAATGTAAATTTAATTTTCGGGTGTAAATTATCTAATTGTCGTTCACTACCCATAAAACAAGCTAATATGTCATCTACATATCTATACCAAAATAAAATATTTTTCGAAATATTACTTTCAAAGATCTTTCTTTCTAAATTGTCCATAAAAATGTTTGCTAAAATAGGTGATATAGGGCTTCTCATTGGTAAACCTTCATTTTGAATATATATCTTATAGTCAAAAGTGAAATAATTCTGAATTATGCATACATCAAATAAATTAAGTATATCTGATATTATTCCTGGATTAATATTTTTATCTTCTAGTAATTTTCTTACAAGTATTAGACATTCTTTAGGAGGAATTTTAGTAAACATGTTAGTTACATCGAACGATATGAGTTTATAGTTATCTTGTAAGTGGATTGCTTTCAACTTTTTGATTAGTTCTATTGAATTTCTAATTGAGTACTGAGATTCATATCCGTTAGTATTGAGTATATTGTTGAGGTTCTTTGCCAATATATTATTAGGAGCATTAACATAAGAGACTACAGGTCTAATTGGTTTCGTTATTTTATGTAATTTAACTGTTCCATATAATTGTGGACAATGAGGATTCTTATGTATGATAGACATCTTTTCGTAATCATTTAAAAGATAATTTGAATTATTAACAATATCCCTTACATTATTAGAAAACTTCTTTGTTGGGTCTGCTTTAAGAACTTTTACATCGCTGGATTCTATAACGTTATATACTTTGGAATTGTAATTTCCAGTCGTCAAAATGACAGTAGCGTTCCTCTTATCAGATTTTTACCTGAAACAAAATAGAATAGTCAATGTTAACTTACAAGAAATACATCAAATACAAGAAGAGTGACGAAATTGAAAATTAACATACCCAATTTTTGACTTACTTCTACTACTACTACTACTACTACTAGTTTTGAAAAGTTTACAAAGTAGTATACAGTACACAATTGCAGATCAAAGTGCCGATGGACCAGTGTTCTCCTATTATAGTGTGCTTCTGAAATAGAATGATAGCTGTGTTTTTAAATGAAACTCAAGGTCTCTAGTTAATTCCACAATATAATACAAGTTATTGAAAATTCTAAAAAATTGACAATTGTTTCGATAAATCAATATCATCGTCAGAATGACAGAAGTTACATTTCATTTTATGCCTACCTGATGTTTAGTAGTTATATTTGGCTAGACCAAGAAGTAACCTAACTTGTGATTGGCTTAATATATGTTTATAGAAAAAAGAAGAAGATGTGATATTACAAATATTGAAGCTTAGATATTATTAGCCCTATGGTAATATCCTGGATATCATTTTTCCAATTAAGATCAGTATAACTGTGCAATGATATAGATAACCAGGAAAACTATATCTGCTGATCTTTACAATTATCACTTAAGAAGACAGTTTATTAGTGGAGAATCCCCTAGATTTAACTGTTCATTGACAACTTCATATTGTGGGTTTCTTAAATGTCTTCAAATTTCCAGTTCTTCAAAGAAATCCAGTTCTTGTTTCTTTTCACAAATATGCAGTACTTCTAGTTTTGTGTTAGGTGTCAATGAATGATTGGTGTCAAGTAGATGTTTTGCGTAGTGGGATTTATCTGGTTGTTTTAATCTGTATGCTCGTAAGTGCTCACTGTATCGTATTTCAAAATTCCTGAGGGTCTGACCCAAATAGACAGCATTACACTCTGGACATTTGAGTTTATATATACCTGACTTCTTTAATAGTGGTATTTTTGTTTTTACATTTAACAATTTTGTACTAACGTTACTTTCTGTTTTAAAAGAAATTGTTGTATTCGTTGCTGAAGATATTATCTTTGAAATATTATTAGAAATATTTCCTGCATATGTGATGGTTTTATAAGTTTAAATTTCATCAGCTTGTTTAGGATATATTAGTTGTACTGCCACTTTTTCCTCTTTTTTACCAATTAGCTTATTTATCATATCTAATGGATAACCGTTAGATGTTGCTATTTGTCTAATTGTATTAATCTCTCTATCAAAATTACATTTGTTCATAGGAACTGAAAAAGCTCTATGTATCATTGAATTATATGCTGCTAGTATGTGTGACACAGGGTGGTTAGAATTGAATGGAATTGTTACATCAGTTTGTGTTGGTTTTCGGTAAATTGAATAATCAAGTACATTATTAACTCTTTGAATTTTTAAATCAAGAGAATTGATTGAGCTATTTTCTTCAATTTCTAATGTAAATTTAATTTTCGGGTGTAAATTATCTAATTGTCGTTCACTACCCATAAAACAAGCTAATATGTCATCTACATATCTATACCAAAATAAAATATTTTTCGAAATATTACTTTCAAAGATCTTTCTTTCTAAATTGTCCATAAAAATGTTTGCTAAAATAGGTGATATAGGGCTTCTCATTGGTAAACCTTCATTTTGAATATATATCTTATAGTCAAAAGTGAAATAATTCTGAATTATGCATACATCAAATAAATTAAGTATATCTGATATTATTCCTGGATTAATATTTTTATCTTCTAGTAATTTTCTTACAAGTATTAGACATTCTTTAGGAGGAATTTTAGTAAACATGTTAGTTACATCGAACGATATGAGTTTATAGTTATCTTGTAAGTGGATTGCTTTCAACTTTTTGATTAGTTCTATTGAATTTCTAATTGAGTACTGAGATTCATATCCGTTAGTATTGAGTATATTGTTGAGGTTCTTTGCCAATATATTATTAGGAGCATTAACATAAGAGACTACAGGTCTAATTGGTTTCGTTATTTTATGTAATTTAACTGTTCCATATAATTGTGGACAATGAGGATTCTTATGTATGATAGACATCTTTTCGTAATCATTTAAAAGATAATTTGAATTATTAACAATATCCCTTACATTATTAGAAAACTTCTTTGTTGGGTCTGCTTTAAGAACTTTTACATCGCTGGATTCTATAACGTTATATACTTTGGAATTGTAATTTCCAGTCGTCAAAATGACAGTAGCGTTCCTCTTATCAGATTTTTTAACTGTTAGGTTTTTATTCTCAATCTTCTTTTTTATTTTATTATTAAAACTGAAATTTCATTTTTTGTTTGACGTTTAACTTTTGAAGGTTCAATATTTTTGATTAAATTGGCAATTTTTAATTTCTCATAAAGAAAATTATTTGAATTAGATTTTAAAGCTATTTCTGACTCTGTAGCTATAATTTGTTTAATATTATTCGTAAATTTAGGTGGTATGCTGTACTTTAAACCTTTATTTAAAAATTCTATTTCACTATTTGTAAAATTAGTGTCTGAAAGGTTTTCAAATCGTGGTGCAAAGTGTGTTGGTATGTAGGTACTTACAGTTTCATGATGTTTTGAGTATAGAATTTTATGTTGTGGGTGTTCAAGATTTTGTAGCTTCTTTTCTTGTTTCTTAAATTTCATGTGCTTCATCGTGCTGACATTTTCTCTAATTTTGTCATCCAAACAGTCAAATTCTACTGGATGTAATTGGAATGTGAGTTTTGAATGTACAACTTTTATGTAGTTATCTAAGGAGTCTCTAACTTTGAACCATTTCTTACATTCTGATTTTATCCAAACTCGTTGAGCACATTTTATAGTTTTTTGTGCTTGTGGTGTTTTAGTGTGACATTTTATATTCACATAATTTGGTATTACCTCTTTTCTAAGACATTCTTGGTTAAACCAAATGTTTTGTGATGCTTTGTAACGTTTTTGTAGTAACTTCTGGTACACTCGGGTCAAATCTTCTCTCGAAGATTTTTTAATGAAATTGACTGTCTCGACCCTTACTTCGTGGAATATGCTCATATTAGTATTTTTAAATGAAACTCAAGGTCTCTAGTTAATTCCACAATATAATACAAGTTATTGAAAATTCTAAAAAATTGATAATTGTTTCGATAAATCAATATCATCGTCAGAATGACAGAAGTTACATTTCATTTTACGCCTACCTGATGTTTAGTAGTTATATTTGGCTAGACCAAGAAGTAACCTAACTTGTGATTGGCTTAATATATGTTTATAGAAAAAAGAAGAAGATGTGATATTACAAATATTGAAGCTTAGATATTATTAGCTCTATGGTGATATCCTGGATATCATTTTTCCAATTAAAATCATTATAACTGTGCAATGATATAGAAAACCAGGAAAACTATATCTGCTGATCTTTACAATTATCACTTAAGAAGACAGTTTATTAGTGGAGAATTCCCTAGATTTAACTGTTCATTGACAACTTCATATTGTGGGTTTCTTAAATGTCTTCTAATTTCCAGTTCTTCAAAGAAATCCAGTTCTTGTTTCTTTTCACAAATATGCAGTACTTCTAGTTTTGTGTTAGGTGTCAATGAATGATTGGTGTTAAGTAGATGTTTTGCGTAGTGGGATTTATCTGGTTGTTTTAATCTGTATGCTCGTAAGTGCTCACTGTATCGTATTTCAAAATTCCTGAGGGTCTGACCCAAATAGACAGCATTACACTCTGGACATTTGAGTTTATATATACCTGACTTCTTTAATAGTGGTATTTTTGTTTTTACATTTAACAATTTTGTACTAACGTTACTTTCTGTTTTAAAAGAAATTGTTGTATTCGTTGCTGAAGATATTATCTTTGAAATATTATTAGAAATATTTCCTGCATATGTGATGGTTTTATAAGTTTTAATTTCATCAGCTTGTTTAGGATATATTAGTTGTACTGCCACTTTTCCCTCTTTTTTACCAATTAGCTTATTTATCATATCTAATGGATAACCGTTAGATGTTGCTATTTGTCTAATTGTATTAATCTTTGTATCAAAATTACATTTGTTCATAGGAACTGAAAAAGCTCTATGTATCATTGAATTATATGCTGCTAGTATGTGTGACACAGGGTGGTTAGAATTGAATGGAATTGTTACATCAGTTTGTGTTGGTTTTCGGTAAATTGAATAATCAAGTACATTATTAACTCTTTGAATTTTTAAATCAAGAGAATTGATTGAGCTATTTTCTTCAATTTCTAATGTAAATTTAATTTTCGGGTGTAAATTATGTAATTGTCGTTCACTACCCATAAAACAAGCTAATATGTCATCTACATATCTATACCAAAATAAAATATTTTTCGAAATATTACTTTCAAAGATCTTTCTTTCTAAATTGTCCATAAAAATGTTTGCTAAAATAGGTGATATAGGGCTTCTCATTGGTAAACCTTCATTTTGAATATATATCTTATAGTCAAAAGTGAAATAATTCTGAATTATGCATACATCAAATAAATTAAGTATATCTGATATTATTCCTGGATTAATATTTTTATCTTCTAGTAATTTTCTTACAAGTATTAGACATTCTTTAGGAGGAATTTTAGTAAACATGTTAGTTACATCGAACGATATGAGTTTATAGTTATCTTGTAAGTGGATTGCTTTCAACTTTTTGATTAGTTCTATTGAATTTCTAATTGAGTACTGAGATTCATATCCGTTAGTATTGAGTATATTGTTGAGGTTCTTTGCCAATATATTTTTAGGAGCATTAACATAAGAGACTACAGGTCTAATTGGTTTCGTTATTTTATGTAATTTAACTGTTCCATATAATTGTGGACAATGAGGATTCTCATGTATGATAGACCTCTTTTCGTAATCATTTAAAAGATAATTTGAATTATTAACAATATCCCTTACATTATTAGAAAACTTCTTTGTTGGGTCTGCTTTAAGAACTTTTACATCGCTGGATTCTATAACGTTATATACTTTGGAATTGTAATTTCCAGTCGTCAAAATGACAGTAGCGTTCCTCTTATCAGATTTTGTAACTGTTAGGTTATTATTCTCAATCTTCTTTTTTATTTTATTATTAAAACTGAAATTTCATTTTTTGTTTGACGTTTAACTTTTGAAGGTTCAATATTTTTGATTAAATTGGCAATTTTTAATTTCTCATAAAGAAAATTATTTGAATTAGATTTTAAAGCTATTTCTGACTCTGTAGCTATAATTTGTTTAATATTATTCGTAAATTTAGGTGGTATGCTGTATTTTAAACCTTTATTTAAAAATTCTATTTCACTATTTGTAAAATTAGTGTCTGAAAGGTTTTCAAATCGTGGTGCAAAGTGTGTTGGTATGTAGGTACTTACAGTTTCATGATGTTTTGAGTATAGAATTTTATGTTGTGGGTGTTCAAGATTTTGTAGCTTCTTTTCTTGTTTCTTAAATTTCATGTGCTTCATCGTGCTGACATTTTCTCTAATTTTGTCATCCAAACAGTCAAATTCTACTGGATGTAATTGGAATGTGAGTTTTGAATGTACAACTTTTATGTAGTTGTCTAAGGAGTCTCTAACTTTGAACCATTTCTTACATTCTGATTTTATCCAAACTCGTTGAGCACATTTTATAGTTTTTTGTGCTTGTGGTGTTTTAGTGTGACATTTTATATTCACATAATTTTTGTAGTAACTTCTGGTACAGTCGGGTCAAATCTTCTCTCGAAGATTTTTTAATGAAATTGACTGTCTCGACCCTTAATTCGTGGAATATGCTCATATTAGTGTTTTTAAATGAAACTCAAGGTCTCTAGTTAATTCCACAATATAATACAAGTTATTGAAAATTCTAAAAAATTGACAATTGTTTCGATAAATCAATATCATCGTCAGAATGACAGAAGTTACATTTCATTTTACGCCTACCTGATGTTTAGTAGTTATATTTGGCTAGACCAAGAAGTAACCTAACTTGTGATTGGCTTAATATATGTTTATAGAAAAAAGAAGAAGATGTGATATTACAAATATTGAAGCTTAGATATTATTAGCTCTATGGTGATATCCTGGATATCATTTTTCCAATTAAGATCAGTATAACTGTGCAATGATATAGAAAACCAGGAAAACTATATCCGCTGATCTTTACAATTATCACTTAAGAAGACAGTTTATTAGTGGAGAATTCCCTAGATTTAACTGTTCATTGACAACTTCATATTGTGGGTTTCTTAAATGTCTTCTAATTTCCAGTTCTTCAAAGAAATCCAGTTCTTGTTTCTTTTCACAAATATGTAGTACTTCTAGTTTTGTGTTAGGTGTCAATGAATGATTGGTGTCAAATAGATGTTTTGCGTAGTGGGATTTATCTGGTTGTTTCAATCTGTATGCTCGTAAGTGCTCACTGTATCGTATTTCAAAATTCCTAAGGGTCTGACCCAAATAGACAGCATTACATTCTGGACATTTGAGTTTATATATACCTGACTTCTTTAATAGTGGTATTTTTGTTTTTACATTTAACAATTTTGTACTAACGTTACATTCTGTTTTAAAAGAAATTGTTGTATTCGTTGCTGAAGATATTATCTTTGAAATATTATTAGAAATATTTCCTGCATGATAGCTCCTCATTTTCCTCTGGAGTATTGATAGTATGCAATTTCTTGGTCGATTGCTAACAGTTGTGTTTAACTCTGGGTTGTCTCTGGAAATCAGTTGAAAAATACAGGTTTTAAAAACGAGATAAGATAATATTAGATTAGCAGCATGACCTAAGTGTCTGCTCTTGCGAATTACATCCCGTATATTGCCGACGTATCCACTGGGTTCCGGTACTGCAACGACCGTTGGTGCAACCTCAGCACATTCAACATATGAATACAAATTGTAAATATATTTAATTCAGTCTGCATATTATTTTTATCTACACATCCTGTTTATTCAATTCATATATTTTACTGTTATTATTCAATGTCGATATTTTGTATTTTTAAGTAAATAAAAGTTTTTTAAAAACAGAGTTCGTGTAACGGAACATATATTTGGCGCAGTCAGTAGGATTGTCAGGAAAGGCATCCAACGCGGAAAACTTTTAACTATTTCAATAGTGAAGTGACAATCAATCCAAGAAAAGTATCCAGTTCAACCCTAAGAAATCCAGAACCAAGGGCAAATGAAGACCGTACTGTAAGTCGATTTATTTTTATTTATTGTATATGTCAGACTCCTCTGGTGCTTCCTCATCATTCAGAGAAAGCGAGAACGACCTAGAGTTAAATTTAATTAACGACACGTCTAATAATAATTTAGAAATAGGAATACTTGCTGAAACTTCAAATTCATTTTCTTTAGATGATAATAACTTAGAAATGGCAAATATTCCCAATTTTAGCAAAGCTCATGCCGAAACCATTCCAGATTTCGATGGTAACGAGAATGAACTACAATTTTTCTTAGAAAGTATCGATAGCATTGTAAATCATTTGTACGATATTACAAATGCCGATAATTACCAAAACATTATAATTTTCAGAACTATAATAAGTAAATTGAGAGGAAATGCAAGAGAAGTCATTAACATTAGTGGGTGTACCACAATATATCAAATAAAGCAAGAATTAATTAGAAATTTTAGTGATCCTAGAGATGAAACATGCTTATCTCTTGATTTGAATAACTTAAGGCAAGGGCATAACGAATCCCCGTACCAATTTTATGATAAAGTCAGGAAAGTATTGCATACTATTTCGAACTATTCAGATTTACATGTAAACGATAAAAAGACACGTGCATTCAAGCAAAATATGTATAATAATCAAGCTTTAGAAGTATTTTTAGCAAGTTTAAGAAATCCGTATGGTATCATGGTTCGTACAAAAGAACCTCGAACTATGTTAGACGCTATAAATTTCATGAAAAAGGAAGATAATATCAGATATCTCCAAAATAATTCTAATTTTCAACCGAACTCTGAAAATTTTAATAATGAAACTAGGCCAAAATTTAATCAAGTACAAAAATTCACAAATTCCAAATCACTCTCGTAACTTCAATAGAAATAACAATTTCAATTTCAATCAAAGAATTCCTTAACCAAAACAATCTAGTTTTCAAAATAATAATTCTCAATCTAATAATAATTTCCCACGAGGTCCAATTCATGTTCAACCCAGACCAATTAATAATAATCAAAGATATTTTTCTAATGCACAAGTATTCGGCAGAACAGAACCTAAAAATGTTTGGAAACCAAATCCAAACTAATATCCAAATAACGGTCCCAGACCTGAAGGTGGACTAGAATATATCCCGCAACAGATGATTTTGACATATGTATTCAAGCTGAAAAGGTTATAAAATGTGCTGTATTGTGCAATCAAAAAAAAAACCAATATCAACGGACGGTATATCTTGAAATGTTTGTAAACAGAAATATATATCTTCAAATTTACTTGTTCATCGTTATGATCAGTCAGCATTCGATAATCATCGAATTTTGCTAATAAAAGCTGTGGTGAATAGATACGCAAATGTTAGGCTATACCATTTTGTCAAACAAAAAACGAATAAATCTGAAAGCATAAGGCACCATAGTAATAAAATTGTTTTATTCAAAGGACAATAAATGTTTTTTGTAGAACGTGCTAAATTTTTTATGTACCTACATATATCTTATTATTTTGTTCAGGACATTAACAACTGTATTAGATCCAAAACAAATTGATAATATTTATAATTTGAATAGTCCGGGCCTGCTGAGGAATCCCCATTGTTACTACACTTTGCCACGCCTACTGCTACTGTTGCCTCCGTGGGAACTTGATGATTATAGCGCCTCTTTTTGATACTATCTCAAAGATTTCAGTGTAAAAATGGTTATATTGGTATGTATTGTTAACCCGAAAAATCAAACGAATCATGAAAATTCCGTTAGATAATCACAAAGAGATTTAAATACCTCCATTAGTCTGAAAGTGAAAGCTAGGACACTGTATCGTTCTTTATCAACCAATTTTGAACTTTAGAGTAACTGCCAAATCAACAAGATATTTAATCATTTGTTATAATAAAACATTTATCGGTAAAACGCGTGTGGATTTTGTGAAGATAACGTCACTTCAGTTCTTACTTGTCAGTAAATTCACTTTTTATTATATATAGGAAATAAAAATTATATGCAATGCAATCGGTTTTATCAATATTTGTCCAATGAATCTTACCGATTACACAAAAACACCCTGCAATCACCAAAAACAAGACACAACACCTTCCTTAAGACGCAATAAATATTAAAATAGAATGATGAATGCGGGATTCGGTCTGACGACTGCGGCTCCGTTCGTGCTCGTGAATATCGATTGGAGATGTGTGGTCAATGGTATGAATTTTATCACATAAAGGCAATATGGGCAAAATAATACTACAGGAATATTGTATAATCTACATCTAATAATGCTGGCCCAACCTCAAACATTTGATATTAAAAATAATCCGTAATTCCTACATTGGATTATTATGATTTTAGAAATACGAATCAATAAGATTATGCCAATATTGTAACAATGTTGTATATAAATTAAACATTGTTAAACCTACCTTGTATTATCAACATCTCATAATGCTTGTCTATTCCAAAACTTTTTACATTCAAAATTACCGATAATCTCTATCGAATTATCATTTGAGTGGTAATATACATCAATAAAATTATGTCAATATTAAATAAATATTGGTTAGGAAGTCAAAATTAATTATTGTATACTCAATATATATATGAATGTTGATACGATATTGTTGGTTGATTATTTGAATTATATCCTGTAAACACAATATCGTTAAAATAATATTAAATCAATACTGTATGATCGACATAATGTTGACCTAACCTCATTTTATTTATATTCAAAATAGCCAGTAATTACATTGGATTATTATTGGTTTGACAATATGTATCTATGACACAATACCAATATTGTATCAATGTTGAATATAAATCCAAGATAGAATGTATAATTACCAATGTACACACATATTTATAGAATATCGTTTGTTTAGTATATCGATTGAATCTTAAAAGTTATGTTGGCCTAATATTATCAAATATATATATATATATATATATATATATATATATATATATATATATATATATATTGAACCAGTCCTCTAATATATATCAATAATTCACGTATGAGATTGGATATTCAAAAGAATTTTTTATTAATACGTAGGGTGTATCATGAGACACTACCTAGATAAAAACTAAATTTAACATAAACGAATGAATGAAGTAAGCAAATGTATTATCAAATATTGAGAAAACCAATTATAAAGAAAGGATTAAAGGATAAGGAATAAAATTTTAATGATAACATTATAATTAAGTATAAAAATTTTAACTTCACAATTAAATCCCAAGGTCAAGTCAATGTCAACAATTTTCAAAATCATCTAAACACTGCCATGTCAATATCTGGATGAAGTAGAATGTTGTTTGTTTGAAACCTAAAATAACAAGAATTAATACTTAACTTACTAATTGATTAACGATATTCACAGACGGTGGTAGTAAAAGTTTACAATTTCATTCAACACCTTTGCTCCCATGTTTCACATCTTTTCTTGGTTGTACCGTACCAATGACAGCTAATGAGCCAGAAACATGCATGTCTGCGGTTGCCACTCTTTTTAGTAGCCCCTTCTTCTATTTGCGTGCACTACCCACTAATCTATTCGTTGTTTATTATATATATATATATATATATATATATATATATATATATATATATATATATATAAAGTCAGTAGATACAACCTAGTAAGAAAATGATTGAATGAAATGAGCTATTGTATTAGTAAATATTATGGAAATCATTTGATCAGATTTAAGGATAGTAAATAATAGTATATTATGCAACGATCATGTAATGATGGTTATTAATACACGAGCATTAACCGGGATACGAAACGATCCGAAGGCGAGTTTCGTATGGTTCATGCGAGTGTATTAATAACCATTACATGAGAGTTGCATACGCTATTTTTTCTACACCCGATAAATAATCAAAAACCATAAATTTTATATTTTTATTGAACATAATAGGTAACGGTAATTATTCGTATTTCTATAAAAAAAATCTATAAAATTATAATTAATACCTCGGGTATTGCCATAGATATAAGAAAACTATAAACATTTTATTTGTATTTATATTCAACATACAATAATTGTAATTAATCCGATTTCTTAAAAAACATTGAGATTATTTATTGTGCAGTTTGAAAAGTTTATTCCAGGTCCCACTGATCTGGAAGTGGAAGGAATATTTACATTTATTTCATTATTGCTAGTCTCAATAGAGTTCAATATTGTATTGAAAATGCTGATTTTATTCTGAACCGAATTTTCAATGTAGCCTTCTGCCACTGAATTGGATTTCCCGCCACCATGGCGTTTTAATGTAGTAATATCACCACCGGCATCTACTAATACGATTGCGGATGTCGTACGAAAACAATACCCTGTATATAAATTCGGATCAGGCAGATTTAAATATGTTGCTAATTTCTTCCCTATATCACCAAATTTATTAATACCAATGTTTTGAATTGTGCATTTTCTATTTAAATAATTAACGAAAAAAGATGGGGTGGGGCAAATTTTAGGTCGTAGATTCATATATTTTTGACTAATTCCGTAGTATTCAAATGCACAGCATGTTTGATTGGAAAATTATGGGTTTCTATTGATTTAAAAATCTGTATCGTAATAAGTATCATTATGAAACGTATTATGGGCATATAAGTGCATTGTTATAACACGGGTGTAGAAAATAATAATAAAAGGGTTGTTTAAATAATAATTGAATTACCTTCATGAATATGATCCAAGGTCAAGTCAATGTGAACACATAAAAACATTCTGAACACGGCCGTATGAATGCACTAGGCATTTAAACTTATCTTAGCTTAATATCCGAGATAAAATAGAATTTGTAACAGAGTTAATAACAGATTATCAATATTTATATCTTATAATTAAAAGTCATAATCAGGAATAAAGTATGAAAGAATTAATATTTATTTGACATACGGAACACAGCCAAGCTTTACGTCAATTAAATATTTGATTTATGAAGCCTAACAAAAAGGAAGTGCCGGAAAAATAGGGAATTAATTGCCAACATAATTTTGTTGATAACTAATAGAATGTTAAATATAAAAATCAAATTTTGAAATAAAAAATAATTTATATAAAAGTAATGTAGGAAAAAATAGAAGATTTAAAGCTGTACAGTTGCATATACAATAGTAGATCTTTTAGATTATGAATTTTATGTAATTAGTGAATGTAAGAACACCTCGAAAATGGGGAAAATTAATAAAATGAATCATTGTCATAAAGTGAAAGGACAAATTATGAAAAATTTGAGATTATAACCTTTCATTCTCCTCGCTATTGTATCAGCTGAAAGTGTACGTGAACTTTCTTATGCGCAGACGCCTGCATCGTATCCGCTGAGTATATTTTCAGAGCTCATGCTTCAAGATTGGACAGTGGCGGTACACGTACTATTCTTGTATAATGATTAATTTGAAATTTACCTCAAATAATTTTCATTAAATAGATATATAAACAGTATTTGGTATTTTTATTCACTATCAATAATAAATTATAGCTCATTTCAATCATTCTTCATAATAATAATAATAGTAATTAAAAGGTAATAGTGTCATATTTACGAATTATTCAATTAGCATATATAAACATAACAGTATATAATAATTGATTAATACTGAAATTATACTCAATTATAAATTGGCGTCCTAAACCCAAAGGGAGAAATTCTACATGCCTCCGACTTCATATTAAAATTAAAAACTAAATATAACATAAGTTTTTATATCCATTTCTTGCATAAGAAATTATATATATATATATATATATATATATATATATATATATATATATATTATATATACAGTGTTAGGAACATTACGAAGGAACATACGTTTTACCGTCTATATGTTAGAAAGAGACAAAATACATACATAAGTTCAGTATATTATTCTTCTTCGTTAACAGGATAACATAACATACCTAACATGCGAAATAAGTTGTATTTTAATTTGTATTAATAATAATATGTGTTTACAAATATCTAAATTCTTCTTTTTCGCTAACAGGATCTCATAAAGTGGAAAGAAAAGAAAATACATGCCCACAAATTCTTTGGTACAACAGTGTTGCCAATTATCATTGTATATTTATATTAATTGTAAAATGCAATGTTCTAACATGAGAACAAGTTATAAGAATCTTTTAATTATGATAATTCAAGAGGTTGTAACAGATCAAGATATAATTAATCACATCTATTCGTTGAACATTTTACTGTAATGCTGGAAATTGTTCTAGTTTTCAGTATGGAAGCGGTTAAAACCTTTACTTTTGGTCAGATTTGGCAACGTGAAATTGGTCTCGGAAGATCTGCTATGGTTCGAATATGTTCGTAAAAAAAATTTCGTATCTTCATTGTCTGTATGCAAATGAGAACGGATTCTCTGTGTAAACACACACGGTACAAATTAATAAACGTTTTCGATAATAGACATAAAATCGAATTCTAATGAAAGCGCATACAATTTTTAAATGAAATTGATATTCTGATATGTAATAAACTAAAAAATAAAACTCGTATATTTGAATCCAAAATTTCCATCGGTGTCTGTTATATTTTTAAAATGCTAGTTTGGTTTAGATGTAAGTTTTATTATATTATGTTATTATGCGATACGTACTAAATATCTATAAAGTATGTTAAAAGATCAAGTGAATGTTCTGCTGAAGTTTTAACAATTTTTATTTCTGATGAAGGTCATAATAAGACCGATACGTTAGATATAAATGTATTACCTACAAGTTAGATGCTTTCACAAGTGTTCCTTAAACTCAAGAATCCAAAATGAACAATATATAATTGGAAAAGAAAAGGAAAAGACCAAGAACCAAAAAAAACGGAACTATATATATATATATATATATATATTGTTACGAACTCGCACACCGAAGCAGATACTAAGTACGGTCCTGTAACCTTATGTTCGGAGTTAAGAATATGGCGAGCGCGCCGAATTCTGAGAAGGTCTATTGGGATTTATTGTGACCGTCCTTTTTAAACTTGTTCTCGAAAGGCATTTTAAGAAATATCGCGAAAGGCATTTGTCCCATCCGGAATCTTCTAGTAAAGAAAGCTTTGATATAAATACAGGACCGATCAGCGGATGAGTTTAGTTGAGTTTAGTTTATGAGTTGATAAAGTGATCTTGACAAATAAACAGTAGATGAGTGAATATAAAAGTGTTATAAATTAATAAGTTAGTGTGAATATAAAGTAAATTTAAGTGACTGGTTAAGTACATATAAATTAGTGTTAGTGAGTTAGTGTTTAAATAAATTAGTAAGTAGTAATACCGAGTGTTTAAAATTTATCCCACCCGTTTATTATTTAAATAAATAACAAAAACATTACAATATATATATATATATATATATATATATATATATATATATATATATAATGCTTTTGTAGTCAGTAGTTTGAGTCAGTTCAACTACTGCCATGGACAACAACACTGGAAGGCAGACAAACAAACGCGTCCTGAGATAGATAAAGGGGACAGCAAAAGTCGGCCTAAGATATGGACCCGATACAGAACCTTTGGTAGCATTAGTGGATGCCGACTGAGGAATTCGCACTGTGTATAGTTGTTCCTACACGGAATATCTATTTATGCTGAACGGAAGTCCAAATTCATGGGACTCTTGGAAGCAGCGAACTATAGCACTATCCACCACTGAGGCTGAGTATATGGCTCTATCTGACTTTGTGAAGGAGGCCACACACTCTCTTGATAAACTGGGTAGAAAGACATTGATAAACCTATTTGTTTATTATGACAACCAAAGTTGTATCAAATTGGTGAAAAACCCATTGTTCCACTCCAGAACCAAGCACCTTGATATACGTCATAATTTTGGGGAAGATACTCTGAGGAACAAGTTACTCACCGTAAATCACATTCCAATAGGTGATCAGATTGCGGATTTTATGACCAAGCCGTTATCGAGGGTGAAGTACACATGATATATGGAGTCCTGTCTTACTGGATGTGGTATCCTGATTGACATCCCTCGTAATCCTCGACTCGAGAGGAAGTGTGAGAACATGTACGTATGTAAGCGTGTCACGGTTTACTACCATTATAGATCTCTCTATCAAAAGCACAAATTTCTCTCAATCGAGAAAGTACTCTGTGTTTTTCTGATGTTATCAATCTAATCGTTGTTCACAGAAAAATGTTTTGACATTCATTGTAATTCTGCTGAATATAACACTTTATATCAAATCTCATTATTTTTCGTTCCATATACCTCATTCACAAATCCAGACATGTAAAATTGTTGCGAAATTCAAATAACATATCCAAACTTCGAACAAGGCGTATCTCGGAAATATACACTATTTATGTGAAGTTAATTGGGTTGAATAAATAATTTAATGTGAGGAAAAGGTGTATTGATATATTTCTAGTTTGAATAGGTATTTGCTAATACTACGTCGTTATATCGTCGTTTTTTAACTTGATACTTACCTCGTTTTTGTGACGTTACATTGAATCGCCTTGAAATAACAGCGTAGAAGGAAAGAAAATAATGCCTCCACCCTATTGAAGTAATGGGTAGAGGTTTTTCTTCAATTTCATTCGGACTTTCCAAAACAACAAAAAAGAGATGGGTAGAAAAGCACATTAGCAATTAAATGTTGTCGGTATAACGAGAGTTCATGGTTTTTGTACAAAGTAAAAAATGTAGGTATACAGAGAACTCTTGAAAATTTTCGTGGCTATAATTTAAGACTAGGTAAATGTGGAACATGGAGTACGAAATAATAGAGGGTAAAAAATATTGAGACCTTGTTTGTTAGAGTTTCATGGTAAATTAAAAGAGAAAAGTTCAAGTGAAAGTGATTTTAAAAATTAGGTCCGTTGAAGAAATTTATGTTGGGTTCACTAAGATGAGCAGTAAGCTTTTGGAATATATAACAGTTAATTGGATAATTTGTTAACCATAAATTGATCATACGCTCACATAGTAAACTTAATTTATTTTCAATCTTTCTGTTTCAATCTCACGTTCATAGTCAATTATATCGAATTGTTGATACCTTACTCCAGTTTGCAATTTTTTGAACAACCTTTACAATTTGATTATTTCAGAAGAGTTTGGTAATTTAGCGAATTTATCAATAAGGTAAATGGCCCAAATATCGGCCACGACCCAATTATCGGACACTCTTTTGGTTTTTTATTAACGTTTCCTTGTTAACATTCTCAATTGTAACAAAAAAGTTAACATAGTTCTAAGAGACCGAAAATTGTTTAAACAAGTAAACAAGTTTCATGTCAAACTGAAGTTTGCAAATGTATGCTACTGGTATAATATAATATGTTTTTTAAAATCATATAGGACTATTACATCACGCAGTTTGGTGTAAAAGAATTTATTTGATTTTAGAAACCAAACGACACAAATTCGTTTTGAAATAAAGCAAGAAATACATTCTTAAACTTAAAATGATTGAAATACGAAAAACAAAAACGTCTATTAATTAAACTTATTTATAAATTCAGTCTTCATTGCCTTCAATTTGATTATAGATGTCAGAGCAACCATTATAAACAGGTATTATATGCTCTAAACACAAATATTTTTTGCACACTTGACAGATATACTTCGTTTTTCGATTTTTTTTTGTTCTCGCAATAATAACATCGACCGTATTGGTTTCCCCTTGGTGCTTCCACTGCTTGAATATGTCACATATCTCTCTGAGTGTCATTATGATGATGTGACAATTCCATTCAATTCCAATCACCCTATGTCACACAGACTGGCGGCATATAGTTCAATGATACATAGAACTTTTTCAGTTCCTATTTGGGTCAGACCCTTAGGAATTTTGAAATCCGATACAGTGAACACTGACGAGCATACAGGTTAAAACAACCAGATAAATATCACTACGCAAAACATCTAGTTGACACCAATCATTCATTAACACCTAACACAAAACTAGAGTTGCTGCATATTTGTGAAAAGAAACAAGAACTGGATTTCCTTGAAGAATTGGAAATTAGAAGATATTTAAGAAACCCACAATATGAAGTTGTCAATGAACAGTTAAATCTAGGGAGTTCTCCACTAATAAACTGTCTTCTTAAGTGATAATTGTAAAGATCAGCAGATATAGTTTTCCTGGTTTTATATATCATTGCACAGTTATACTGATCTTAATTGGAAAAATGATATCCAGGATATCACCATAGGGCTAATAATATCTAAGCTTCAATATTTGTAATATCACATTTTCTTCTTTTTTCTATAAACATATATTAAGTCAATCACAAGTTAGGTCACTTCTTGGTCTAGCCAAAAATAACTACTAAACATCAGGTAGGCATCAAATGAAATGTAACTTTTGTCATTCTAACGATGATATTGATTGATCGAAACAATTGTCAATTTTTTAGAATTAACTAGAAACCGTGAGTTTCATTTAAAACACTAATGTTCCTAAGGTGGTAATTTTGTAATCATTTAGTAATTTGTCAGCGACGAGCTTACTATTAAAAAAATATCCATTGTTACATTTCTTTTGGATCTCCAAATTGGCTGGCAAATTCTTGGAAGAAGCGAAATGTTCGAATTGTCCACTTTATATGGCCCTGGTGGCAGAGTTGCAGTATAAATTTCAATTTTTGCAGTATAAAATAATTTTGCGACAACCAGAGAATACATTTTAATGCCATATCTATTTGGTTTACTTGGCATAAAAATCCGGAAAGGACAGCGACCTCTAAATGCAGGTAATATTTCATCAACAGTTGTGTAAGCCGATAGAGAGAAATGCTTTGGTAAGTTGGATATAAAATTTTTGAAAAACTCTTGAATTGGAGCCAGTTTGTCAAGTGTTTTGAGTTCTTCACCGGTTCGTTTATCATCGAATCGGATATGGCTTAACAAAAAGCGAAACCTTGCCTGAGACATAGTTAGACGAAAAATTTCTAATGAGGTCCCATTGGTTTTGAAAAGATCAAAAGCATACAGTCGACTAGCTTTGTTTATTCCAGCAATATACAATAGGCCCTTATTTCCAGTAAATCAGTAGGTCTGGCAGTTCTGTTAATGGTACCTATATTTGATATTGCAGTAAACATATTGGTATTTTCGACTATATTCTCTAACATACTGTCAGTGATAAAACAACCCCAAATTTTTGATTCATTAGATAGTTTGCACGCTTCTCCTTTTGCTCCAGGTAATGTGACAACGATATTATCAGAACGTGTCCTAACAAGTTTGTTAGTAGTAACATGTTTTCTCCATTTAGATGAATCTTTGGAAATATGAACCGGTATAGAATGGGAAGACTCACCCTGGTTCTGGTTGTTGTCTATGTCCAAAATGCTTACGTTGCTCTCTTTAACTTCATCATCATCCATATCCTGCTCACTGTCGGTGTTGATGTCCTGGACTTCAACAATATCATTCCCCAAGGTTGGATCATCATCATCATCGAATTCTGTTGCAGTGTTCACTTTGTCATCAGAGAGTAACTCTTCACGTAGACGCTTAAGCCACTTTTGTTCTTTTTCGTAACTAATGTTATCTAAAAAAAAATAATAAAAAACATTTTTAGAACCAAAAATAAATTTTTTAGATTAAAAAAACGTACCGATAAAATTCGCAGACTCCTTAAAAAAACTTCCACAAAGTATAACAACGGTGTTAGAGACCGAAATGTCTAGGATCTAAGAACGACGCGCCACTCGTGAATGATTTTAATACACTGAATTCGGAGACTGAAAATATGGAGCTACTGAGCAGGACAAGCACTCACGGTGGTGCGTTCGATAATTATTCGCCATAGTTATCCAAGTCGATCTGACAGACCGGGCGTTAACAATGGAAGTTTAATAATAAGTTAAGTGTGAGACGAAAAATATATTCTTCTGAAAAATTTCTCATTTTGGCAACATTGTCTACGAACTTCTATAATTCTCAGTAAGCTTGAAAAGAGTCGAGTAGTAACAACATTAAACAAAGGCGTCATTTCGCTAGCGAAGTAGGCAAGACAATGCAATTCAGTAATCTTACATTTTTAATATTTATTAGAAAAATATCTTTATGGGGTCAATTTTTCTAGTTAATTATTGTGTATTAACTATTCCACAATAGTTTTTTATTAATTTATCGTTGTTTTTTCCTATAAAATGGTGGCCGTTAAGTGGGACATATTAAATTGGGTTATGTACCAGCTATCGGACAGGTGTCCGATAACTATAATAAAGTTATGTTTTTTTTAATTGCATTACACAATAATAATGGAAAGGTATATCAGAATACATTAGTTCTTGATAAACCAATGATTTTTCGACCAGTTATCGGCATAGCATATTTCATTAAATAAAAGAGTTAATTAAATATTATATTCATGTGAGCACAATAATAAACTGCTATACCGATAGTTGATACATAAAATGTCCGATATTTAGTACATAAACTGACTGATAGTAGAGATAGTTAATAGTAACGTTTAAATAAAAACAAAAAAGAATTAGCAACTGATTTTTATATGTTATAAAATGTTAACTATTATGTAGAGTATAAGCTTCATGTAAAAAATTATTTTACTGAAGCTAGTTTTCATTTGAGTCTTCTATTAATTATTCTATTGCATGTCCGATAGCTAGGACCATGCTCCATTTTTAAATCTATTTATCGGAAGAAATTTTGAAAGTTTGAAGAAAAAAAAAATTTGCGTTTGTTTTCAGAATGGGCAAGATATATCAATACAGTGAGGAAGACATGAAAAATGCTCTAGAACCCACTCAAAATGGGATGTCAATTCGAAAAGCTAGTGCGTGTTATAATGTTCCCCGATATACATCAAGAAATTGAGGGAAAAACACAAGTTGGAAGAAAAATTGGTCCAAATTCAGTCTTCACACCTGAAGAGGAAAATCGCTTAGTTTCTTGGATATTTAACACTGCCATAGCTGGTTTTCCAGTAAAAAGTAGTCAATTCTTTGAGAGTGTTCAGCTTTTGATACGCGAATTAAAATGAGAGAATCCATTTCTAGATGATGGCCGTCATTGATATGAGAGATTTTTAAGATAACGCCCTGAAATTTCCAAAAGGGTTCCACAAAGACTGAGTGGACAACGATCTAAAGTGACAGAAGAAAAAATACGCCAATGGTTCGATGAGGGTAGTAATTATTTGAAAGAAAATCAAATCAATGTGGCCGAACCAGAACTGCGACGAAACGGCCGTTTTTTTGTGTCCCAAAGGAGAAAAAGTTCTAACTAAAAAGGGTGATTAAACTGTATACATCATGTCAAATAATAACAAAAAAAAGCAATTACTCTACTTTTTATGTACAATGCTGCCGGGGATCTGCTACCACCGCTTATTATATATTCTTATAAGAGACTTCCAAAGGAGGTTATTAATAATGTTCCAAAATCGTGGGCTATTAGCATGTCAGATAATGGCTGGATGACAGGACGCTCATTTTTTGAATACATAACAAACGTATTTTTGTCCTGTATTAAAGAAAAAAACATTCCTATGCCGATACTGTTATTTGTTGATGGACATAAATCCCATTTAGCAATACAACTTAGCACGTTTTGTGCAGAAAATAATATTTTTCTAAGCCTTTATCCATTAAGCACACATATCTTACAACCCCTAGATGTGGCATCGTTTCATCCACTGAAGGTAGAATGGAGAATACCAGTATTTTATTGGAGAATGCATAACCAAGGCATAAAAATTACTAGAGAACAGTTTGCACCTTTATTAAAAAAAAACTATTGATGGAGGAAAATCTAAGACAATTAATAAAAAGTAGTTTCAAGACATGTGGTCTTGTTCCATTCAATGCCAACAATAATAAGTTTGACAAGTTTTTTAAAGATTATACTACTAACCACTTCCTGCCCAATACCGAAATTGAAAAAAATTATGAAAGAGTTGCTTCAGCCGTTTTCGAGAAGATAAATAAAGAAAACATACCTCTCTTTAAATCCTATGGGATGATCTGGAAAGGAGACGTTAAAGATACAAATATTCTTCATTTATGGCAAAAACTCTCTGACTGTAAATAATAAATTTCCACAAGAGTGGAATGACACTATAGTATTCGAAACAAATTTACAAGTACATTCAGAAACGACTGAACGTGTATCTTCCTCTAATTCTCCTAATTTAGATCTAATAACAGGAATTGCAAAATCCAAAGTAGTTTTACAACTGGATGATAACACAGACTTTGTAAATAATGCATTCCCGCAAGAGTTGAACCACACTGTAGTGTTCGAAGAAAATGTACCTGTATATTCAGAAACTTCCGAACCTAAATCTTCCACTGATTCTCTTAACTTAAACCTAATATTATAAATTTCGAAAGCCAAAGAAGCCTTACAATTAGATGATATTTCGAAAGAAAATTTGCTTCCAGTTCTAAATTTAACTGACACCTGTAACTTTAATTTCTCAACCAGAGATATAGATTTAAATGAAATTAACTGTCTCGACCCTTACTTCGTTGAATATACTCATATTAGTGTTTTAAATTAAACTGACTGTTTCTAGCTAATTTCACGATATAATGAAAAATGTCGAAAATTTCAGAAAATTGACAATTGTTTCGATAACTAAATATCATTCTGACGATGATATTTAGTTATCGTAACAATTGGAGTACTATTGCCGCTTACGTTATCTACAAGGCAGTGCAAATGTGGCAGCAATGCATAGAATTGATACATCTGAGAAAATGTTTGTTTTTCCCAAGATATCGTAAATTTTTAAGATAATGTATTTTAAAATTGATCTGTAACATTTAATTATTTGCTTGACTTATTACTTTATCAATTTTTCTACGTTTTATGATAAAATTTGCAGAAAATTAAAAACGTTTCCATTTGTGATTTTTTGTTTTTTATAATTCAAGTTTCGGCAAAGTAATAAATATTCTGATAGTTGTACGCTCAATATTCTAACAAAACTCTTACGACTTACCTTATTTTTGAACTGTTTTTAAAAATGAGAAATCAAGTGGTGATAATAAAATCATTTATTAGATTTTATAAAATACTTTCATGAACTACAAAGTCTCATATACTTCAATATAAAAATTTATTCTGAATATTCAATATTTTCTTCATCAATATTTAAGCAATTACTACATACAATTTTATCATGCAGTTTGCTACATGAATATGCCCCACATTTTTCACAACAATGTGGAGACAGTGAAGTTTTTTTATTTTCGCTATAGCACTGTTAGCATCTCTTCCGTTTTTTTGACTAAGTGCTGGCTTCTGGTTGCGCTTCTGTAAGTTCAGCAGGTTTTTTTGAAGTAGTTGTCTTGTAGCCTACCAACAGACTCTGAATTTCTCTCGGCAAATTTATCATTTGAGCTCTTCTCCTCAATTGTTTATCGAGTAAGGCTAGTGATAAGCTTTTCAAAAAATCTCGTCTTGTGCAATATTCATCTTTCTGGGCAAGAAATATTACCCTAGAGGTAATTCCAGCCACATTGAGAAGGTGACAAAAAATTACCATAGGCCATCTTTTGGTGTTTCTGCTAACATGAGGTAGCGCATAATTTGTCTAAAACATATACACCAGATTTTGTTGCGTTATAGAAATTTATTAATTCTGTTTTTTTCTCATTGTCATCCGATATTTCGTTGGAACCGAGGTGCATACTTGAAAGAAGTATTACTCTTCTTCCTTTTTTCGAAACGTATGAAACTGACGTTTCATTTTTTTAATACCCAAAAATTGTGTAAAATTGTTGTCTTTTTGTGGGCTGTATAGAAGTAGGTGCTCTCTTTTATTTTTTCGAATGGTTCCTACATAAGATAGCTTCTTAGTTTCTAGTTGTCGGACTAACTCTAAACTAGTAAACCAATTGTCTGCTGTGATGTTACGTCTAGATTGAAAAAATGGTTCCGCTAATCTCATGACCACATCTATGGAAGAATTGCTTAATCTAAACGGTCCTTCCCATTGCTAACCACAATAAATTTCCAAGTTATGAACATAAAATAATTTTGCACCGCTCAACCAATAGATTTTTATACCGTATTTACTAGGTTTCGAAGGTATGTACTGCCTAAACGCACATCTTCCGCGATAAGCAGGCAACATTTCGTCTATTGTGACATATTGTCCAAGATGGTAGTGTTTCTTACAAATAGTGTTTTAATTGAAACTCACGGTTCCTAGTTAATTCCACAATATAAAAATAGTTATTGAAAATACTAAAAAATTGACAATTATTTCGATAAATCAATATCATTCTGACGATGATATTGATTTATCGAAACAATTGTCAATTTTTTAGTATTTTCAATAACGTTTATTATATTGTGGAATTAACTAGAAACCGTGAGTTTCAATTAAAACACTAAAATGAGCAGATTCCACGAAGTGAGGGTCGAGAAAGTTAATTTCATTTCTTACAGTTTTCAATAAAACAAGAAAAGAGTTCTCTAACTGCCGCTAATTTGTCAAACGCCCGTCGTTCTTCTCTTGTTTCCCGAACATCAAATCGCACACATCTTTGAAGGAATCTAAATCGTTTATCTGACATTAACAATCTAAAAACATTTATTCCTATGGCGACAGTTGCCCAAAAATCCTTCAAATTTTGATGGCCACCACGAAAAACACCTCCCAAAAATAACATACCCAAAAATGCTCTTATTTCTACTTTATCAGTAGGAAGGCAATTGCGTTGGCTTTGAAAGTTTTCTTTTATAATGTTGATATATTGGTTTGTATACAATACTATCAAAGAGATTCCAGCAATAAATTTATTTATCAACATCCAACGCTGTCTGACCTACAACACCCGGTAATCTAACCACAATGTTGTGAGGCCGCTTTCGCGTTTGCCTAGAAGGAATTTTACTCCAACGGGAATTATAATTATGGAAACGTTTAGATACTATTTTTTTACATACCGAGAAAATGATTAGCTTCTTCTTGCTCTTCTTCACTTTCCGCTGCAACTTCTTCGTCACTGAATTCATGATTAGTCTCAGAATCAACGGGTCTCGTTTTGACGTGGTTATCCGACTCAAATTCGTAAGAGTCACTAATATCTCTCTCAATGATTGCACTAATAAATTAATCTATTTCATCAAAAGCTAAACGATTTAATTCTTCCATGTCTTCAGGTTTTGAAAAATCATGTATTCTTTTAGACGCACTCACGATGCAGCTCTATCACTGAATCCTTTTATAAAAGAAGCAATTCACAAAATACGATAACAAAGATTCACAAACTATTAACACTGTCTTATCTCGGAAAGAACGTGTCAATAACTGGACTCAGTGGTCTCAAACAACAAACACATTGAGTCGCGCGTGTATCAGACTGATACAAACCCGACCATTCGGCGCCTTCAGGTATCTAAAGGTCCAGTGGCTGGTGTTAACCGCCTGAATTTCTAGAAATAAGTTTGAAACAAATTGCCCGAGGACTATTGCAAACTTCAAAGTCGTGGCTTAAATAAGTTTTAAAATAATAACGGAAAATCATGCTATGTATCAATTTCATACACGCGTGACTAACGGAGAGTTAACTGAGTTATTTCTCTGGGACAGAATTTTAACCGCGAATAATAATTTCAATGCTGCTGAACATGGAGCCGTGGTGGCTGAAAGTACTACAGATCAATCCAATCATCTTAGACTCTAGGACCTAGAGCAAGTCCGCCACCAACTACGCGCCAACTCCCTTTCAATATTAATGAAACCGATCTAGCAGAAGCAGGTTGCAGTTCATCGCAACTCTCGACAACCTCAAGTAACTTCTTTGTTTTACCTGCGGTTTTATGGCCGGTTCCAAAGTCAAAGACAAAATTGTCGAATAGTGGACGAAATGCCACTTCAGCTGCAGTAATTACAAGCTCTCCATATAAAACAGATGTGAAGAATTCCCGGTCGTCAGAACCTGATAGCACAAAAAATATTTCTAGTCTTCAATCTCACGGGTCCAGCACGGATACTGGAAAGATTATATAGTGGTAAGCGATCAACTTCAACACAATCTGAGAAAACGGTGCCTAGCGTCAAAATATATCAAAGGGGAACTCAAAGAAAAAGAAAAATTGCAGAATCCTCTGATAAGGATGGGTTGGGTCAAGATGGCACAGTTTCCTCAACCACCTCAAGTGATATAGACAGCCCAGTTGATAATATATCTTCCAGAACAGATGACGATGCTGAGTGCATGTTTTGCTCACAACGATTTTTGGAAAGGAGAACAATGGATCCAATGCATCATGTGTCAATTATGGGCACATGTCCTGTATTCTGGTTGAGAAAAAGCCAACTGAGTCGATGATTTTTGTCAATAAGGCTTGTTTATTTCGATCATTTTTTATTATTCTTGCATTTTTTGGAATATAATTAATAAATATCCCTAAAATTTTAAATATGTCCGGTTATATTTTGGGGTTCCATATTTCAGCCACTTCTTACAGGTAGATGATTTGCACTTTTTTATATTAGTTAATTATGATAAAACTATCAAATTTGAGTTTCATAAATAAATAATAATTCTAAATATTTTTGGGATACATTAGTCATATGTTTGAAAAAAAATTGATGATAAATTTTTTAATTATCGAATAAAAACAAACACGGGTTCCATATTACCACTCTTTAGTCTACAAAAAAATTATCTAAATGAGAACATTTCCAATAACATAGGATACCAGTTAAATTGTGGAAGAACGATCGACCATATGATTTTTAATCTCTAAAATACACTCGCTGGATAAATATTTTCTGCTGCCTGAACCATTACTGTTTTAATGTTTAACAGGATTGGTGTGGGGTCTTTTTTAATAGTTGTAACGACTGTAATATTTCAAAGGGAGATTAATGAAAAACCGCTGCTTTAGAAACTCTATGTTTCGATAAATCTTATACCGTCAACCAAATACCAGGAACTTATCAGTCATGGGGCTTTCTGAAAGGAATTGTCAAACGGATTTTTATCGCTAAATTCGCTGAGATGTACTCTATACTCACCTGTTATTCAGTTTTTCTACAGTTCGTGATTTTTGTAATTGATTACAGAATCAAGTAAATAGTTTTTCTGGAATTTTTCATTACAAATGGAATTTAGAGTTCGAGTCCTCTGAGAATCTAATATAAGTTATATAAAAAGACAAGATATTCGGAAAATATGTTGCAATATTTCACAAGGTTATCTTTGTGTTCGAAAAGTTAATAAATCATAATTATTAAAAACGGTATTTGACTGATATAGCTTTGGGAGATTTTCTTCTCCAATCAAATCTAGAATCACTACTTTTAATCTGATTATCTCTTCAGCCGATATACAACACAAAAATAATTCGCGGCAATTACAGAAATCGGTTCCTAAAAATACATTTGAAATGTTATAATTAGATTATCCGTTGGTGAAAATGTATTGTTTCGAGTCTATTTTAAAGAAGATAGAAACAATAAATTTTTATTAATTCTACATATTCCATTGACTGAATATTAGCATTTTTTTAATACAGTGTTATATTATTTCAATCATTGTGAGCGTTATAAGAATTCCATGCGTTACAGGATATGGAGGTGAACTGATTGGATGCATTCATAATTCAGACAATTTATGCTGCAATATATGCCAATGGATGCTTTACATAAATCTTCCTATCTTGGCTTTCTTTTATACGTTGATCCAATTTTAATGACTTTTCTTAATGTTGTCTTACTTCAATTTAATTTTATTTTGTTTGACGTTTTACAGAATTATGTAAATTTTCATTACTATTTTTATTAATAATATTTTTCTACAGTACTATTTCCTTTTTGCCTACTGACATATGTTTGGTTCTGCTGGATGCCACGGACATGTGACAGCGTTCCTTTTATTACACTTTCCATGTGGATCGATGTATACATTTACGTTTTCTGTCTTGATACCTTTTACAGGCCTGATGATGGCTCAGTGAGCCGAAACTAGGTGCCCCTTCATATTTTATTAATATATTTTGTAGTAGGGATTTTGAGTTTTACTAACTGCTATTTACCTACAAACTACATTTGAGATGGATAGTCTTACCGATGCATAAAAAAAGGAATTGATGCTTCCTGGGATCCAATCGAAAAATATTCTGAATCAATAAAGTTACCAAAATTTTTTTCTATATATTCTGCTGAACCAAAAGCAATACTAGAAGCCCTAGCCTATGTAAAAACCAAACTGACTAACAAAAAACACATTCAAATATTCTCAGATTGTGAAAGAGTACTACAAAAGCTTAAACTTCTCTCTAGTAAAGATAAATGGAATTATATACTTACAGACATAATAAATACCGTTATAGATATAGAACAGGAAAATAAACAAGTTAAATTTGTTTGGGTTAAAGCTCACTGCGGAGTAATTCATAATGAAGAAGTGGACATATTAGCCAAAGAATCATTACATAGTAATCAGACTGTAAACTATCCGCTTAGTCTAGAAGATCTCTCCCTGATATTAAAAAATAAACGTATAGCTAAATGGAAGGTGAAATACTGAGATTACAACTAAGGTTTATCTTATAAGGAAATAAAACCAACTTTAACTTCAGCACCATGGTTTAGTGGGCTAAACTTGTCGATAGATTTGATAAGAGCTATATCTGGGATTAGATTTAACCACACGCTGGTTCCATTCCATTTATACAAGATTAATATCATAGATGCCCCAAGTTGTGAATGTGGTGAACATGGCACAGTTGTAAAGAAAGGGAATGAAAAACTTCGATTTATTCTGATCTGGTTCGATGGTATGAGAAAGAATCCAACATCATCTTTTTCCGTTCCTTCATATCCTTGGGCGATCCGATAGCTAGATGTATTTTGTTCTCGAAGGACCACTCTAAATTGACCGTAAGAGACGGTTTAAAAGTCAAATTGGAAACTAATGAAAGCGAGACATAATATAAATATACCTTATATTACGATTTATTAGTCAACTGACTAGGATACAGGAAAAGGTATACAAACACCAAAAGTGACCGGATGTTAAAATCATTCCACTTAATAAACAATTTGCTGAAAGATTTTCCCTCCAAATCTATCAATAATTAAATATAAAGTTATTACAAAACACACAAATCGAGTAACACTGATGGAAGAGAGCCGGCAACGATGTAATATGAAATTAATTTGATTATATAAAAATATTGTTTAATGTTCAATTGCCATAAATTGTATGCGAGTGAATACAACTGAAGAAAAATGTAGTCTTACTTGCTTGGTTCCTTAATTCACTAAAAACACTACTTTAAATAATTATGGTGGCGAACTACATGTTTACTATTAGAAGGTTCAGGGAAGAAGAGAGTATGTAATGTGAAATGAGCGTCAGTTGACTAGGGCTAGCAAAAAACTAGCGTTTTTTCCTATTCGTTTTGGGTTCGTCTGTAACAGCCGATATTGAAGATATATGAATTGTTAGATTTGTAGAAAGAGAATCACTAAATTTAAAATGAATTTTAAACATACTGGGAGGGGCAAGGTTTGAATTATAGTTTAAACAATTTGAAGTGTAATTATTATAATCCAACAGCATTTAATTCATTGAAGGAAGCGGTGCTAATTTTACGATGGGTCTGGTGTATTCACCATCGGCAGTCTTGAGTTTGACTGCTCAGACCTTATCATACTTGCCTGTGAGTACTTCCGTTATTCTGGCCAACGGCCAATTGAGAGGAGGTCTATCTTCTGACTTTACTAATACTGCATCTCCGATTTTGAAATTTTCAGCAGGTTTTTTCCATTTTGGCCTATGCTTGAGTTGGTTAAGATAATCAATGGAACACTTACGCCAAAATTTTTGCTGGACGCGGGTACATTGTGCCCAAAATGATAAGCGGTTTAACATCCCTTTCTGGAAAGGCAGTAAATGGTGCTCCAATTAGGAAATGACCAGGGGTCAAGGGTAAGAGGTCGTTTGGATTAGAAGAAAGAGGAAACAGAGGTCTGCTGTTTAGAATGGCTTCAATTTGAATTAGGATAGTTGATATCTGTTCGTATGTGGAAACAGACATTCGTAGCAAACGGACTAGGTGGGATTTTGAGCTTTTAACGGCCGCCTCACATAACCCTCCCCAGTGTGGGATGCGGGCTGGGATAAACTTCCATAAGATCTCATTATGACTCAGGAAGGTTTGAATGTGTTTAAAACATAGAAAGAAACGAATCCAGTGCAAAAAACATTAACTGATCAGCGCGTGGCAACGTCCAATAAAATCTGAAAAGATAAGTTTTTACTTATGTACTCATTTGGTTTCAGTTTTATGCAAATATGTGGCTTTTGATTTTGTTAACAATAAACAATTTTTGTTCCTACATTTTTATGAAAATATGGGTGTTTAGATTTTTTTATGCAAGAATTCTATAAAAAAAACAATTTAAACCATATTTCAGATATCCAGGAATATTCGTGGATTCACAGCGATTTATTTTATAATATTTAGAGCTTGATATTTCAAAACCGGCTGAATTAGCTGTAGACATATTATTTATTATTTTTTAACTAAGGAAAATACTTATGCCTTCTCGAAATATTGAGTTGCATAAATACTTTTCTATTCAATAAATAAATACACATCCACCTAGTCAGATATTTTCGTTCCAGTATTCAAATGTTCTGTTTAACAATAGATTATAAAAAACTGCAAAAAACGTAATTTTGTATGAAACATCATTAAATAACTCTAAATAAAGGATATAGAGGTGGGTCAATTATAAGTACTCAAATAACTGAAGCAATGTAGACATTTATTCATTATTTGATCTTAAATTTGTCTTACAGATTCTATACCAATATGGTTCATTTTTGAACCGTAATAGAATAGGTTATGCAGCTGATATTCTGCAAACAAAAACTATACGAGTTAAGTCACCCTCCTGTCCGTATCAGTATAGGAATTGTAAAATCGCGTCCCTCATCATAGTACACCTTAATTTTATTCATAAAATTTGCTACTTTTTTCACATCCTTCTCTTTATCAGCGCTGTTACTTGGACGTATGTTACCACATTGATTATTTTCTTCCTTAAATCCAAACATTATTTGTAGCCTGAAGATGGCCATTGTAGGCCGAAATTAGTTGCTCATGGATGCATTTTAGTAAAACTTCAAATATTAATGACTTTTTGACAAATTGACTTAGTGTTTTTCATTTATTTAACTACCAGTCACATTTGAGCAATGGATGAGATATTACTTGTATCTTAATTTCCTATTGAGTTTGAGCGGCACGCACATTCCACATTTTATAATAAATATTTTTCGCACTCTCTACTCGCATGGAAAGTGACCTTTATTCTCACGCCCTAGGGCGAAAAGTGACTTTCCGCACGGCTGTCAATAAGCTGTCAAACCTGTGAATCCTGTAATATTTACAGATGTATTTACTAATTGCTCTTCCTTATTGATCTTATTTACATAGAAACTAGACCAAAAACTAATTATTCATAAAAAATAAATTCGATTTTCGATTTTCGATTTTCGATTTTCGATTTTCGATTTTCCATTTTCGATTTTCGATTTTCGATTTTCGATTTTCGATTTTCGATTTTCGATTTTCGATTTTCGATTTTCGATTTTCGATTTTCGATTTTCGATTTTCGATTTTCGATTTTCGATTTTCGATTTTCGATTTTCGATTTTCGATTTTCGATTTTCGATTTTCGATTTTCGATTTTCGATTTTCGATTTTCGATTTTCGATTTTCGATTTTCGATTTTCGATTTTCGATTTACGATTTTCGATTTTCGATTTTCGATTTTCGATTTTCGATTTTCGATTTTCGATTTTCGATTTTCGATTTTCGATTTTCGATTTTCGATTTTCGATTTTCGATTTTCGATTTTCGATTTTCGATTTTCGATTTTCGATTTTCGATTTTCGATTTTCGATTTTCGATTTTCGATTTTCGATTTTCGATTTTCGATTTTCGATTTTCGATTTTCGATTTTCGATTTTCGATTTTCGATTTTCGATTTTCGATTTTCGATTTTCGATTTTCGATTTTCGATTTTCGATTTTCGATTTTCGATTTTCGATTT
The DNA here is from genome assembly GCA_963921935.1 of Galeruca laticollis. Lineage (NCBI taxonomy): Eukaryota > Metazoa > Arthropoda > Insecta > Coleoptera > Chrysomelidae > Galeruca > Galeruca laticollis. The sequence goes on along the minus strand of OY998175.1, from coordinate 93,659,156 downwards.
TCGATTTTCGATTTTCGATTTTCGATTTTCGATTTTCGATTTTCGATTTTCGATTTTCGATTTTCGATTTTCGATTTTCGATTTTCGATTTTCGATTTTCGATTTTCGATTTTCGATTTTCGATTTTCGATTTTCGATTTTCGATTTTCGATTTTCGATTTTCGATTTTCGATTTTCGATTTTCGATTTTCGATTTTCGATTTTCGATTTTCGATTTTCGATTTTCGATTTTCGATTTTCGATTTTCGATTTTCGATTTTCGATTTTCGATTTTCGATTTTCGATTTTCGATTTTCGATTTTCGATTTTCGATTTTCGATTTTCGATTTTCGATTTTCGATTTTCGATTTTCGATTTTCGATTTTCGATTTTAAATAAAACGTGATAAGTCAAGCAGCTCAATACACACGATCTAATATTTACATATTGTTTAATAGAATGGGTGGTCGTAGGAAAAATATTGTACATTACTTGTGCGAAAGTGACTTTTCACTCTCGTGGGATTGTCGCACTCGGCTTACGCCTCGTGCTACAATATTTCCCACTCGTGTGAAAAGTGACACTTTCCGCACTCTTAACGTAATATACTATATTAATATTAAAACGTGATCAAAGTTGACGGTATATCTACTCATGTTTTCCCATTATACATTATAGGATGATTATCACGCTTTCACCAGAAATTTTATTAGACGTCAATATGCCACCTACCGTTATTCACTCTGAGATCTATGAACCTAAAACTGGGTGCATACTGTGCGCTTCTAGGCGTTGCCTCTAACTCTTGCGGAGACGGAAGGGTCCGTTGTTCACAGACTAAATAAATGTAAAAGGGCGCCAGACAATCTTGCCTCCCGACAACTACCTACACAAGTTTTTCCCACCCTAAGACTACCAAATAGGTGGAGAAATAAAAGTCAGATGTCACTTACCCAAGTCTAAGTTTAATGAATTGGCCTAGTATATCAAGCGATTTACAAGGTTCTACTAATACAACTAGTACATACAAGGGTACCACAAAATTACAATAAATTCCCCCAGGTGTTCAAAATGACACATAAGTCATAAACACAAATTATCATAGGTAAGTGAAATTCCCCCCTTGATTAAATGATGTACAAAAATTTATACAAATATATATATATATATATATATATATATATATATATATATATTGGAGGAATGTTCTTGAACCATTATTATATTATTTTTTTGAAGTATTTTTCTTGGAAAGGTTCAGATTAAAACTCTTGTAAGTTAACTTGACGTTTCGCCTTAAATATAAGGCTTTTTCAAAAGTTTTTATTATAAATTCAAAATATAAAATACATAATTTGTAAAACAGTGACAATACTAAATTGACATTAATGGTGACAAACAGAATAAACGTGGTTATGAATTTTCAAAGGAGTACGTACCTTGACAACTATCTTTAATGCAATGTGTCTTACTTTATTTCTAATATTTTAATTTAGAGAGTGTTTGAAAATGTTAATGGATAAATAATAATTAAATTATTGGTTTATTTTATATTTTATAGTTATGAGGATATATGTAAAAGGTTATGATAAATTTTGCTTAATTTTTCTATGTCTTTCTTATCATTCAGTGCTTCAGGTTCATTTTTTATTGCAATCATTTCTTTAATTTTGAGTTTAGTGATGTTTTGGTCTTTGTAAATAATTTTTGTGTTTTGAAAATCAAATTCATGTTTCTCATTTGTTTCATGTTTATGAAGTGCAGTTGAAGCATTTTTTGTGTATTTATGACCATTTAATCGATTGTCTAAGTATTGGGTGGTCATTCCGACATATTTTTTTGGACAATTAAGACAAGAAATAGAGTATATTAAATTAGATTGTTTTTTAATTGGGTTTCTGCTTTTTAAAGGTGTGAAGGCAGTTGATGTTGTTAAAGTAAAATTGTACTTTATATGTTAATTGTTCTAAAAGACAGTCGGTAGTCGTTACCTTGACTACAAATAAATGATTTGATTTCAATTTCAATGTTTCTAACTTGTCAGTCAAAAGCGAACAGTTATGTTAATTTACTGAATAAAAAGTTCACATCAAGATTAAACTGCATTCCTTGTATTTATTTTAATTGGTTATGGGCCCAGAACGCTTAATTGTGTACTAGAATCGTTTTTATTCAAGAAAGAATAAATTCGTATAAGAAACGGTTGGACTGTGAAGTATCGTTGAATAGCCACAGATGGATTTGGCGAAGCACATCAAACCCTTGGCCGGTGAGGCAGACTGGCCGATCTGGAAGCGGAAGATTCGTGATCTGCTCGATTATCATGAAGGTGCATTAGACGTTATCGATAACAAGATTAAAAAACCAGAACCTCTAGCTGACGGCGCTAGTGCGGCTAAACAAAAAGAATTCAAAGAGAAGTATGATTTCTTTCGAAAGGCAAATAGCTACGCAAAGTCTATGATTGCTAGCTCAGTTACAGATGCGGTGTATGAGAAAATCATCGATAAAGAAACCGCGCGTGATGCTTTCGAGGCCCTTAAAGAGCAGTTTGAAGCGACATCCAAGGATCAAGTTTTTCAAATTTGTGATTCATTTTTCGCTTTTAGTTGGATGTTAGGTGAGGACGTGTCTACACATTTAGCTAAGTTGAGAAGTCTTTGGAGTGATCTCAACAACGGTCTCACTGCTCGAAATGAAAACAAGTTACCAGACTTAATGCTTGTGTGTAAAACGCTCAATATTTTACCTGCTGCATTTGAGACATTTAGGTCCAGTTGGATGCTGCTCACCAAAGACACAGAGAAAACCTTTGACGAGCTGACTACACAGTTGTGTATGTTCGAAAGAAATTTCAAGAAAAGCACCAACAACGACAAATTTTCTCAAGAAGCTCTAGTGGCAAAAGGCGAGACGCAAAAACAAGACGCGAAAAAGAAGTCGAGAGCAGGTACAACCTGTAATTATTGTGGTAAGAAAAACCATTGGGTCAGTGAATGCAGAAAGTGGATCGCAGATGGACGACCATCCAAAAATAAGTCCGTTAATGACTCTCAAAACCAAGCTAACCACAAAAATAACCAAAACAAATTTCAGAGCAATGCTGTTGAGGTTAAGGAAGGTCTTGTGTTGTCATTTTCAGAGATTTTCAATACTGAGATCAACACTACAGACTGGTGGATCGACAACGGTGCTACAAGGCACGCAACGAATAATTTCGATTTCTTTGTAGATTTTGAAAAATTCAAGAATCCGTGTGGCATAAAGGCTGCAGGAAAAGAGCTTTTGCAAGCAGTAGGGAAAGGCATCGTAAAAGTTGTATCAACAGTGAACGACGAGCGATACATCCTAACCTTGCACGATGTTTGGTACGTTCCCGACATATCGAAGAATTTGTTTTCTGTTCTAGCAGCTCAAGACAGAAACCTAAACAGTATGTTAGAATCAACAGCTACGTGGTGCTCGCTCAAAGTGAATAACAAGATACTGCTAAGTGGAGTCCGAAATGTTCACGGAACACTATTCAAAGCAGCTATCAAACCGATTTTTCCCGCTGGTAATGTAAGTTTCAATGTTGCTGTTACTGATAGTTCTCAATTACAGCTGTATCACGAGAGGTGGGGACATCAGGACAAGCAGCACGTGAAAAACTTGTTACAAAAAGAATTGGGTATTAACGACAAGTTAGACAGAGAAATTTGTGAACCGTGCGTTTACGGTAAGGCCCATCGTTTAGCTTTCGGTACTAGAAGAAAAGCAAGCCAACCTGGAGAACTGATTGCTACAGATTTATGTGGTCCTTTTGATGTATCATTTAGCAAGAAGAGGTATATGGCCATATTCAAAGATATGTTCACTAAATTTCGATATTGCTACATAATTGCAGAGAAGTCTGACGTCACAGCAGCTTTACAGTCAATGATTGCTCACGCAAAACAGCAAGGTCATTCGATTAAGGCGCTGCTGAGTGACAACGGCGGCGAGTTCGACAATGTGGAGGTCAAGGCTATTCTAGAGAAAAATGGAATTACGCACAGATTGACAGCTCCGTATACACCACAGCAAAATGGTTGCGTTGAACGAGAAAATCGCACAATCGTTGAAATGGCTAGAACATTCAAGTACTCCAATCCCGACGTGAAATTTCCTGAAGCCATTTGGGCAGAATTAGTCACTACAGCTACGTACGTATTGAACAGAACAGGCAAATCATCAGTAGACGGTATGAGTCCTTACGAGCTGTGGATTGGAAGTAAGCCGAGAATTAAGCACTTACGCATCATTGCATCAACTTGCTACGTTCATATACCTAAAGAAAAGAGAAGAAAAATGGACGAGAAAGCAATCAAGGGTTATTTGATAGGTTACGATAACGATGAAAGATACAGAATTTATGTCAAGGAAGAGCACAAAGTTATTGTCTCAAGAGACGTTCAATTTCGCGAATTAACGAGAGATTGCGATCATGAGGTTCAGTTACCACTCAAAGATTCTCATTCACAGAAAAATAACACCGAGGAAAATCCTGATGTTCCAGTCGAACTAGAAGAGCCTTTGGAGTACCCCGAGATACCAGTTCAACAAGATGAACCACTTGAGTACGAGTCGGAAAGCACGGAACCTGAATCGGCAACCGATGACGAGGAAGAGCCAGCGACGCCCTCGCCAGTACCTGCAAGAACTTTGAGAGATCGCTCGAAGTTGAGAAAGCCAAGTTACCTACAAGAATATGCACACATTGCTGAAAACACTGATTTTATTGACACGTATGTAACTCCTCAATCATTCCAAGAAGCTGTTTCAGGTAGGGAAAGTTTACAGTGGAAACGAGCCATGGATGATGAGATGAAATCGCTCAATGAAAATCACACATGGAAGCTGTCAACTTTGCCACAAGGAGCAAAAGCGATCCCATGTAAATGGACCTACAGAGTTAAAACCAATCCAGATGGTTCGGTCAATCGATACAAGGCAAGACTAGTTATAAAAGGTTTCAGTCAACGCTACGGCATTGACTATAGCCAGACCTTCAGCCCAGTAGCAAGAATGGCAACTATTCGGTCGATTTTAAGCATAGCTGCAAGTGAGCAGATGCATCTAGCACAGTTTGACGTATCTACAGCATTTTTATACGGCGAACTTGAAGAGGTTATTTACATGCAGCAACCAGAAGGCTACAAAAACGGTACTGATCAGGTATGTCAACTTCAAAAAAGTTTGTATGGTTTGAAACAGGCTCCAAGATGCTGGTTCAAACGTTTTGGCAAGTATCTTATCAGTCTCGGCTTCAAAGTTAGTGATGCAGATCCATGTTTGTTCATGCGAAAAGAAAATGACAAAAGTATTATCATGGCTCTGTACGTAGATGATGGATTAGTTGCCGCAACAGATCCTCAAGATTTGAAGATTTTCTTACAAGATTTAAGCAAAGAATTCAAGATCACTTCACAGAAAGCTTCATACTTTTTAGGGCTAGAAATTGAACAAACAGATGATTACATTACAATTAATCAACAAGCTTTTGCTAAAAAGATTCTAGAACGTTTCAATTTTTCAGATTGCAAACCAGTCTCTACGCCAATGTTGAAAGCTTCTGAGATTTCTCAATCAGGGAAAGAAAATTCCAAAGCACATAATTTCCCTTACAGACAGGCGGTCGGAGCTCTCATGTATTTGATGCTAGGAACTCGACCTGACTTAGCATACAGCGTTGGTTTTTTATCAAGATCACTGGAAAATCCATCTTTGGAAGATGCAGCTCGCGTTAAAAGAGTTTTCCGCTATGTAGCAGGCACATTGACGAAAGGAATAACCTATACTCGTAAGGTAGAAAGGGGTATTCTTGAGACTTTCAGTGACGCTGATTTTGGAGGATGCACGAAAACTGGTCGCTCTACTTCTGGTGTCGTAGTTAAGTATGCAGGAGGGGCTATTTCATGGATGAGTCAAAGACAACCTACGGTAGCCACTTCCACTACCGAAGCTGAAATTATTGCAGCAAGTGAAGCAGCTAAAGAAATTATTTGGCTCTCAAGATTGTTTAAAAATATTGTAACTTTAAAGCAAGTTCCAATAATTGAGGTCGACAATACAGCAGCAGTGCGTTTAAGCGAAAATCCAGAGTTTCATCGACGAACAAAACATATAGCCATCAAGCACTTCTTTATTCGAGAGAGGGTAACCGAAGGCGAATTAGCAGTTCAACAAATATCTTCTGAGAATCAACTGGCAGATATTATGACGAAGCCTTTGGGTGCAATACGATTACAAATATTACGCGATAAATTGGGTTTAAAGTAACATAGTGGGTACTAAGATGTTTTGTTTGTTTATTTCATTATTATTACAACAATTAACAAGGGAAAGTGTTAAAGTAAAATTGTACTTTATATGTTAATTGTTCTAAAAGACAGTCGGTAGTCGTTACCTTGACTACAAATAAATGATTTGATTTCAATTTCAATGTTTCTAACTTGTCAGTCAAAAGCGAACAGTTATGTTAATTTACTGAATAAAAAGTTCACATCAAGATTAAACTGCATTCCTTGTATTTATTTTAATTGATGTACGGTAGTGTGACTTATGACATACTTGAATATTTTGTTTTTTAAGTATATATTAAATCAAACAATTTCATCACTAACACAGAATATAAAAGTTTAACTATACACAATGCAACAGCGCCTAAAATATACGGACTACCAAAAACACACAAACCTAACATGCCTCTAAGACCTATTGTCTCATGCATACAATCTCCTTTTTATAAATTATCTAAATATCTAGCCAACTGTATTTCTAATATCACTGGTAAAAATGAATATTACATCAAAGATTCTTTTAGTTTTAAACAATTCATTGACAATATAAAAATACCAAACAATTATAAATTAGTATCATTAGATGTTATATCGTTATACACAAATATACCTGTAGAATTTGCTTTAGAAGTAATTAAAGAAAAATGGAATCTTCTAAGATCACATACGTCTCTTTCTTGTGAAGAATTTATTAATGGAATAAAAATGATATTAAATAACAACTATTTTCAATATAAAGACAATTTTTACCAGCAAATTGATGGTTGTGCAATGGGCTCACCAATTTCCTCATGTATAGCACAATTAGTTATGGAATTTTTAGAAGAACGTGTTTTACAAAATACTTCTACAGATTTAATTTTCTTTAAACGTTACGTAGATGACTGTATATTAGCTATACCAGAAAATCAAATACCCAAAATATTACATGAATTCAATAACTTTAATTCCAAACTTCAGTTCACACATGAAATAGAGATAAATAGTTGCATTAATTTTTTAGATTTAACACTAATTAGAAACAATAATAATAACAATATCAAAACGAAACTTTACAACAAACATACATGGTCAGGTAGATATTTAAATTTTAATTCATATCACTCTAAAAATCAAAGGAGAAGTGTAGTCATTGGATTAATAGATCGAGCCATAAAACTAACTTCTTCTGATTATCGTCCAGAAATTTTAAAGAAAATAGAAGAAATACTCATAGAAAATGGTTATCCTCAAAAGTTTATAAGAAACATTCAAAAACAACGAACATTAAAATATTACAATGCCTCGAAATTTAAAACCAAGATAAATACCCCACAAAAATATGTAGCATTACCTTATACAAATGAATTATCAGAAAAATTAAAATATATACTTGAAAAACAAAATATTCAAGTATGTCATAAGTCACACTACCGTACATCAACTGCCTTCACACCTTTAAAAAGCAGAAACCCAATTAAAAAACAATCCAATTTAATATACTCTATTTCTTGTCTTAATTGTCCAAAAAAATATGTCGGAATGACCACCCAATACTTAGACAATCGATTAAATGGTCATAAATACACAAAAAATGCTTCAACTGCACTTCATAAACATGAAACAAATGAGAAACATGAATTTGATTTTCAAAACACAAAAATTATTTACAAAGACCAAAACATCACTAAACTCAAAATTAAAGAAATGATTGCAATAAAAAATGAACCTGAAGTACTGAATGATAAGAAAGACATAGAAAAATTAAGCAAAATTTATCATAACCTTTTACATATATCCTCATAACTATAAAATATAAAATAAACCAATAATTTAATTATTATTTATCCATTAACATTTTCAAACACTCTCTAAATTAAAATATTAGAAATAAAGTAAGACACATTGCATTAAAGATAGTTGTCAAGGTACGTACTCCTTTGAAAATTCATAACCACGTTTATTCTATTTGTCACCATTAATGTCAATTTAGTATTGTCACTGTTTTACAAATTATGTATTTTATATTTTGAATTTATAATAAAAACCTTTGAAAAAGCCTTATATTTAAGGCGAAACGTCAAGTTAACTTACAAGAGTTTTAATCTGAACCTTTCCCAAGAAAAATACTTCAAAAAATTATATATATATATATATATATAAACAAATCTACGAATAGTGCGTGACATATGAACAATGAACAACGAATAGATTGGTGGGTATTGCACGCAAATAGAAGAAGGGGCTACTGAAAGGACTGGTAACCGCAGACATGCATGTTTCTGGCTCATTAGCTGTCATCGGTACGGTACAACCAAGAAAAGATGTGAAACATGGGAGCAAAGGTGTTGAATAAAACATGAGAAAATATAACAGAATTCAGCAGGATAGTCAAACACAACATTTGTTTCAGTAATATTAGAAGATCTCGAATATTCGAGACAACAACCAACATAGACACGGAGGTGCATATAACCCACCAATCTATTCGTTGTTCATTATATATATATATATATATATATATATATATATATATATTTACAAGTATCCCAAGCCAAAAATATATATCCCGTACCTTTAAAACTAATGTATCCCTCCCCAGTAGTAACTCAATCCTGCTACAATTTGTACTTTAAAATCCTATAAATCCCTGGGTTAAGACCCTATATATTCTCTAAGTAAAATCCTTTAATTCCCCCCAAGTCAAATCCCATAGACCCCCCTGGTAAAATCCTATGAAACCCCCTGGTAAAATCCTATGAAACCCCCCTGGTAAAATCCTATAATTCCCCCCGATTGAAATCCTATGTTACAGCCTGGACTGTTCGTTGGGTATAAATATGTACAAATCAGTACCTACATACAAATTAAATTTCTCAAACGAGTACTCGATTAGCCGGTAGAATGAGAAAACTATATACTTAAGTTCCAAATACAATATAGGGTTAAATCAATACAATATACCATACGTATATATGGCACAAAATAACGTTTATGCAATTAAATGTGAAATTTTGAAAGTAAATATTAAAAATACAAATAACTCAGAACGTTAAAATTGAATAGCCACAGTAACGTTTACAAATTTAACAACAGTGGGTGTAGTTTTAACCAATCCACAATGTAAGTATAAATGGTAAAACAGGTTTAATTGAATAGTGTATGTTGATCAGAGTATTTGTAATACTTGATCAACACAAGTATCGTAAACTGCGTACCACAAGTGGCTTACGGTAATAAAAAAAGTTATCTACAACCTACACTGACGGATATAAACAAGTGTTTTGCGCTAAAAGGTATTTTACATAAACCAAAGTTTAAAACTTCCGTGAAATCCACTGTGTCTTGATGGTTGCCAGTGGTGGCTACCAGCTACTACTTCTATAGAATGCTATAAGATCCAATATTGTACTCTTCAGCAACAATCCAAATTTTCCCCCATACAAGTTTGTTGTTCTGACTCAACGTTGTCTCATAAAATGAAATCCAAAACCAAATCCAGAATTGTAAAGATTGACGAACGAGAAGAGGAGAGAAAAGTGCAGAACAGAAAAGAAGAGAAGAGAACCCTAAAATGAGAAATATATTAATACTCTATACATTTTCTTTTAGTCTCATTGGTCAAAACGAAATATCATTCTAAACTTTACCCCCTAACCGATTAACTCTCTCTAGCAGTCATATATCCGATATGAGTAATCTCTATTACTGATCTCTAAACTGAAATATCTACTAATCTCATAAGAGCAAGACTTCTATTAATCATGAAGAGTAATCAACTTATATTGATATTACTTAATTTTGCTGACAAAAGTTAACTAGAAAATTCTATATTTCATGTTTGACCAACAAAAAATTATAATACTAATCGAGCTTAACATATTAACTATAATATTTTTACATTTGACAAAAAACAAGATACGAGCTCATATTGAAGCCAATACCTATGAACTAAGTACCTAAACTATAAAACCTCCAATCAACAAAAAAATACATTATCCAAAGATAAAACGCTTTATAATTACTAGAATATTCATCTATATATAAAAAAACTGTAATATTTCTTACCAAATGGCCAGTTTGAGTTCCGAATATATAGGGCTGAAGGTGTTATTACCCTAGGTACTGTGATAAAGGCCTACTGAAACAATATACCCTCTTCAAGATTGGTTTTCATGTTCAATGTACAGCTATAAAGGAAAATCAATTCATCAGACAATGGACAAAACCTCTACGATATAATTGAGAACGATCTAGTTAATGAAACTATAGAAACATTCTGATACTTACAATTAACTGGAATGACAGCATAAAAAAAACCACCTGTCGGTTGAATTATCTGATCCCAAAAAAATGGTATTTCCACAGGTCTATACTCTCCAAACAACTCCAAAAATATCTAACGATACCCGGGAAATGTGTATCACCAATCGGTCATCCCTTAACATAAGGTGAACTATTCAATTATTTCATCCGAAAATGGTGACATAAATTCAGCCCCCTTTACTCCGATATACCCATCGAACAATGAAATGTCCATTATATTCACAGGCAAAATCAAAAACTCTCGTGTCAAACCAGCCAGCCAATCAGAATGCTCTCGAGATGTTAATATTGCATGACGTATTATATTTTCAAGTTCCTGTAACTTAATTTGCACAACCACAAAATTGAAACGTATCAACTCCCCCCTTTGTTCAAGGGATTTACTCCGTGAATTCCTACAAATCACCCTCCCTCAGATTAGATTATAATGGTGATGTGCATACCCTCATAAGGCAACCGCAATATCTTATTCATCTTCTGGATCTGGCTTAAGATCCTTAACATTCCACACTCCTACGCTATTACCTTTATCATATCGCAGCTCGTATGTCCAGGGAGACATTCTTTTCCTAATGTAAAAAGGGCCCACGAACTTCGGAGCTAGCGTCTTCGCATAAAATTTAGCGGCATCAGATAATACATAGTTGCGCTTCCATACTGGTTGATTCTGTAAGTATTCCACATGACGTCGTCGAAGATTATACCTATCACAACTCTTATTATTAGCTACTTCTAATCGTTTAGCTACGTCCTTAAAAATACCCTTAAAAACCTCATTACGACTTTTATCCCCAGATTGAGTACCATCCTCAATATAAAACAACTCTGACCCTGATATTGACATATTATGACCAAAATTTATAAAATAGGGTGTCAATTTGGTTACCTCATGACGCGACGTTCTAAGACAACACCCAATTGCATCTAAGTTCTCGTCCCAACAGCGATGATTGTCGGACACATACATAGCCAACATAGTTTTAAGGCTCCTATTAATTCGTTCGGTGGGATTCGCGCGAGGATTATAATTCCCAGTAAACTTAATGGTACAATTATATTTCCCAGCAAACCTAGCGAATTATTTATTTCTGTATTGCTGTCCGTTATCACACACAATAACCCTATGAACACCAAAAACCAAAAATATTCCCCTTCCAATATTACGAATCACAGCTTGAGACGTGGCTTTACGGAGTGGGAACAACATAGAGAATTTACTAAGATAATCCGTTACAACCAAAAAATAGCTATTACCATGCGACGATCTAGGAAGTCGACCTACTAGGTCAGTACAAATCATTTCCCATGGACGATTAAGCTTGGGATGGGAAACCATCTTGTCTACAGGACGATAGTGCGAGGATTTGTGTGCTAAACACACCTGACAACGACGGACATAACTGGCAACGTCACTCCTCATACGAGGCCAATAGTAACGCTCCGCTAACCTAGCATAAGTTCTATACACTCCAGTATGACCAGAAGTGGGTGGCTCATGAGCAGATGACATAAGTTTTCCACGATGGTTTTTCGGGACAACTATTCTCCATGAATCTTGAGGTTTACTCAGTTCGGGGTGAGGTACACTAACATGTTTCCATAGTTTACCATCAGCAAATCTCCAACTTCCAAATTTCAATGGGTTAACCTTCAGCCTCTCAATCATTTTATTATACCACTTGTCAGTGATACAACCAAACTTATCTAATTCCCCAGAATTTCCAATTAAATTATCATTAACAAAATCACCTCCCAACGAATCAACCACTGGAACAGATCGGGAAAGAGTATCCGGAACTACATGCTCCTTCCCTTTACGATGGATAATTGTAAAAGAATATTGCTGTAATCGAACTGCCCATCTCACTAATCTATCTGTCAAATCATTCAAATTTTGCAGCCAAAGTAAACTGTAGTGGTCGGTAATAACTGTGAATTGTACGCCTTCCAAATAGGGTCTAAGCTTTTCAATGGCCCACAAGACAGCCAAGCATACTCGTTCCGTCGTGCTAAAATTAAGCTCCTGACGCGTTAATGATCAACTAATATAAGCTATGACTTTATCACCATCATCGTGAGGTTGAGTCAAAACAGCACCTAAACCATAACCTGATGCATCTGTTTGAATTACAAAAGGTTTTGCATAATCTGGGCAACTTAAAATTGGGGCGGACACCAAACATGCCTTTATAGTGATGAAGGATTGAGCGCACTCATCGGACCAACGGAATTTAGAAGATTTCCTCAGCAAGCCGGTAATAGGGGCAATAATTGATGAAAAATCATGTATAAACCTTCTGTATCAAGAAAATGTTCCCACAAGTCTGCGGACCTCACTAACTGTAGTTGGAGTAGGAGGTTCTAACATTGCCTTCACCTTGTCCCGATCAACATGTTAACCATTTCTATCTACAACATAACCTAGATATTTCATTTCCGGTCTACAAAACTGGCACTTACCAACACTAACGGTGATTCTTGCTTCACGCAATCTACGAAATACCTCATCCAAAATAGCTAAATGTTTCTCGAATGTCTGACTTACGATCACTACATCATCCAAGTAAACAAACACATATGGTTCCAGATCATGACCAATTACATTATCAATCAACCGTTGCCACGTAGCTGGTGCATTATGAAGATCAAATGGCATCCTACGAAATTGATACAAACCCCGGTTGGGAACAGTAAATGCAGTATACTGCTTGGATGACTCCTCCATGGGCACCTGCCAATAAGCTGATTTAACGTCAAGGCTAGAAAGAAGTTTTTCATCCCTAAGTTTATCGAGAGTGTCTGTGACAAAGGGCAAAGGATAACTATCCCTAACAGTAACAGAATTGAGTTTCCTATAATCCACACAGAATCTAAAATTACCATCCTTCTTCTTAACTAATAAAATAGGTGAACTCCTGGGACTATTCGAAGGCTCCACGATCCCTAGTTCCAATATTTCCTGCAATTCCTTGTCGATCTGCTGGTGTACTACTGGATTAACCCTATAATACCGTTGTTTAATTGGTTCACTATCTGTCACGATGACATGTTCTGCCTTATCTGTACAAGCAAGTTCAGAGCCCATTAATGATACATTCCTATCAATCACTGCTTGTAACCTTGATTTCTCTCTATCTGATAAATAACTTTGTCCCTTTGTAAGTTTAATAGAATTCAATAAGATTGGTTCACTAGAGAATTGCCATTCTTTAGTTCGAAGGTCGGGAACAACGCCCATGATACGCCAGAAATCGGCACCTAACACCAACAATTGGGGTAAACTAGGCACTACTACTACTACAATGAGACGTAGCTTTCCTCTCAACTCTATGGGTAAATCTACATAACCTAAAATTTCACACTTAGCACCATTAGCTACTGTACAATATGAAGTTGTCCCTTCAGAACGCTGAACTACGAAACCTAACTCATGAACAAGAGAATATCCATCACTTCCTAAAATTGTACGAGATGCTCCAGAGTCTAGAAAACCTAAAAATGACTTACCTAAAATGTCTACAGTTTTCCGATATACCCATCGAACAATGAAATGTCCAGTATATTCACAGGCAAAATCAAAAACTCTCGTGTCAAACCAGCCAGCCAATCAGGATGCTCTCGAGATGTCAAAGCTTCCAAAAACCAATAAGAGCTGAGGTATCCAACAAGTATATATCACAGAATAATATATGCATAGACACATCACGGAGAATCGCGTTACAAAGATATGTATCAGGGGTAGTGCGTTCGGAGTAACACCACGGGGACATGCTCCACAAAAAGAAAATAAATACTTGACGTATAGTTAATTAGGAAAGGTAATAATGTTTATGGCTGTACAATATTATAAATTATTCCCAATATAGATGCCACTGGATATCCTAATATACATGGTAGGTCAAAATGATGTTAATATTGTATGACGTATTATATTTTCAAATTCCTGTAACTTAATTTGCACAACCACAAAATTGAAACGTATCAAATATATGACGATTGGGGGCAATTTACGTCTATACCAAGTGGCATCCCTGAGGAATTATAGGACCTCAAAGCAGGGCCCAAAATTTCGATAAAAATTAATTTCGTTGCAACCCTTCAACTTAAAAATACCAAATTTGGTACACTATATGAGCCTGTTAAGGGTATTAAGTAATGGTAAATAGGAGGCGATCCAACCATTCTGGGGGGTTAATTAGAGGTGACTGAACCTTAAAAGTTCACAGAAGTTTTTTATCTGTAAGGAAGCCTATTATCCGATTGGGAGCTATTTTTGTTACCTGGTCAGGTCTCAAGAACAACCGTTCCAGGTACCTATGGCGTTGGCGAACCAGTACTCCGCAATGGCATAATATATGTTCAGCCGTTTCATCTGCACTATCGCAGAATCTACATGTTCCTCTGTCCACTTTTCCCATTTTGCAGAGATGATATCTGAGTGGGCAGTGTCCCGTAAGGAGTCCTGTGATTGCTCTGAGATCAGGCTTCTGCAGCTCTACCCACTAAACACACAAACGTTTTAAGACCGTAAAATATTTAACATGTGACCTAACGTTTATAAATGGTTTTTAGGCAACTGGTTATATTACCGGAGTAATGTCGCTCGTTTCTACGTAACATGTAACGATTTTTCCAACGTCAAATACAACGTGATTTTCGTAACGTCATTCAAACGTTACCGTTTTAATGTGATTCACCGGTTGCTTTTGAACGCAATATAAACAGTGTTTTAAATTAAACTCACGGTTCCTAGTTAATTCCACAATATAATAAAAGTTATTGAAAATTCTAAAAAATTGACAATTGTTTCGATTATGAGCAGATTCCACGAAGTAAGGGTCGAGACAGTTAATTTTGCAATATGAACATTTATAAAACAGTCTTCTGAAACGAAATTTAGCACACATCTTACTAACGTTACTTAGACGTTACTTTTTCAATGTGATTTACCCAGTAGTTCTATTCCGTAATATGAATGTTTTTATAATGCAGTTTATAAACATTTTTGTATAATAATATTCAGCACTTACTTTTAACGTGATTTAAGCGTTACATTCATTCGGTTTAAACCATCATTTTCGTAACGTTATATTCACATTTAAAATTAAAACTAGAGGGGGGTATATTTGGCAAAAACTGGAATCGTATATTAACGTTTGTTAACAAGTAATATTTGATAAATAAAACTTCATTCATATTAATAAAATATCAAATAATATTTATCATACAAGAAATAAAGCATTTATGTATTATTTACTTGTTACCGTCTTCGGTCCTCGATGGATCCTTTATACTGATGAGCTATGCTTACGATTAAAAGGAGCTAGTCTATTCGTACAGCGACATCGATGAGCGGGAACCGGAACTCCACGGCGACGTTAATAGGATTACTACCAACTCTTCAGGCGTCTCGTGTTAGCCGTTGTGGTTTGGGGTTGCTAGAATTACGGGCGATTGTTACACGTTATATTTATTTTATTTGATAAATCCACACAAAAATAGTATACATTAAAAAAAAGGAAATTCTTTTTATTAACATAATAAAATAAAAAATGTTCTTAAAACTATAACATAAAATATATAAGATTTCTAGTTTCAATATTTTACAAAACAACGTGTATATATATAATGGAATTAGAAAGCGTTTTTGTAAATCCATATAAGTTCAATTAAGTCGTTGTTTTCAAATTTAAAAAAGCTAAGTATATATAACATGTTAAAAACATTACTGTATAACCGTCTTTATCACGCGAAATAGTATAAATAATGTTGAAAATACTACGTTAAAATAACGGACATAAAAAGCATTTTTGTTAATACATTTCTGTATAACCGTCTATAACTCGCCAAATGGTATAAATAATGTTAAAGAATACTACGTTAAAATAACGGCCATAAAAACCGTTTTCGAAAATAGATGTGGGTTAAGCTAAGTCGTTGTTTTCAAATTTGAAAAAACGTTTGGAATATAACGTTTCGAATTCAACCAATTTGTCAACGTTGAAGATTCAACGAGTAACGTTGAAATAACATTAACACGTATTTAGTTTAGAAGTAATTTTTTTTTCGATTAATGAAGTCGGAAATAATTTTTGAGTACAATAATCTTGTTTTTTCTTTGTGATGGTTGATGTAATCATTTAAGAGTATTTTATTTATGTCAATGTCATAAACATCATTATTATTATTATGTCTGTTGACTATATCTATCGGTTTAATTTTTGTACTGGAATGAATCGAATGATTGTAAGCAAGTATAGCATATAACATTTTCATTTTAACTGGAGTTTTTGAGAAACCTTTAGTATTTAGGAGTCGTATATGTTCTATTAGAGTTGAATGGAGTCTTTCTATTTGTCCGTTGGATTGAGGATGATTGGGAGAGGTAAAATGAACTTGAATTTTATGAAGGCTCAGTAGTTCTGTTAATACGAAAATTTTGAATTCTGTGTCATTGTCAACTATGATTTGTTTGGGTATGCCGTGATGAGAGAAGAATTTGATAAGATCATCTACCACTTCTGTACCAGAGGCAGACTTTATGTGATATGATTCGAGGCGGTTGGGGTGATATTTAATTGCATATGTACTGGATTTCGTTCATATTTACTTTGATGGCAAATTTGACATTCGTTTATAAATGTTTGTACGGATTCTTTTAGGTTAGGCCAATAATATTTTTCTTTTATTATCAAATAAGTTTCATCTATTCCTCGGTGATTTGTTTCTCCTTCGTGATAGCTTTGTATGATAGTTTTGATCTCTTCTTGATCTGTTACATCTATTAATTTTGTGGTACAACGTTTTAATTGGATTGAATTTGATCTGAAATATTTTTGTAATATTGTCGAAAATGGTTCGTACAATTCGGGGCTTTCGAAATAAACGTGATATTGAATATTTGGTGAAATAAATTCTTCAATAAAATTGATAATGTCTTGTTCTAGGTTATTTTTTGATATTTGCCCAGTTATTTGTTTCTTTTTCTCAAATAATATTGTAAATTTAGGTTTCGCTGGAGAATGTAAAACGGAACTAATTATAATTTGATTTTGTCCGACGTTAACTGCGCATTTTGCGATAGGGATACCTATTACCGGATTTTCTTCAGCATTAGAATGAATCGTAAGAGACTCGTTTTCGTCTACGTTCATTCTATCGTCGTTGGGTTCATTTTGACGGTCAGGTGTTACCTGCTGTAATGCAGAGTCAGGATTGTTGTCACTTGAGTTTGTTGTCGACATATTTTCATTGTCCAGTTCAGCGTCGGGATTTACTATCAAGGATATAGTATCTAGGTCAGGGTTATCGTCTTTAGTTACTTCTGTTGTTGGAATTTTTAGTTGATTTTCAACTGTAAATGGCGAAGGTGTATTAATACTTCGTTGTGATTGAGACGGAATTGGTTCATTGCTAAAATTTATATCGCGGCTCAAAACATCGTCAACATTTTTCCAAAAATGTTTATCATTAAGAATTTCGTTCGTAACTTTAGTATTTATTTCTATTCTAGATAATGCATCCGCATTAGTATTAAGGCTTCCACGTTTATATACAATTTTATAATCAAATTCATCTAATTTAATTCGCCATCTATTGAGTTTAAAATTTGGGTCTTTTAAAGAAAAAAGCCATTGAAGTGGTTTGTGGTCACAAATAATGGTAAATTTTTTGCCATATAAATAAGGTCGGAAATATTTGGTGATCCATACAATGGCCAAAAGTTCTTTTTCTGTGGTATCATAATTGCGTTCAGAATCGTTAAGGGTTCGAGATGCGTAAGCGATTGGAAGATCTTTTCCGATAGGACCTTGGAAAAGCACTGCACCGAGTGCTACATTACTGGCGTCTGTGGTCAAGTTGAAAGGTTTCGTGAAGTCAGGATACTGGAGAATTGGGTCATTGGTCAGAATATTTTTGCATAATTCGAAGCATGATAAGAATTCGTCATTGTGTTCGATTGTGGCGCCCTTTTTTAGGCATTTTGTCAGTGGTTTCGTCAAGTGGGCGAAGTTTTTTATAAAACGTCTATAATATCCCATCAGTCCCAAAAATCCTTTGATTTGTTTAGTAGTTTTGGGTATAGGGTAATCTTTGATGGCTTTAATTTTATCTGGGTTGCATTTCACTCCAGAAGGATGACTACATGTCCAAGATAAGCTACTTCTTTTCTCAGGAATTCCGATTTATCTAATTGAATCTTGAAATTAGATTCTCTAAGTCGATCAAATACACATTTTAGTCTCTCTATATGCTCCTGTAATGAGGTGGAAAAAACGATTATATCGTCAAGGTATACAAGGCATTTTTCATTTTGTATGCCTCGTAGTATATTGTCCATTGCCCGCTGGAAGGTAGCTGGGGCAATTTTCAAACCGAATGGCATACGGAGGAACTCCCATTGTCCGGATTCGGTGCTGAAAGCTGTTTTCTCTATATCTTTTTCAGCCATCTCTAGCTTTTGAAAACCTGAAGCTAGATCCAAAGTTGTAAAGTATTGGCATATACCTAACTTGTCTGTTAAGTCCGTTATATTGGGAAGTGGGTACTTGTCATCAATAGTTTTTTCGTGAATACGTCTATAGTCTATGACTACACGAAATTTGGCTTTCCCAGAAGCGTCTTGTTTCTTGGGTATGACCCAAATTGGCGCATTCCAGGCAGTTGAGCTTGGTCGGATAATTTTATATTCAAGAAATTTCTGAATTTGTTTATCTACTTCTTTTTTGTACACAAAAGTATATCGATAGGTTTTAGCGTAAACAGGAATCTCGTCGGTGGTTCGTATTTCATGTTTAATTTTGTTCGTAAAAGTAAGTGTTGTGTTTTCGTTATAAAATATGTCAGAATATTCGGAACAAAGTTTAAGTATTTTGGATTTTTCCTCGTCGTTCAAGTGATCTGTTCTAATATTATTTGAAACTAAAGTTTGTGTAGAAGTGTCTTCTAGGTTATTCAATTCGAAATTTTTAAAAGCATTGTTATAAATTTTTTCTACAGGAAGTGGTTCTGAAAAACTCCATTTAACTGGATTTGTTGTGATATTTAGAATTGTAGTGATGGCTTCTCCATTTCTTGCAATTGATAGCGACTCTGGTATTTCACAACAGTGAAATTTTTGGTGTGGAATGATAATTTCACCATTCTTTATACTTGTTTTTATTTTGATAACCTTTTCAATTCTAGGTTCGATAGTAATAGAGTTTATGTTTTTCTGAGTTTTATGAAAATTTAATTTAATTTTACTATGTGGGGTCATTAACCATCCACTAGAAAAGTTTATGTTGACTTTCAATAATTTCAAGTTATCTAGGCCAATAAGTCCTTGGAATACACTATGGAATTTGAATACATAGAATTTGAGATTTAAATTATCAAATAAATTGAAAATTTTTGAAGAAGGGATTAAAGTGCTATATTTATGGGAAGATTCTTAAAAAACTGATTTCACAGTAAATGGGTCATGAATTAGGTTATCTGAAAAATATTCAAATGCAATTTCGGGATCTATGAAGGATTTTGAGATCCAGAATCTATTAAAAGTTTGATATTATACTCGGGGAATATTATATAAGGCAATTCACTATTATTACTTAAATTTAATGGAATTGATTCGGGGGTTATGTTCTCTCTAAATTCTGAGGCGTTTCGTGAAAATTTGTAGAATCTTGATTTGAGGAATCGTAATAATCATTATTGTTATGTTCCTCAAATTGATATTGCTCGTTTTCAGAATATGAATTATCAGGATAATAATATTGTTCAGTTTCCTCGTTTCGAATATCGGCATTAAATAATTCCTGGGCTATAAAATTATTTGTGGTCGACAATTTCAGAAATGATTTTCATTCGAAGGACCTGGGTATGAGTTTCTGATATGTGAACTCATTGGGTGATTGTCTACTGTATTTCTTGTGGAAATACTCATGGGTTTTGGTTTTGGTAAATTTAAATTTTGATTTGCTTTGAATGCATTATGGGTCTATTGAGGTTTGAAGACTTGAGAATTCCTAGGAAAACGTTGGGGTTGTATTGGAACTACAGGGCGAATAGGTATAGGTTGAGATGGAAATGATCTCTGTGCTCTAAAGAAATTATTAGGTGTATGAGTATTAAATTGAGTTGGATTACTGTTAAAATTTTGTCGTTGTACAAAAGGCTTACCAGAGTATTGCGGTTGCTTTATATTTGTTTTATGAGTAAAATTTTGGAAATAATGTACATTGTTCTCTTTTAAAACATATTGTAAAGCTTCGGCTGAATTATTTGGTTTCATGCATCTAATAGTTGTACCTAACGGTTCTCTAAGTCCTGATAAAAATGTTGTTAAAGCTATATTATTATATAAATTTCTTTTTAAAATTTTTGAGTCATTTTCGATTTCGTGAACGTCTACATAACTACAAAGGATTGAGAATATTTAAAACTCTATCATAGAATTGCTGTGTTTTTTCATTTGATTGTTGTCTCATCAATACTAAATCCCTATTTAGACAAGTTTCGTCTTTCTGATCTGCGAAATTTCTCGTTAAAACATCTCTTAACTCGTTCCAAGTAGATACATTTTGTATAATTACGACTAATTCAGCATTACCAGTTAATTTAGATATTAGACAATTCAATAAATACACATTTTGGAAACAATTTGGTCTGTCTATTCTGTAAAATGAATCAATTAATGATTTACAGACACTTAGATATCTGTTCAAATCATTTGTATTGCCATCGAAATCAGGCACACATTTTAGATATTCTGGCCTAAATTCGGCCATGATTAAATTATTATTAATTGAACTTTGATTTAAAATTAGTGAGTCAGTTGAAGGTTCTAATTTTAAACTTTGAAGAATGTTTGATAAATGGTCAACTTCAGACATAAAAATTTATTATACTTACAGTAATAATAGAAGAAATATTTCAAGCATTCCTATAGAGATATACTCCTGTTCGGCAATTTTTGTCTTCCTCAGATAAATATCTCTGCAAAATTGAACTATTGTCGTTCCAATTCCCGTTGATGGACTTCTTCGTGCTCGGGATCGTTTCGGTGTGTGATACACTGGGTTTTCTGACGTTCTAGGATCCACTCTAAACTTCCACTTGCACAAAACAACTAATACTAATCTTACATTACAGCCTTTTTGCTGCAACTTTGTTGCAGGCAATATAAATTGCATGCAAAATTAAAAACTAGTCAACTAGTCTTCTTACATTTGAGCCTATTTGTTGTAAATTTCCAAGATTTTTTTGACAATTGACATTATTATCACAATAATGTAAGGTTGGAATTCAAGAACATTTTAAACGAACAAAAAAGTTGGAAATTCACTTTAAAAATGAATACAGAAAAAACAAAAATTTTACTTCTGGCAATTACTACTACTGCTGTTCTTGTCACTTATATAAAAAGGCGCATTGAAAACAGGAGGAATAGATATTGTTGGAACAAACCATGGCTAAATAAAACAATGGGAAATATAAAAATTACAACCAAATTCAAAGATTGTAATGACTTGAAAGCCTTTAAAAACTACTTGAGAATGGATGAACCTACATTCGATAAGTTATTACAAAAAATTGAGCATCGAATAAAAAAAACTGATACTTTCTTTCGAAACAGTATTTCACCAAAAGAAAAGTTAATTATAACATTGAGATATCTTGCTACTGGTGAAAGTTTCATGTCATTACAATATAATTTCAGAATATCCAATAGTGCTATTTCGCTTTTCATTCCTATTGTTTGTAAAGCCATTTATGATGAATTGAGGAAAGATTATTTAAAAGTAAGTATTTCCTTTTATATAAAGTATGAGTGGAATATTGTGATTATTTATGTTATGCTCAGGTCCCTTCAAGTGCAGCAGAATGGCTGGAAATTGCCAAACAATATGATGAGTTATGGAATATGCCAAACTGCTTGGGGTCACTAGATGGAAAGCACATAGAAATTCATGCTCAAAGAAAAGAAGGATCTGCTTTCTTTAACTACAAAAAGAAACATAGTATTGTATTATTGGCTTGAGTTGATGCACAGTATAAATTCACATATATAAATGTTGGAATAAATGGAAGGGTTTTAGATGGAGGAGTTTACAGGGAGGGTGATTTGAGTAAATCAATATTAAATAATTCCCTGAACTTTCCTGAGGATAGACCACTTCCATTGAGAACTCAACCTGTTCCCTTTGTAATTGCAGCAGATGCAGCATTCCCACTGAGTACTCATATTTTGAAGCACTACGCATTCCATAAAATGAGCAAGCAACAAAGAATTTTCAACTATAGATTGAGTAGAGCTCGCCGTGTGGTAGAGAATGCTTTTGGAATTCTTGCTAATCGTTTTAGAGTTCTTTTAAATGTAAACCCTGTAATTCCAGAAAACGTAAAGATTGTTACACAAGCATGTTGTGCATTGCATAATTATCTTATTTCTGAAATGAAGACCAAATATACTGGTGCAGATCCTGGAGAAGAAATCAACAGACAATTTACATTTGTTTATGGAAACAGACCAAAAGTAGCAGCAATTCAGACAAGAGAGGAATACAATATATTTTTTAATGGAATTGGACGGGTAGCATGTCAAGATGATAAAATTTGAACAAATAAATTATCATTCTTTCAAAAATTCGTTTAATTTTGATTAACTAGAACTATCATCCTACAAACATCAATTTTAATGATCATTTTTTTGAAGAGCCAAATATTTATTTTGAAAAAAAAATCGATATCGGTTTTATTGCCCGGAAGAAAATAATTTTAATATACAGAGGAAAATATGGTAGAGGTATGATTGGAAATGCAGAGATACCCTGATATTGAAACGCCCTGTACTTATAATTTCTGAAAGTTTTATTTAATTTATACATTTCTCAATAAACACTAGTCGTTGGTATGAATATTTTCTCTGTATTCTCTTTTTGCAGCTATCAATTGTTGCATCACTTTCTCTTTGAAATTAACTAATATTTCATCATCTTTTATTTTTTGCATTTCTTTTGCCAAATACATGGAAATAAAAGTATTACGTCAATAACAATCAGATATATTTGGAAGTATTTTTGATCAAATATAGGTACATACCTTGAGAAAAGATCTATAACTGCATCTTGATTACTATTTTTTTCTGATATCTCGCTCATTGAAGAGATGGCCTTTGTTGCATTGTCTAATAACTTTGACAGTTGTGAGTTTTCTTGTTTTCGTTTCTTCAAGGCAGGAGTATCTCTTTTTCTGTATAGTGGAGTTTCTCCTGAATTACTTGAGAATAACCGTTTTGGAGTTTTTGTAATTAAAGATGATACAGATGATAGCCTATTTTCATTTTGCTCTTCATCATGAGATTCTAGAGGAGAAAATGAGTTTGAAATGTTCTCTATTGTCCCATCAAAGATAATTTCAGATTCGACTTCTGACTCCTAAAAATACAATTATTGATTAATTGAACCTTAATAAGCAAGAATGTATTGGCTGTAAGTTATACTTTCCAAAATTTATACGGAAAATATTCACTTACTGTAACTGTTTCATATGATTCAATTTCCAAATTGGACTCTCCTTGTATGATAACTTCTGAATCCTCTAAAAATTTTTGCAATTGAAAACACCATAATATGGTTTTGTGTACATCATCAGGAGACACTCCACTAGCTTCTGATTTTTTTATTTTGTTAATTTCGTTGGTATATTGGGTTCTCAATGTGTGAATTTTATTTTTCACCATGGCTTCATTGAATGCTATATCTGGATGGAAATTATTTAAATTGTTTACTATATCAGAATATGCTTTATTTCTCGAATTGCTGTTATGATACTCCTTTGATTTGACTCTGTACAGACATGGATGGTTTTCATATAACAAAATCAGATTTGTAGTTGCATCCACATTCCACTGTTGTTTTTTACTACAAATAAAAAAAGTTATTGGGTTTCTCAAGAAAACATAATATATTAACTGAATACGTTACCTAGAAAGTTTTTTCGCCATTTCCAACACTACACAAATTCTTGAGAGATAATTTTAGAAGTTAGGTAGTGTTCAACCAAAACATTAAGTATGGTTATGATTCTTCTTCTACTTTTTATATTCGGCCATTATACAGAACGGTCAATACAAGAATTATGTTGTCAAAATCTATAATCACTAAAAATACGTAAAGTTGCGCGTGAATAACCTTGAAAATTAGAAACATTTCCATATTTTTCAAGCCTGCAAGTTGCAGTGAAAATGCGCCGAAACGCATGCGCAATTATTATTCAACAAAAGCTAGCAATTAAATTGCCAGCAATTTCTTTAAAAAGGCTGTAATGTAAGACTAGTATAAGTCCGTAGATTCCGATACTCAGTCAATCGTTAAAACGAAAATTAACGCGTTCGATACGTATTAATTCTAAATATCCTACTGACTGCGCCACTTTCAAATTACTAACTCGAAATACTCTTTTTAAAAACGTTTATTTTACAAAATGATAATTCTACAAACTACGACAAACAATGTGAAATCTAGTAACTGACTAACTTTATTTACAACAAGTAATTTCATATATATATATATATATATATATATATATATATATATATATATATATATATATATATATATATATATATGTTCGGAACACGTCCGAACATATTATTCATTTAAATTTAGATAGGCAAGGCCTGTCAGTCAAAAAATTGATTGATATTGAAAAAAGAGAAATGTCAAAAAAAAGTGTCAATGAATTATTCCACATACGCAGAGCGTTACTTCCCTTAAATAAAGAAATTTGTAATTTCATTCCTAGCGCGGATAATTACAGTAGATAATTATTAATAAAATTAAGTGTTTTGAAGTGGAAAAAGCCAATTGTAAGTACTTAGTCATTTTAGTTACATTTAGTATTCGAGCTGATCTACCAATTTTCTGATTAAAGCGGCGTAGTAACTTTGTAAATAATTATATTTTTGTCAACTTTAAATAAATAAATCAGTCATCCTTGTCAGAAGTTAATCTTGCACGAACTAGCGTTTTATTTGGAGATTTTCAATCCACTGTCAAAAGGATTATCGAAGAGAAAGTTGGAGAAATTACCGAAAGTGTCAAAGTCAAAACCATCAAAAGGCTGGCTTTATCATATGGTCCTTCGAGCGGGATGCATTAGATATTTTCTGACAAAAATAGTTCCTGTTTGTTCCTGCATTGTATTAAAAATACAACGACCTTCCAAGTGGTGATTACAAATATTTTCTGGGTGAAAATATCTCGTTCCTGTTCCGTTCCTGATTTCCATTAGGCAATTTGGAGAATACTGCTGTTCTGTTTATTTTTAAAATTTGTTTCTTATAATTAGATTAAGTTTCTTACAGATATATTTCTTATTTCAAGGTAGACAGCTCATTAGTAATTAGTAATATTGTTCTTTTTAAAGAAATTCCAGGCCCGTATGTTAAATAATTCGAACTCAATATCCATAAATTAAATAAAAATTTAATTTCTTCCATTTAGTTAGTAAATTAATTATTAAAAAAGTTGTGGTAAATATTCCAGGGCCGTACTAAACAATTTTCCATTCCATAGCGATTTATTTGTTTTAAATAATATCGCCTACATACTGTTATTGACTGTTTAATGATATATTTTATTTTGATTTCGATTAGTTTCTTTTAAGAAAGAAAAACTTCACGTTTGTATTGCTTTACATAAGGTCGCTTCAACATTAGTGTCGCATAAGAAGCTTCGATTTCGTGTAGTGAAAGCGAGCGAAAAGTGCATTTTCCACAGAACCCTGCGCGGTTCTTACATTTTAGAATAGTTGTATAATTTCTAGTTTCAATAGTTTCAGTTTTTCGTTTCAAAACAAACAATGCAAGCCTTTCTAAAAGCTAGAAAGAATGCTAAATCCGCGATCACACAAACCCAAAATTGGATTATCGCAAATATAGATTATGAAACAGATATTTTCCTTCTTAAAACTAAATTAGATAAATTGGAGTGCGAGATAGTTAAATATAACGACGCTCAAAATGAAATTGAGGATTTGGACGTTAATAAAAAAGATACGGAAGATAGAGATTCATATCAAGATAAATTTGATAGATCAATTGCTTGTCTTAAACAAAAAATTCACAGTTTATCTGTACCTCCTACTCCAGCTTCGAATCCTAACCTTAATCAATCCGCTCCAATAACAAATGAGCAAAACTTAGGGGTAAAACTTCCCCAAATTTCTATACCCCACTTTGCCGGTGATTACACTAAGTGGGCCCCGTTTTATCAATTGTTTACAGCCTTGATAAAGAATAACGTTCAGCTAACAAATGTTCAAAGGTTAATTTACCTAAAGTCCTATTTGAAAGGAGAACCGTTATCTCTTATTGAATCCTTAGCAATAACCAATGGCAATTTTGAAATTGCAGTCAATATTTTAGAAAGTAGGTACGAAAACAGTTTAGCTATTATAAATTCACATTTAAATTCAATAATAGATAGTCCTAGCATAACTAAATGTACACCATTTACCTTGAGAGAATTTTTAGTAAATGTGCGAAAAAATTTAGAATCCTTAAAAAATCTAAAATGTCCAACCCAACATTGGGATTTAATTGTCCTCAACATCCTCATGAGAAAGCTAGACTATGGCTCTAAAAGAGAGTATCAATCCAATAGAGATTCAAAATCAGATCCTACTTTAAAGGAATTTTTCGAGATTATCGAAGCCAGATGCAACGCCCTAGAATCCTTAAGTACTCCTTCACACTCCGCTTCATATGAAGTAAAAACCGAAAAAGGTGCCTCAAAGGCAAATTCCAAAACTTCCTTACATGTAAAGAACGTGTCTCCTAGTTCGCCTACGAGTAAACGACGAACTTGTTGGCTTTGCAAAATTATTGATCACGATATCTACAAATGCTCCATTTTTTCCAGGCTTAGTACTGATGAAAAATATCAGTTTCTGAAGTCGCAATCCTTATGTTTCAATTGTTTGGGGGCAAAGCATTCACTGACAGAGTGTAAGTCTAGAGGTTGTTCCTTATGTGGCAAAAAACACCACACACTCCTTCACCGAACTTCTGTATCAACTAATAGTTCTCCAAATGTTCATAATTCCAATTATAGTCCGAGAGCGTTTTCTAGTCCACAATATAGTACCGGAGCCATTCCTAGGAATGTTCAAATCTCCAATTATAACCAGCATCGGCGAGCACAGTCTTGTCAATCGCCAACTCCTAACTCTGCAGATGCAATACCTTTCCGAAATGCCGAGTCTGAAGCTCAAGTTAATGTGTCTTCGCCCTCGGGGCCATTCTCCCTCTTTGTAGATCAAGGTGGTCCCGAAGTTCTATTGGCCACAGCGGTCGTATATGTTCTTTCCGATAATGGTAACCTTGTTAAGGCTAGAATAATTCTAGACAACGGCAGCCAATGTTCTTTCGCTTCTGAAAAATTCGTTAGAAGAATGCATCTCAAAACCTATGATAATCAAATCCAATTTTCCGGCATTAAATGCACTCCTACAATTTCGAACAAAATGATAGACATTCTAATTTTCTCCAATACTAAGGAGGATTATAAACTCAAAGTTTCATGTGCAGTACTCCCTGTAATTACTTCTATATTGCCTAGAATTCCGTTGAATAGACATAAGTTGAACATTCCTCTAATGTTCAAACTGGCTGATCCAGATTTCCATGTCCCGTCCGATGTGGACATCCTCTTGGGCGCTGATGCTTATTATGAAATTTTACTTCCACAGATCTATCGACTGGGTCCTAAACTTCCTATTCTCCAGCTGACAAGGTTTGGATGGGTAATTGGAGGACAATTACCTCCACAAAGTGCTTCTAAAGATAATAAAGTTGCTCTTTTTTGTCAAAATACTTCCGAGCATGGTGACTCGTTAGACACAATTCTTTCAAAATTCTGGGAAGTTGAAGAACTCTCAGAAGTCAAGTCCTTGTCAGCTGACGAATTATTGGCTGAACAAAGTTTCATTCAAACACACGTTCGTTTGGAAGACGGAACTTTCCAAGTGAATTTTCCTTTCAAAGATCCCACCGGTAATAATCCACTCGGTAACTCTTTCCATATTGCAAAAAAGCGATTTTGCAACTTAGAAAAACGTTTCCAAAATAACCCAGAGTTATTTTCAGATTATAAAAGATTCATTGATGAATATGTTTCTTTGAAACATGCAACCTACGTTCCATTTGATGCCAACGACAAACCCGTTGAGAACAAATACTTCCTTCCACATCACTGTGTGATCAAACATTCCAGTGAAACCACTAAACTCAGGGTAGTTTTTGATGCTTCCAGCAAAACTTCGACTGGATTTTCCTTGAATGATATCCTACACAAAGGCTACGGAGTTCAGCCGGACCTATATGACATACTATGTCGGTTTCGTTTATACAAGTTTGTCCTGACCTGTGATATCCAGAAAATGTATCGCCAGGTTAGAATGAATCCTTCGCAATTGCACTTCCAGAATATCTTGTGGAGAAACTCACCGCAAGAGGATCTTAAATGCATCCAACTCTCCACGGTGACTTATGGAGTCACTTGTTCGTCATTTCTTGCTACAAGAGTTCTAAAAGAACTCGCTTCCAATTCCAATGAGTTTTCTTCTGCGCAAAGAGCCTTGTTACATCAAACGTACGTAGATGATGTACTTCATGGTGTGGATTCAATATCCGAGTTGGAAGAGTCCTATCACCAACTCAATACATTATTAAATTCCGCGGGTTTCCGACTGCATAAATGGTCATCCAATTGCTCGCAATTTCGACAAAAATATTGTGACTCCTCTAACCCAATTCAACTTGAAATAGAAATGGAAGACACTCCCAATAAGGTTTTGGGGCTATGCTGGAATCCGTCCTCGGACGAATTTGCCATCTCCTTACCTAAACTCATTCCTTCAGAAACTCCTTCTAAGCGCAAGGCGTTATCCCTCATAGCTCAGATGTTTGATCCAATCAGATAGTTGAGCCCATTCATAGTCGTAGGAAAGATTTTCATTCAAAGATTGTAGCTATCAAAGCTTTCCTGGGATGAACCTATAACTCCTGAACTAGCCCAAGAATGGAAAAAATTCATATCCTCCATTGATTCCTTAAGACGTTTGAAAATTCCTAGATATCTGTTTTCCGATAAATCAATAATAAAGGTTAAAATTCATGGCTTTGCTGATAGTAGCGAGCGAGCTTATGGTTCCTGTTTATATTTCAGAACTATTTATTCCGACAACACCGTCTCCAACACTTTAGTAAGTTCCAAGTCGAGAGTTACGCCTCTCAAGACGGTTTCACTTCCGCGCCTTGAACTATGCGCAATGGTACTACTTTCTAAGTTAACCCAAAAGATTCTCAAGATATTCGAGAATTGTGTAGAATTCGAATCCATCAATCTGTGGACTGACTCCCAGATAGCCCTCTGCTAGATTCAATCACATCCTTCCCGCTGGCATACATTTGTAGCCAACAGAGTTTCCCAAATTCAAATTTCCATTCCGCAAGCTAATTGGAGACATGTTCGCTCTTCTAAAAATCCTGCCGATTTGCTGTCCAGAGGAGTACTCGCTTTCGATCTCTTAAATTCCGAGCTATGGTGGAATGGTCCTGATTTCCTGTCCGAATTAAATGTCGACTTTTCTAAATTCACGTTGAAACCTCCGAATGTCGTACCCGAACAAAAGGGCAACAAGCTTCAAGTGTTGGTGGCAACCACCAACTGCGAATTCATATTTTGGAACCCCATATTTGAAAAGTTTTCTTCGTTCAATAAGTTGTTGCATACTATAGCTTATATACTCCGGTTTGTGTCCAATTCCAAGGGCAATGAACCAAGACTCCACGGCACCTTGTCCATATCAGAAATAAATTCTGCCTTAGTGCTGGTCCTTCGAAACTTACAGTTCAAATACTTTTCCAAGGAGATTTCAGAATTGAAATCCCTGAAACCCATTTCCGACAAAGGCATATTAGCCCTCAATCCTTTTATTAATGATAAAGGACTCATCTGCGTCGGAGGCCGTTTGCGACATGCAGACGTTCCTGAGCCTCATAAGCATCCCGTGCTCCTTCCTGCCAGAAACCACGTAGTTTCCCTCCTGCTCAAGAGAGAACATGTCAGATTGGGACACGCTGGTGCCCAATCCGTTCTTGCTAACGTCCGTTTGCAATATTGGCCTCTGAATGGAATCAGGGAAGTAAAAAGAGTGATTCATGAATGTATGACTTGTTTCCGTTTCCGAGCTGTTTCTGCTCAACAAATTATGTCCGACTTGCCAGCATACAGAGTCAAGCCTTCGAGACCCTTTGAAAGGGTAGGCATCGATTATGGTGGCCCTTTCTTTATAAAATCTTCCCGCCTCCGAAAAGCTTCTATCACAAAGTGTTACATGGCGGTTTTCATATGCATGACCACAAAGGCCATCCACTTGGAACTAGTGTCCTCCTTATCCACTGAAGCCTTCTTGCTCACCCTGAAGCGTTTCATTTCACGTAGGGGTATTCCTACAGTTATCTACAGTGACAACGCCACCAATTATGTAGGCGCCAAAAATCATTTGAAGGAATTGCGCGAATTCTTCTCTAATTCCAATTTATCCGATCACATCAAAACATTCGCTTCTGAAGCCAGCTTCGAGTGGAAGTTCATTCCTCCTCGCAGTCCCCATTGGGGAGGTCTGTGGGAATCCGCTGTCCGTGGTGCGAAAAGACACTTGCAACGTATCGCTGGAAACGCTCAACTCACCTTCGAGGAGTTGAGTACCGTTCTCACCCAAATTGAGGCTATCCTAAACTCTAGACCATTATGTCCTGTATCTAGTGATCCCAATGACTTCCAAGTCCTAACTCCCGGCCATTTCCTGATTGGCTGTCCTCTAACCTCCTATCCTGACCACAGTTTCACACACCTGCCTGAAAACAGACTTGCACACTGGCAGAGATGTTCACAAATGCAACAATACTTCTGGAAAAGATGGACTACAGAGTACTTAAACCGTTTACAAAATCGGCCCAAATGGCTAGCCCCTTCGAAGAATCTCCAGGTCAATGACTTGGTCCTGTTGAAGGAAGATGATACTCCTCCCCTTCACTGGCCTTTGGCAAGAATTGTCGAGGTTATTCCTGGCGTGGACCAAAGAGTGCGTGCTATAAAACTCCGTACCAAAGAAGGCACATTCGTTAGACCGATTACCAAGGTTTGTCCTCTGCCCAGTGCAGACTCTAGTCCGTAATCAACCTGCACACAGTTGCTTCGTTGATTGCGTTCTCCGGTTGTCTTTCGATGATAGTATCGTCGCGCCATTTCATTCGCGCGTTGTTCCACCTTTCCTTGCTTTTCCTTCCTATTGAAATCCGATATTTCAACAGGGCGGGAGTATGTTCGGAACACGTCCGAACATATTATTCATTTAAATTTAGATAGGCAAGGCCTGTCAGTCAAAAAATTGATTGATATTGAAAAAAGAGAAATGTCAAAAAAAAGTGTCAATGAATTATTCCACATACGCAGAGCGTTACTTCCCTTAAATAAAGAAATTTGTAATTTCATTCCTAGCGCGGATAATTACAGTAGATAATTATTAATAAAATTAAGTGTTTTGAAGTGGAAAAAGCCAATTGTAAGTACTTAGTCATTTTAGTTACATTTAGTATTCGAGCTGATCTACCAATTTTCTGATTAAAGCGGCGTAGTAACTTTGTAAATAATTATATTTTTGTCAACTTTAAATAAATAAATCAGTCATCCTTGTCAGAAGTTAATCTTGCACGAACTAGCGTTTTATTTGGAGATTTTCAATCCACTGTCAAAAGGATTATCGAAGAGAAAGTTGGAGAAATTACCGAAAGTGTCAAAGTCAAAACCATCAAAAGGCTGGCTTTATCAATATATATATATATATATATATATATATATATATATATATATAAATTTCGATTTTCTACTACACCTGTTTTAGTCGAAATTTCAATAATTTCGACTTATTGGTCTGACCGTTCTTCGAAGGGCAAAACAACTACATTCCTGGCTAATATCACGCAGAATATTGAATTACATCCCCTTCGAAAACCGTGACGTCGATCGGCCATTTTGCCGATACGGACATCTGTGGTGATTCGCAACTGATAGCGGAAGAGCATAGTACACTTACGCGTTTCGACCTTCTTGGGTCTCTTCAAGAGTGCCGTAATGCCTTCCAGTTCAGAATCTCTAATCCGAACTGAAGATTACACCCTCCGACAACCTCTCTTGGTTCGTGTAGTTACACAAGCGAGAAGTAGTCAGTTGGCGCCATCTTCACTTTCAGTTGCGAACCAACACCTCAGATAAATGCGACCGTATTAGTCGTATTAAATAAAAATGAATATAATTTCATAAAATACGAGGTGCTATATGAAATATAAATTTCGATTTTCTACTACACTTGTTTTAGTCGAAATTTCAATAATTTCGACTTATTGGCCTGACCGTTCTTCGAAGGGCAAAATAACTACATTCCTGGCTAATACCACGCAGAATATTGAATTACATACCCTCCGAAAACCGTGACGTCGATCGGCCATTTTGCCGATACGGACATCTGTGGTGATTCGCAACTGATAGCGGAAGAGCATAGTACACTTACGCGTTTCGACCTTCTTGGGTCTCTTCAAGAGTGCCGTAATGCCTTCCAGTTCAGAATCTCTGATCCGAACTGAAGATTACACCCTCCGACAACCTCTCTTGGTTCGTGTAGTTACACAAGCGAGAAGTAGTCAGTTGGCGCCATCTTCACTTTCAGTTGCGAACCAACACCTCAGATAAATGCGACCGTATTAGTCGTATTAAATAAAAATGAATATAATTTCATAAAATACGAGGTGCTTTATGAAATATAAATTTCGATTTTCTACTACACCTGTTTTAGTCGAAATTTCAATAATTTCGACTTATTGGCCTGACCGTTCTTCGAAGGGCAAAACAAGTACATTCCTGGCTAATACCACGCAGAATATTGAATTACATCCCCTTCGAAAACCGTGACGTCGATCGGCCATTTTGCCGATACGGACATCTGTGGTGATTCGCAACTGATAGCGGAAGAGCATAGTACACTTACGCGTTTCGACCTTCTTGGGTCTCTTCAAGAGTGCCGTAATGCCTTCCAGTTCAGAATCTCTAATCCGAACTGAAGATTACACCCTCCGACAACCTCTCTTGGTTCGTGTAGTTACACAAGCGAGAAGTAGTCAGTTGGCGCCATCTTCACTTTCAGTTGCGAACCAACACCTCAGATAAATGCGACCGTATTAGTCGTATTAAATAAAAATGAATATAATTCCATAAAATACGAGGTGCTATATGAAATATAAATTTCGATTTTCTACTACACCTGTTTTAGTCGAAATTTCAATAATTCCGACTTATTGGCCTGACCGTTCTTCGAAGGGCAAAACAACTACATTCCTGGCTAATACCACGCAGAATATTGAATTACATCCCCTTCGAAAACCGTGACGTCGATCGGCCATTTTGCCGATACGGACATCTGTGGTGATTCGCAACTGATAGCGGAAGAGCATAGTACACTTACGCGTTTCGACCTTCTTGGGTCTCTTCAAGAGTGCCGTAATGCCTTCCAGTTCAGAATCTCTAATCCGAACTGAAGATTACACCCTCCGACAACCTCTCTTGGTTCGTGTAGTTACACAAGCGAGAAGTAGTCAGTTAGCGCCATCTTCACTTTCAGTTGCGAACCAACACCTCAGATAAATGCGACCGTATTAGTCGTATTAAATAAAAATGAATATAATTTCATAAAATACGAGGTGCTATATGAAATATAAATTTCGATTTTCTACTACACCTGTTTTAGTCGAAATTTCAATAATTTCGACTTATTAGCCAGGAATGTAGTTGTTTTGCCCTTCGAAGAACGGTCAGGCCAATAAGTCGAAATTATTGAAATTTCGACTAAAACAGGTGTAGTAGAAAATCGAAATTTATATTTCATATAGCACCTCGTATTTTATGAAATTATATTCATTTTTATTTAATACGACTAATACGGTCGCATTTATCTGAGGTGTTGGTTCGCAACTGAAAGTGAAGATGGCGCCAAGTGACTACTTCTCGCTTGTGTAACTACACGAACCAAGAGAGGTTGTCGGAGGGTGTAATCTTCAGTTCGGATTAGAGATTCTGAACTGGAAGGCATTACGGCACTCTTGAAGAGACCCAAGAAGGTCGAAACGCGTAAGTGTACTATGCTCTTCCGCTATCAGTTGCGAATCACCACAGATGTCCGTATCGGCAAAATGGCCGATCGACGTCACGGTTTTCGAAGGGGATGTAATTCAATATTCTGCGTGGTATTAGCCAGGAATGTAGTTGTTTTGCCCTTCGAAGAACGGTCAGGCCAATAAGTCGAAATTATTGAAATTTCGACTAAAACAGGTGTAGTAGAAAATCGAAATTTATATTTCATATAGCACCTCGTATTTTATGAAATTATATTCATTTTTATTTAATACGACTAATACGGTCGCATTTATCTGAGGTGTTGGTTCGCAACTGAAAGTGAAGATGGCGCCAACTGACTACTTCTCGCTTGTGTAACTACACGAACCAAGAGAGGTTGTCGGAGGGTGTAATCTTCAGTTCGGATTAGAGATTCTGAACTGGAAGGCATTACGGCACTCTTGAAGAGACCCAAGAAGGTCGAAACGCGTAAGTGTACTATGCTCTTCCGCTATCAGTTGCGAATCATCACAGATGTCCGTATCGGCAAAATGGCCGATCGACGTCACGGTTTTCGAAGGGGATGTAATTCAATATTCTGCGTGGTATTAGCCAGGAATGTAGTTGTTTTGCCCTTCGAAGAACGGTCAGGCCAATAAGTCGAAATTATTGATATTTCGACTAAAACAGGTGTAGTAGAAAATCGATATTTATATTTCATATAGCACCTCGTATTTTATGAAATTATATTCATTTTTATTTAATACGACTAATACGGTCGCATTTATCTGAGGTGTTGGTTCGCAACTGAAAGTGAAGATGGCGCCAACTGACTACTTCTCGCTTGTGTAACTACACGAACCAAGAGAGGTTGTCGGAGGGTGTAATCTTCAGTTCGGATTAGAGATTCTGAACTGGAAGGCATTACGGCACTCTTGAAGAGACCCAAGAAGGTCGAAACGCGTAAGTGTACTATGCTCTTCCGCTATCAGTTGCGAATCACCACAGATGTCCGTATCGGCAAAATGGCCGATCGACGTCACGGTTTTCGAAGGGGATGTAATTCAATATTCTGCGTGGTATTAGCCAGGAATGTAGTTGTTTTGCCCTTCGAAGAACGGTCAGGCCAATAAGTCGAAATTATTGAAATTTCGACTAAAACAGGTGTAGTAGAAAATCGAAATTTATATTTCATATAGCACCTCGTATTTTATGAAATTATATTCATTATATATATATATATATATATATATATATATATATATATATATATATATATATATATATATTAATATATATATATATATATATACCCCCAGATGGCGGAGTGCGTTAGAGCGCCGGAAATTGGGTTTTCTTGACCTGAAGGACGAGGGTTCGAATCTCACTCTAGTAAGGGCTTTTTCATAAATAAAAAGTTCCACTAAAAATCTGGGGGTACAGGGTCCGTCAGTAAATGGCGAAAACTGGCGGACGACATCCCTCGCCCCTTGCCAACCCGCATTGAGGCAGCGTGGTAAGGTACGCCTCACAACCCCAGCATGACAGACAAGGACAAGTTACGGCCCTCATTCTCCGTAAGCCCGAAGGGCCCTAGGAGGGGTAGATCCTGGGAACCAGCCACGAGGGCAGAGGGTGCTAAGAATCTGCGGAGTCTAAACCACTACCCATTAACTACATTACACCTAGCAACTTATAACTGCCGTACACTCTCTAATCAAGCTAGGATTATGGAACTGGAAACAGAGGCAGCAAAAATAAAGTGGGATATTATGGGCATTAGCGAAGTAAGACGAAAAAATGAAGAACTCATAGAACTTGAATCAGGGAATCTTCTATACCACCAAGGAACACCAACAGGAAGAACAAGCGGAGTAGGATTCCTAATTAAGAAAACCTGGAAAAATAGAATCATAAGGATAACAAGCACCTCAGACAGAGTAGCCAGCATAACACTAAGACTCTCCAAAAGATATACTATCCAGATTATTCAGGTATACGCCCCCACAATCAGCCATAGTGACGACGAAATAGAAGAATTCTATAATGAAATAACCCAAGCGCTCAGCAACGACAATAGTCACTTCAAATACATAATGGGAGACTTTAATGCCAAAGTAGGACACAGGAAAGACCAAGAAAAAGGAATGGGGAAATATGGATTTGGAGAAAGGAATGAAAGAGGAGAGAGATTAATACAGTTCGCACACTTTCAGAACATGTATGTGGCAAACTCCTTCTTCAAGAAGAACCCTAACAGGAAATGGACGTGGGAAGGCCCCGGTGCAACTATCAGAAACGAAATAGACTTTATCCTCACCAATAAAATTAACACAGTAAAAGATCTAAGCACGCTCAACAAGTTCACTACAGGAAGCGACCATCGACTAATTAGAGCTCGACTGGTCTTAGATATAAAACTAGAAAGGTCAAGACTAATCAAAACCAACACAACGAAAAACATAAACAACGAAAGGCTGAGAGAGAACTCTCACCAATATGAAGCACTACTAGAAGAAAAACTACAAAAAGTGGAATATAACAACCCTGAACTGATGGACACAATTCGAAACTGCGCCGTAGAAGTGGGAGGTCTGCAACAACGAGGTGAACACAAAAAACTAACTCCGGAAACAAAAGCACTATTACAAAAACGAAGAGAAATGAAAAAGACAACAAACATTCAAAGAATTGAATACACCGAACTGTGCAAGACGATACGAAAGAAAATCGCAGAAGATATCAGGAATTACAACGAGAAACTGGTACAAACAACAATAGAAAACCGTAAAAGCTACAAAAATGCAAAAAGGGCACTAATAATAGGGAAAAGACAGATAGTTGCATTAACTGATGGAAACACAAGAACCACAGACAGGAATGAAATAGTAGACCTAGTAGCCAAATTCTATGGAGACCTATACAAGGCCCCTGAAAATTTGGAAGAAATAATAGAACGCTCAGAAGATGCCATACCAGAAGTTTTGGTGGAGGAAGTAGAAATGGCACTGAAAAGCATGAAAAATGGCAAAGCAGCGGGAAATGACGGCATCACGACCGAAATACTCAAATATGCAGGAGCTAAAACATGGAAGTACCTTGCCAAACTATACACGAACTGTCTGATGTCCAGGAGCATACCTAAAGAGTGGAACAGCGCCCTCATAGTGTTGATCCACAAGAAAGGCAGCAAAGAAGACATTAAGAACTACAGACCAATACGTCTACTACCAGTGACGTACAAGGTATTCACAAAGATCATTCACAACAGAATACAAAATACACTAGACTCGGCCCAACCACGAGAACAGGCTGGATTCCGCAAAGGCTTTAGTACAATGGATCACATCCATACCCTCAAAGAGGTTGTCAGTCGAACCAAAGAATACAACCAACCACTAGCACTAGCCTTCATCGACTTTGAGAAAGCATTCGACTCTATATATCCCAGAGCAGTAATAAATGCCCTAACAGAACAATGGGTCGACAAGCCATATATTGAGACCCTAGCAAATATATATAGGAAAGCCAAAGCGAGAGTTAGGATATATGAGGGCACACCAGAATACCCCACCAGCAGAGGAGTTAGACAAGGAGACGCAATATCACCAAAGTTATTTACAGCAACACTAGAAAGCATCTTCAGAAAACTGGGCTGGAACAACACAGGTCTGAATATAGATGGAGAATACTTGAACCATCTATGATTCGCTGATGACATCATCATGATAGCGAGTAACCCTGGCGAAATGCAACAACAAATAAATGAATTGAATGCAGCGAGCAACGAAGTAGGCCTTAAAATGAATCTGAGTAAGACCAAGATAATGTATAACGAACTGATAAACGCACAAGAAATAACAATTAATGACACTGCCCTGGAAATAGTAGAGGAATACATATACCTGGGTCAACTAATACACATATCAGGCTCTCTGCTTCCAGAAATAAACAGAAGAATCAAATTGGCATGGAGAACATTTGGACAGAACTCTATCATCTTCAAGTCTAGAATGTCACTCCGTTTGGAAAAGAAAGCGTTTGATCAGTGCGTACTACCAGTATTAACATACGGCTGTGAAACCTGGAACCTGAAAACTGATATCATTAGAAAACTCCAGGTAACGCAGAGGTCTATGGAACGATGCATGCTTGGAATAACAAGGAGAGATAGAAAAAGGCTTGATTGGATCAGACAAAAGACCCAAGTGATAGATGTCATAAATAGAATCAGATCCCTAAAGTAGCAATGGGCGGGGCATCTCGCTAGAAGGACAGACGATAGCACAAAGATAACGCAATGGTATCCCCGAGGCGTGAAAAGACCAAGAAGACGCCCCAACTTAAGATGGGACTACGACATAAAGAAACTCGCAGGATCAACTTGGGGCCGCATAGCTAGCAATAGACAACAATTGGCCCACATGGAAGTGGAATATATAAATATGTAAAGGGAGGCTACACCATAACAAAATGGTTGAATAAGCTGCATATGATGATGATGATGATGATGATGATGATGATATATATATATATATATATATATATATATATATATATATAATATTTGTGCTGATTACGGGGTCTTCATCTTATACCGTGGAACAGCAGCTCATCGGTTTCTATGGGAATCGTTGATATAATTGGTGTGAGTTCTGTCGTCTTGGTTCTAGAATCCTTGTGTTTATAGTGTTTATATAGTAGATCATGTTATTATATTATTTTAATATCAAGTAAATTTTTGTTTATTCAATTTCTAATATCCATGTAATAAGGTTGTAAACCTGTTTGGGTATAAATAAATAAATAAATAAATTACTCAATGCCCTTAACAGTCTCATATAGTGTAGCAAATTTGGTATATTTAAGTTGAAGGGTTGCAAATAAATTATTTGTTTTCGAAATTTTAGGCCCTACTTCGAGGCCCTGTAATTCCTCAAGGATGCCACTTGGTATAGAGGCAAATTGCCCCCAATCGGCATATTTTGGGCTCCCCTATACGCCTCTGCACTGTGTCGGTTCTTATGCGGGACACCCTGTATTATTTGAATTTACCACCAACACTTAGTATACACATATGGTTCATTATTTGGATTTCAAGAGAAAAAACGGCCTAAAAAAATAACTTTTCACTTCGATAAATGCTACACTAATGTTTGGAACCCCCGCATATTATGTTTTTTAAACGATGTTGATGTTAAATTTTGTCTGAATTGGAATCAGAAAAACAATTGAGAATCGAAAAAATTCCCTTTATATTCAAATGAAATGCGACGAACCGAATAAAAAATGAAAACAAGATGCCACTGT
The DNA here is from genome assembly GCA_963921935.1 of Galeruca laticollis. NCBI lineage: Eukaryota > Metazoa > Arthropoda > Insecta > Coleoptera > Chrysomelidae > Galeruca > Galeruca laticollis. The sequence continues at coordinate 93,619,024 of OY998175.1, read as the reverse complement.
CAAGAAAAACGTAGAGCTTTGCAAAAAAGATATAAGATCATAACTGAATACAATAGCAATAAAAAGAACAACCATTATTTCTTGTTATATCGCAACATTTTCTATTACAAAAATTGGAAGGATGTGAAATATTGAAATTTCATATAGAATCACGTGTAATGAAAAAGTATAGCATTTCTCAAAAATGTTTCTATGAAATTTTATATTCTCCTGAGGGATACTGGAGAATATTCTATCGCGTGGAATAGTGAATATACTGCTAACAGGTGAATTTATTCGTAGAGGTACTTCTAATTTCTACACTTAAATACCGTTCGCCTTTGTGTTAAATTTAGTGGCAATTGGTTGTCCACTTCACAGATTTTACATTTTACATACTTTCTAATCTTTAACTTTGAATAATAATTCAGAACATAACCATTATATTTAAATACGAATACACACTTCTAATATTACTTCCAGGCATTTGTTACTAAAACAGAATTCGTCTCTATCTATGGCCCACCCAGAAGACGTAAGTTTAAGACTTGCGGATATGTTTCAGGCCTCTTTAACGGTGTACATAGGAATTAACGCTCTTGAAATGTGTAAAAAAATTCATATTGTATCATTAATAGAACATGGTAGAAAATCAAATGATGAGAAAGAGTTCTAAAATATTTCTTTTTTTGTGAATATTGGATCGTTAAATATGTGGAACAATATAATATGTAGTGCGAACAAAAAGAAACAAATTCAATCTCTTTTTGCTAAATAATTGTCAATTGCAGCTGTTTTTTAGTCATCTTTTGGAACGAACTTACGAGTTCTGTTGTTTTAGATGGTTAACAATATTTCACTACTAATCTCAGAAGCGGAAAATTAACCAGTTCAATTTTCTCCTACAAAATTAATTACATCGCAGCATCAAAGGAACATTGCCTAAAGCAATATGGTTTTCAGAAAGGCACCAAGTAATTGTTTACTTTTAGTTTTTCACATACGTTAGAATGATGTGAGTAAATAGAAACAATAATAATCAAACGAGTTCACCGATGTTAGACGATTTTTACTCTGACATATTTCGGGATAGTAAATATATTTAGAATAACTAAAAAATTCGTACTCAAATTGTACGTAGTCTGTAAAATCGAAGTTGCTATAATATTCCAAAATAAACGGTTTTAAGGATTAAAATTAACTTTTCGCATCTGCGTCCCTGAACAATATTCTATCATAAAATTGTTACTTGTATACACTTCGAAGGGATGTATCGTGCTAACAAACCGAAATTTTTCCAAAAATAACCAAAAATTCAGTATATCTGGATTTATAGGACCCGCTGTAATCGCTCTAGTCAACTGAAAATCAATAGGGTACATTCGTGAGACACCTTGAACAATATTCAATCATAAAATTGATCAATCGTATACTTTCTGGAGGCTGTATCGTGCTGACAAACTGAAACCGTGAGTTTCATTTGGAACCCTATTGAAACTTCTCCAAAAATGACAAAAATATCGTACTTAAAGTACTCTAGCACCTGTTGTATTGGCTGTGGTGAGCCGAAAATCACGACGACGACGATATACACACAAGATTTTTTTCTAAAAACCGTTTTATCGTGTTGTTGTTGATGAAAAACGTAAAAATGACTAAGAAAAAAATTCAAAATTCCAACTTTTTTTGGGGAAAACTAATACTTTTCTCGCATATAGAAAGGTTGGGCGGAGAAGTAATAAACCGTGAATATTTGTACTGTGTACGAAATAGTATATTAAAGTATAAGTGGATAAAGAGGTCTTTCAAGCACGCGCGATTTTTCGAGCACAACGGCGCAGCCGGAGTGCTCGAAATAGAGCAAGTGTTTGAAAGACCAGTTATCCACGAATACTCTACGCTATTTTTTTTATATCTGCACTTTGAAATCATAAAACATTATTATATTATTACTACAAAAAAATGGAAGTCCGTTCTCGATGTTCAGCCAAGTTTCATTTCATAGAAGTACGCCCTCGATGCTCAGCCAAGTTTCGTGAAAGTCCATCATAAATAGTGTTTTTTCATTGATGCCTCATATTACCTATTTAAAGCAAGCCTAAGCGTGTTTAAATCGAACTTTCAAACACGCGCGTTTTTTAAAGTCTCTATGGTAACAACTCGAGAAACGTAAGTATCAATGACAACTTTTTCTATTAGTTTTTAAATTGTATATTTTCATCGTGAACCAATGTCGTATTTGGTTTTTTCTGCAAAATGTATTTATATATTCTTATATACATTGTATCCTTTTAAATATAAATAAAGATACTTTTTGATTATTGATCTGACAGCAGTACCTCGTAACGTCAAATAAAAATAAATACTATTTAGGATGAACTATTTTGATCACTCCGGCTGCGCCGTCGTGCTCGAAAAATCGCACGTGTTTGAAAGACCTCTTTATCCACTTATACTTTAATATACTATATTTTTATTTGACGTTACGAGGTACTGCTGTCAGATCAATAATCAAAAAGTTTCTTTATTTATATTTTGAAAGATACAATGTATCTATGAATATATAAATAAATTTTGCAGAAAAAACCAAATAAGACATTGGTTCACAATGAAAATATACAATTTAAAAACTAATAAAAAAAGTTGTCATTTATACTTACGTTTTTCGAGTTGTTGTTGTACTTTAAAAAACGCGCGTGTTTGAAAGTTCGATTTAAACACGCCGAGACGTGCTTTAAATAGGTAATATGAGGCATCAATATAAAAAATACTTTTTATCAGGCTACTGATAATGCAAAAAAATATAGGTCAAAACTCAAGTTTAAACACATCAATGCAGGATACAGCAAGATATACTTTTGAACTGTTTCTGTTTAGTCCAGGATTACTTATGAAAGGGGATAGATAGGGGACGGTAGGGTAGAACAGAGTAGCGGGGTAGAACGGGGTACTGCTTCTAAAAATGATATTACTTATGTCAGAGCTGTACCATACCCAACAGTCGAAAGCTACAGTCCACCCCCACGCTATGCATCAGCACTAGTCAAGCGGGTACGTTAGTATACGTTCATAGTTGATGTTGTGCGCGTTTATGTGTTTGTTGCAAATATTCGTTATTTTCAAAACAAGGTAAGTACTTTAAAATACATTTTACGATGTACCTGTTTCTACTGAGTGAAAAGGATGACTTTCAGCTATAATATCGCCTCGTAAAATTGTCTCTTACGGTTTTCTTGAATATATATTTTCACAATGGAAAACAAAATAACGTTTAGGTCAGAACGGGGTACCTATATATAGGGCAGAGTGGGATACCCCGTTCCGCCCCATTTTAGTTCAAAAAAATCATTGGAATATATAGCTACCGATCCGGTTTCAGATGCCTCGTCTTTACGAAAGAAAAACCACTAGGCAAATTTGGTCAACAGAGCATGGAGCAAGCTGTCCAGGGGGTTGTTAATGGGGAAATGGATTACAAAAAAGCAGCCCAACAATTTAATCTGCCACAGACAACATTGGAGCGAAATGTGGCTAAAAAATAAGATGTGGCGACCCTTTCGGGGTTGATAAGAGTTTCGGAAAATTTAAATGCGTTTTCACACAGTTACAGGAAAAGGGGTTAGAAGACTACTTAACAAACATGGAAGCCCGATTGTTTGGTTAAACAGTAACAGATTAAAGAAAAGTGGCTTACCAACTCGCTGTTCAAAATAACTGTAGTGAAAGATTCAAGTCCGAGAACCATCTCGCTGGAAAAGATTGGGTTCTTAAAAAGACGCCTTAAATTATCATTACGAAAACCAGAAGCAACATCTGGAGCTCGGGCAATGAGTTTCAATAAAGTTGCCGTATCCCATTTTTTCAAAGAAACTCGAAGAAACTGTCGACCAATATAAATATACAGGTGATAGAATTTATAATTGCGATAAGACAGATATCACTGTTAACCCAAAGGGTCATTATAAAATAATATCATCCAAAGGAAAACGACAGGTAGGAATACTTACTTCTGCAAAACGGGGACAGACAGTAACGGTTGAAGTATGCTTTTCCGCTTCAGAAGCTTATATGCCACCTCTACTCGTGTTTCCGAGAACAAGGATTCAAAAAGAATTTGAACTTGGTTTGCCATTGGGATCTTTAGTAAAACTAGGCGATTCAGGCTGGATGAATGGAGAGATATTCATGGACTGGTTTAGGCAGTTTGAAAACTTTTCTGGAGCAACTCGCGAGAATCCAGTTCTTTTACTTTTGAATGGTCATACAACTCATACTAAGAGCCTTGATTTGATACTTTACGCAAGAAACAACGGGGTAGTCTTACTTTGTTTTCCGCCCCATTGCTCTCATCAGTTACAACCGCTTGACGTATCATTCATGAAACCTTTGAGTACCTATTATAAGCACGAAACGAGAACCTGGTTACGAGGTAATCCTGGGAAAGTTATTACGTTATTTCAAATATCTACTCTCTTTGGAACAGCGTTTATAAATGCAGCAACAATGAAAACAGCTGTAAACGCGTTTCAGAAAACTGGTATTTGGCATTCGAATGTACAAGTTTTTGGTGAAGCAGATTATCTGCCGTCTGATACGAAAGATATTCCAAGAAAAACTGAAAGTGTAACAAACAATGAAATAGCTGTACCAGCAACTTCGGAGCAAACTGTAGCACCCACAGTGCAAGTGGAAACGATAAATAACTTTGAAGAGCAACCGCATGGTTCTAGACATCTAACTCCTCCGGAGACAGACTAAAACTGCCGTTGGTTTGCAGCATGTTTCTTAAATTTGTGGAACCTCAAATAACTCGACAAAAAATATTTCCAACCACTTCGCTCACTACTCTCCTTCTGATATTCTACCCATACCAAAAGTTGGATTATCTTCGAAAAGAGCCTGTGAGAAACGTGGAAAGGCTACCATTTTGACGTCGACCCCATATAAAAATGAACTTGAGGATGCCATCGAACAAAGGAATCTGAAAGAACAAGAGAGAAATGTAGGTAAACGAAAAATCGATAGTCCCAAAAATTGAAATTTCAAAAATCAAAAATAAAACAGCAACCAAAGCAAAGTGAAAATTAGATAACAAAAAAAGAGTTGTTGAGGAAGATGCTGATACACCCTGTCTATATTGTACCGATAAATACAGTAATTCAAATTCAAGAGAGGGCTGGATTTCTTGCATTCTTTGTCATAAATGGCCCCACAATACATGTGCCGATATCGACAGCGATGCTGATGAAATTATGTTTGAATGTGATTTTTGCAAATGAATGTAAACTATTCCAAATATTATGTTTTTCTTAGTTTGTATCACCATAACGTTGTTTTTTTCTCATTTTTTGATATTTCGTTTCAAAAATCTGAAAGCGAGTATATTTACCTAATAATTGTCATAAATACCAGCATAATTGACACATATTTTCATGTACCCCGTTCCACCCTATGTGTGGGGCGGATCGGGGTGAAACGTTCTTTTTCATAAAAGTGTGAAAATATAGAAAATTTACATGAAGTTTTTAAAATATCGTACCTAGTATATAACTCCTAAGTTAACCAATATATATTTTATAATAGTAGATGTATAAACTTTTAGAAAGACTTGATTTTTGCCCACAAACGTTAAGTACCCCATTCTACCCCACCGACCCCTACTACCACAATCCTAAGTTAACCCGGCCTTGGGACTCTGCTCAGGTGGTGAATTTGGCCTTAGTTGAACTATTTTTTATTAGCTCAATTGGGATAAACCGTATATTCTCAATACAATACGAATAAATATCACTTATTACAGTAAAAATGTCCAACTCAATATTTTATATATACCAAAAATAAGTTCGGGACTTATCTTGGGAAGACTCGGGACGTACAGCTCGCAGCAGTATTCAAGGGTTCTTGAGCCGTCGTTGTTTGGACTCTGGAACGATATGGTCCGGTGAGTGGATCGTTGTAGGGTCCGTCAGGTCCGTAAGAGTCCGTTAAGGTAAAGTCCGTAAACGGTCCGTAGAGGTTGCAGAGCTATAGGGAAAGAAATAAAAAAAAACAGGAGAAACTGTAGAAAATTGAGAATTGGAAAGGAGGAATAAAATGAACAGGTAGGAGCTTACTCCAATACATACAAAAATTGAATTCAATTTTCAAAATAAAAACATAGGAATCTGTTCATTCTTATCCCTCCTGTTCCCAAAATACTCAGAAAAATCAAATTTAAATCGGTGGAAAATAACCATATAAAGAATCTGTTATAAATTCGCTTCATAAAACAACTTTTGACGCCACCAGATTTTTTTAAAGAAAGATAATAACGGCGAAGAAAAACTGGAAACGCCATGACAAAAACATTGTTTTTCTAAAAACGAAATAATTCAACCAAATAGAAAAATCGAAATAGATCGATTTGTAAGCACACAATTACAATTTGAAAAAATATAGAGAGAGAACTTACGAGCGAGGAAAATTGAAAATCACAGACAAGTAATATTTAAAAGTGAATGCAAAATTGCTTCTTAGCGAATAATGAACAAAAGAGCGGGCTCGACTTGAATCGTAGTTTAAGTAGATATTTAACGATGGTGAAAACTATCAGCGATATGTCCCTAATATTTGAAATAAAAGGATTTGGAATTAGAGGTGTGAGTAGCCGACGAATAAGTAACGCTCCAAAATAATTTATGAAAATAGGAACATGTCTCAGCGACATGTAACAGTTGGAATAAAAAACTGCTTTTGTATTTTTGTCAATTCTGTACCAATATGAATCATTTTCTGATGCATTTTTGGAATCATCTCAGGAAAAAAGTGATGTGTTTGAAAGAAAAAAACTGTTACTGACGTCATCAATCAATGGTGAATTATCTGCTTGTTTCGAGATTTTCTCGTCTCACTGTTTATTTAGCTAATGATAAATTTAATTATTAACTTAGTCTCAGCCGATCTTTTAGAAAATTTATAATTTTGTATAAATATTTTCCTCCTTTCATTTTGGTTAAAATAGTTAGAAAAAATAGGTGAATATAGGTTATGTTACAATAATATAGAGTAAATAAATATCATATATTCAATAATCCTGTACCGAAATTCTTTTTTATAAAATTATCTAAAATATTGATGTCAATTACCTAATAGTTATTTGTGCAACCAGTTGGGAAAAGCACTATTTTTCGTAACGAGTGATTCACGGAAAATAATGTTTCCCAACATGTTTCACACAATATTTTTTCTAATTTTGGATATAAGAAAAGTGATTTCAAAAGAAGAGGGAGTGAAGTATATGTTTTATAATGGCGCTCGTAATAAATGGCCTTCCAAACTTTCGCAAACTCACTTTACAACTTAGACCAGCGTCAATAGTCATAACAGAGGTGTTGCTCAATTTGTGACTGATCTATTGACAGTATCATACAACTCCAACAATGATTATTTTATCTCGGGTTCTTTCGTATTCAGTACTTTTGTTTTACTATCTCATTTTTTGTAATGAAACAGCAAAATGCGGCAAGTCATCGACCACTTTTATTCATATCTCGAAGGACCAGCAGCCTATCCGCTCCAAAAAATTACTTGTTACTTTGTGGGAATCGGATGGTTTGTTAAATAAAATTCGTTGAACACTTGCACTTTACGTATATTGGAAAAATAAGTTACATTTTAATAACTTTGCGAAACAATTAAGACTATCACGAACTGTTGACGGTGAGATGTATTATCTTGTCACTTGATGATATTGATGGATGGTTGTGAACTAAATATTATACCGGTAAAACGCCGGTCGGCTATTAAACGAGAGTACCATTTTGTACGAAGGATGACTGATTAGTCGTGAAGCTATGCTGAGAAGTCACTGAGAAGTGGTGAAATATTGGGTCTTATTCATATTTATGTGTTGGTAGCGAAGGTTTAACTGATATAAAATGCTTTGAAGTCTTGAGTGGAGATCATTGAAAGGCAATAATAATCTGTGTTTTTATATGAAAAGGGCGTTAAAATGGATTTTTGCGTATTTGAAGAAATATTTGGATAGATGAGACGAATGATATTTTTATTTATGATGTACGTGGGATGAATAAATTATGATAGACAGGGACAAGATAAAGTAAATTTTACAGGAAAAAGTTAAATGTTAATTCATATTCGTACAACTTTCATTAATGAACTTCAACTTCGTCAAAATTATAAAATTATCAGCTTAGATGTCACTGTTTCCTTAGCTAAAGATAGCATCGTCAGACATTGAGGTGTGATATCATCGCATTGTATAATTTATCAGAGGTCAATCCTCGATTTGATTGATTTTTATATGATACTACTGTTTTAACTTTTGATAATACTATTTACAAACAGATGTTAGGTGTGCCGATGGGCAGTCCAGTTTCACCTATTATCTCTAAATTTGTGATGGATGATCTTATCTGGTGGTCTAGTGGTCTCCGTAGTCTAGTGGAATGGTGCTCTGTCCGCTAACTAAGAGTGCCCGGGATCAAACGCGGGCCTAGATACATCATAATTAAAAATTCGGAGAGCCACCTGTCAGAAGATAATGGCAAACCACCGACAATATTCTGCCTATTACAGCCTCTCTACATAGACATTAAGATCCGTCGTTAAGCTGTAGGTCCCTTTTATCTGTGGTAACTGGATAGTACAACACAGGTAGAAGTGAGAGGTCGCCTACATCCTATCACGGATATGGCACTGTAAGAAGAAGAAGATCTTATCTATCCTTGCTTAAGCAAGTTACATTTTATTATTCCATTTTTAAAAAAATATGTGGATGATATAATACTATGCGTCCTACAAAATATTTTAGAACAGGTGTTTCTTGCTTTTAACTTTTATCACAAAGCGTTACATTTCACGATCGAGGAAGAAGATGAAATTTTAGTATCCCCTTCTTAGATACGAAAGTAATCAGGAGGGTGGATAACACTATTGTCACCAGTTGGTATACCAAACATGCAACCTCAGGTAGTCTTCTTACATTATAAATCGTATCACCAAAATAAACAAACAATCCACCTCATTCTAGGCATGAAAAACACTTCCTTACATATTCAAAATTTCATAAAACTTTTTATATTTTTCATCAGCAGTGGTTATCCTAGAAGACTGGTTCATTTTTTGTTGTTTGGTATGTTCTCTATTGGTAATGAGGCTCATATTATTACGGCTCCTCTAAATCAAAATTTACCACTTTTCTTCACCAAATATTCACACAATGAACCATAAATTCAAAAAGATTTTTTCAAAATGTCCTGCAATCACTTTAGCTAATAAAAATATAATCACAATTCATGACATTTTTTCGGAAATAAAGGATAAAGATCCTGTGTTAGATAAATCCAGAGTGATTTATTACATCCCATGTTCGCAATGTGATGAAAAATACATGGATAAGATACAAGAAACAGTAACCAATCATTCTACATTCGAATTACCATTTAATTATTTTACATAGAAGAGGGTTAAATGACAAACTGTAGGTCCTTATACCTTATTCTATGCTCTATAGAAGCATCTTCAAGAGCACTGTAAGGGTTTACGCTAAAAAGAATCAATACAAGCTGTAATTATCTTCATGCAAATTTAAATATTGTTTCTTTATACAATATTTATTAAATTTATATTGATAAAAAAAGAACGGGAAAGGAAAATATAGATAAACAAAATAAAATTTTGTTACAAGATATAAACATCATTATCAGTATTATTTTTGTAGAGATACTGTGGTCGTTGTTTTAATTTGTGTATTATAAAATAACTGTACCTAATTAATTTAATAATTGTTATTAGTGATTTTGTAAAGGTGGAAATAAAGCAAAAAGGATGAAAATATATAAAAAATAAAACAAAAGATTTCCACTACTCCACCACAAAATCATCACTATCTTCATCGTCACTGTCAAAATTATTAATAAGTGCAGGCACATCCTGTCTATCAAATACTACTTCTCTATCCCACCCATCTTGTATAATTTTTTCAGTGTGATCTACTGTCTTTGACCAAATATTTGGAGTCACTTTTTCTAAAGACTTTTTCCATACGGCTATAGCTTGTTCTGTACGAGTAATATTAGAAACATGTACTTTACCACATCACACTTTATCAATGGATCACGTATCTGATTATGATGGTGTCACCGTGTTGGATCGCGGGTCTAATCTTACAAAGGGATCATATTTGGAAATGTCTCACCTTTGTATAGTACCTAATGCTATGAAACCCAGAACTGATATAGATAACCTTAGCATTATTTATTCATACCTTCTTAGTATTCCTTCTTATATTGTAAACATTAGCATCACTCAAATCTAACCGCACTTTCATAAGTAAAGATATTCAATTTTTGTTATTAGTCGTTTGACATTTAATAGTTTACTGTAAGGCTCCTGATGAAGGCCCAATAAAGTCTCGAAAGCTTGAACAGAATAAAGAGTTCACTTCTTATTTCACGTTAGACTGAAGACCCAATAAAGAAGTTTAATTTCCTTAACTTAGTCCTCGGACTAACCCTCAACTTCTCACATCACGTAGAGTGACATGACGTTACTGAGGAAGCACAGTAAGTGGAACAAATTTATTGCTTCACTACATTTACTGAGCTGGCGCCGGGCAAATTTAACATTCAATGTCAACAACACAATTTCAGGATATATATACACATATATACAGTGAGCATGTATGTATATATCGATTCTTTTTAAATGTGTATACATTTTTCTTAGATAAAAAAACTTCAATTGTAACAATATTTTTCTTTGCTTTAAAATGAAATAGCATGAATCCTGAAATTGTATTGTTGACATTGAATGTTAAATTTGCCCGGCGCCAGATCAATGAATGTAGTGAAGCAATAAATTTGTTCCACTTACGGTGCTTCCCCATATGTATAAACGGAACAAAACACAAAACGTTTATCAACTTCTCTTAATGATGATAAATATAATTCAATAAATCATATGAATGGACATTTAAAACATATAGGAAAAGAAATGATATTTGGAATGATACAACCTCGATACGGTTACAACGATCTAGTATTATACTTGAAAATGTATAATCAACGTTTAAAAATGTATGGATTAGACACGGTACGTGAATTCACTTTTTAATATGAATGTTATCTTAAATATCTGCTAAAATATAATAAAAATGATTTTATACTTGTTCTTTCGAGGCGAATTATTTACGAGGTCATGTATAGAAATCAATGTTTGGAAAATTGTCCTTCATGGAGAGTTCTGATCTTTATGGGGCGGGACTACAAAACGAATCAGAAATATAGCAAAAAGACGTAAAATGTGGTTTGCATTTAGAATTGAATTCGAATTCGAAAAACGGTCAGGCCAATACGTCGAAATTATTGAAATTTCGACTTAAAGCAGGTGTAATAGAAAATCGAAATTTATGTTTCATATAGACACCTCGTATTTTATGAAATTATAAGGTAATTGGAGGGAAGATGCCAAAAGGGGGAAGATGCCTAATCTAAGTATTTTGGAGAATACGCAATTGATCGCTCCACATACACCGCTACGTTGTTATTGTGTTTATTATTAGAGAACATCATAGTTTTCGAAGCGCTTAAGTGCATGCAACTGTTCCTTGAGGTGATGTTGTGTTTTTTTATGCCGGTAAGTTTTTTACGATAGAAATTAATTATGTGATATACAGTGTTAAATGTTTTTTGATTGTGCTAATATAATTTATGTAGGGTTTTGGCATTCATTACAATACTCCTGTCCTATTTTGAATGGGAAAGAGGGTATTGTTATTTTGATCTGTGGGTTTGGCATCTTATACCTAAGGGTTGGGGTAAGATGCCATATCTTAATTGCACTGTAAACTTTGTAACTCTTGTTTTTTCTCAGGTTTGCGTCTATTTTGGTTAGTGGGTTCCTTTCAGTAAGTCTAATTGAATAGTTTCTCAATTTATCTTGTTTGTTTTAGGTAAATTGCCACGAACGTACGTCAGAAAATCAACTAGAGGCGAATGGACTGAAAAAGACCTTAGAGCAGCTGCAAATGCTTTACGTCAGCAGCCAACCCTATAGTCTATTTGAAAATCAAGAGAGAGTAAATTCCCAGAATAAAAACTAATTCGGTATGCAAAACTATAGTACAGTACGTGCGGTAAAACTTCAATATTTGTAATGCATTCTAAATGGTTTTTGTTAATTTCAATACAAAATTTATTACATTTCTTGGACTATCACATTATTTTATGATCTTTCATTGTTACTACAGTAGGCCTAAGAGGATTAACGTGCGTCATAGGCGTAACCAGAATAGAAAGGGATAATTGTTATTTAACGACCTCCGAATGGCAAGAATGGCAACCGCTTCGGGCGGATGTAATTTCGGCCGGAAAAAGGGCAGGTACTAAAAGCCGGTAGGTAAATTCGGCCGGAGGTTTTAAGTTGCTTCCTTATCTCATAGGTATTTTCGGCCGCAAATCAAATAAAATAACAGAATGCTTTATATTAAAATATTTCTTTATTTCAATAAAATTATTACATCAACTTATTTCTATAACTTAGGTAAACTATAAATTTTCAAAAAACGTTTTGATGTGATACAGATTTAACGAAATTAATTCTAGAAATATTGTCAGATCGAAGCATATTTACCATGTTTTCGATAAATTTTAGTTTGTTTTTTACTTGTTTGTCTTTAATTTTTGCTGGAATATTCAAATTTTTTATTTTTAAATATGCATCGATCTGACAATCTTTTAATTTTTCTATAAAAATAAATATAGAAGGGTGACTTGAATAAAAACTAGAATTAAAGTGCGAATGGAATGATTCGCAGGCATTTGTGGTTCTTTTAATTGATGGGTTTTCATATGCCCATATAGTTGGTGGAAAATGAGATTCTGGCGCTATGTAGTTTTCTAATAAATAGTCTGCGTATTTATCTATAAGTTTATGGTCCGGTTTGTATGACATGAGATCAAATATGAAACAATCTTCAACTTCAGAGGGGTCTAAATAAGTTAGCCCAAAAGTATGAGTAAGCCATTTGCTTTCCTCGCAGTTTTTATCTTTATACATTTGGGTTAACCCTAATGATTGTATTTTCCTATACCACGCCTGGTGCAAGTGGAATCTACAACCATTTAGTTTGGTTTTGGGAAAGACAACTTTTAATGCGTTATGAATTGCGATTTCAAAATCCACAAATACCTCCTTCGGTTCAAAAACAATATTATAAAGTTCAAAAATTTTAGATTTTACCAACAGAATAATCTTAAGTAGGTACAACATAGTTATTAGAATAAAGAGATAAGTAAATTAAAGGTATTTCCGACAGGTACACAGGATTAGGTATTTCCAAATAAATACACAACTAATATTTTACAGAAACTATTAAGCGTGATTACCAATATTTTAATCTCATCGTAAACATCAACCCCTCGGCCGAAATTACCCCTGTCATAAATGGTACCCTTTGATTTATGCAGGTAGGCCAAGGGATTACCGGCCGAAATTACGCCCGCCGACCGCTTCTAATGACAGATATTTTGACTTAAATAGTGCTTAAGTTTCTAGAAATGCAGTTATTTGATTTTCGATAAACGTGACAAATAGTAGTGACTAAAAATGGAAGCAGTTTGTGAGTATACGCCAGTGAAAAAATTAAAACTAAACCATTTATCGCTCAATGAAAAGAGTGCTGTAGTGAATGTGTACCACTATTTTAAACATCAAAATCCCTCAAACACTATTGACAGTGTAGTTGAAACAACATCTAAGGCAATGGGATATGGAAAATCTACAATATATAGAGTTCTAAAGGAGGAAAAATCAGGTGGAGTAACCTCACCAAAGCCGAAACCAGGTAGACCAAAACTATTAAAAGTCAACGTGGACGAGTTTTTTAAAAATGCTATTCGTAAGCTTGTTCACTCATTTTTTATAAACAAGCAAATACCAACTTTAGATAAAGTTTTGCAAGCCATTACGAATGATGTTGATTTACCCACAATAAGCCGGGATAAACTATGGAAAGTGTTACATGAGTTAAACTTTAAATTTGAAAAAATGGGCAGACACTCAATGATAATTGATTCTGAAGAAATTGTATGTTGGAGAAGACAGTACCTCAGAAGAATACAACAAGTTAAAGCTCAAAATAAAAACATTTATTATTTAGATGAAACATGGGTTAATGAAGGACATTGTGTAGGAATAGTTTGGAAAGACAAAAATATAAAATCATCCCATCAAGCTTTTCTAGAAGGATATACTACTGGTTTTAAAGAACCTATAGGAAAAGGTAAAAGATTAATTATTTGTCATATAGGCAGTACAAACGGTTTTCTTGAGAATGGTTTACTCTTATTTGAATAAAAAAAAACCGTTGATTATCACGAAGAAATGAATGGAGACGTGTTTGAGGAATATTTTGAACAGATGATTCAATTCATACCAAAAGGATCGGTTATTATAATGGACAATGCAAGTTACCACTCCAGATTACTTGAACCTTTACCAACCACTAAATGGAAAAAGGATGAAATTGCAAAATGGTTATCTTCTAAAAATTTAGCCTTTGACAATACAATGCTGAGGGCAGAATTGTTAACTATTGCTAAAAAACATAAGCAAAATTATAAAAAATATAATATTGAGGAGATAGCCAAAAAACGAGAAATTGAAATCCTTCGTTTACCACCCTACCATTGTGAGATGAATCCGATAGAATTAATATGGGCTCAAGTTAAAGGTTATGTTGCCAGAAATAACACGACTTTTAAATTATCAGATGTTAAAAATCTCTTTAATAAGGCAATATCTGAAGTAACAAGTGAAAATTGGCAAAAATGTATTAGACACGTTACAGAAATAGAAAAAAAAATGTGGGAGCTAGATAACATAATTGATATTACTATAGAGCCCATTGTAATTTCTCTAGAATCAGATGGTGAATCTTCTGACACAGAGTGCGAGGAACCATAACTATAAAATTATTAATTTATGTACTTTAATTTTATTTTTAGATTTTAATTTTTTAAGATTTAATATTGTCGTATTTTTTGCATGTTGCTCGTCAAATTCTATCCTTGCGGTTGGTTTTGTTTTTCTCATATACCTACTTAATTGTTTTTTTAGCTCCTCATATTAATTTATAAATTATTGTAATTATCTGTACATATTATATACATATTTTATAAATAAACATATGCCTAAAACAAAATGCCTAAAATAATATTGACTTTTTCTTCATTTTACCCAAATTAAATTACTACTCACGAATTATGTTTATCTATCTAAAATTGGTAATCTAGGTATAAATAACTAAAACAAATTAAATATTTCTATTTCCATATTAATTTAATTTTGAAAACGCACGTCTATGGTTTACTGCCTTTAACACTGATAACTGCAAAACATTTCTGGGAATTTACTCTCTCTTGATTTTCAAATAGACTATAGGTGCAAATGCGATTGCTAAAGAATATACAATCTGTAATAAATACGAATACCTAAAAGATAATTTTATTGTAGAAAATTTCAGAACACACGGTGAAACATATTTTATTTTAAATCATAATAAAAAACTGGAATGCCACCCACATTTTGTTTAATAAAATAATACAAAGTCAAAACAAAATAGAAAAAACATAAAACATCTTACTGGGTCAAAATAATTGTTTGAATACAATTATTTCGATAACGAAAATTAGCACGATTCAAAAAACAAAAAGTTGTTTTTGCAATTCGACAAAAACTCCAAAACCGAAGTCGGGGGGAAAGCAAAAACGGGTGTACACAGAGCAGGAGCGGCAGTGTGTACCGGGGGGTCGAACACGCGAAGGAAAAAGTCTTTCACTTGCCACGGTAACGGTACTAGTTTGTTTTTAGTGTTAGCGGTACGAGAGGTAAAAGTTCTCTCCGTTGTGTTAGGAGGTGATAGGGATACTGAGATTATTCCTTGACGGTGAACACTGTCTCCTGTTTCGATACACAAACGGTAGAATTACCCTCTACGCTAATTTCTTTTCGACATACCACTATACCGTTTATTGGCACGACTCGTGGTGACAAGCAGATAGCGAAAATCAAGAAATATCCCGGCGAGACGGAGGAAGTTTGACAACGCAGTAAGTTTTTGAACTAAATTTAGATTGGGATGATTTTTTTTCCACTAGTGAGATATTAACTCGTTATTAGTTGCGCTGGGTTCTGAACTTGGGAGTATAAGTCAATTGTTATATACAAGGAGTAGCGATAGCAAATATATTTATTTGATTTTTTTTGATTTTCAAAAAGACTGGACACATCTGTTCATTCTCAGTTAAGTTTTTCGTCCTGATAAATATATTATTTACCGTGTGTACTGGTATAATTAAATTTTGCAGAGTTTCGCCAGCCTGACACAAGTTAGGTTTCATTTTGTTAAGTAGGAGTTATCATTTTATTGGGTCACATATTCTCTTCTACCTCGTAGGCAGGAAAGAGATAGAAAGTTAGGCGAGGTTAATATTGTACTTGGTAACACAAAGCGGAGCGTATGTTTTCCATTTTTCGTGGGTCTCAGCGAACTTGCACTGATAAGTAAATTTATTATAGAGAAACATTGTTATCATTCTTTTGTTCAGCCGTGATTATAAAATATTTTTTTTTTCTTATTTTGCCAGTGTAGATGCCTAAATTATCGTAGGTAATTTAATTACTGGGGAATTTCGCAACTTGTAACGCCAGTGTCGATAAATAATTTGATTGTTTTCCTTAGCTCAGCAGAATTTTATAGAACAAAAATTTCGCTTTCATTCCCTCAAGGTCAATGGCGATCTGAAACGACGTAAGCTGAAACGTTGTTGCGATTAAAAGGTATTTACACATAATATTTATTTTTTGTCTCGACACCGGTGACTAGAAAGTTGAGAAACGAAAATAATAAACCATACGCCTCTCATGCACTTTGAAAAAGACCAAGTCGATAAGGGGGATAGTTTTGCCGTACCATCGCACAAACGAGAACTCTGTCATAACTTCGTTTGTTTTTTTTATAGTTATATGATATACAGGGGTAGGATTAAAAAAACCATTTATAGATAGATAGATGTATAGGTAGACTTATAACAGGGAACTTTAGTTACTTGGGTCATACGGGATTTTATTTTGGGTTAAGGTTATATATATATATATATATATATATATATATTTATATATATATATATATATATATATATATTTATATATATATATATATATATATATATATATATATGTGTGTACTCAGAGAAATTATTTTTTTATTATATAATTTTTGTATAACGTTGTGGTTCTACCTTATTTTATCTATCATCCCTACCCAATAATTTCCCCTCTGGAGAGTGTAACAACCGTGGAAGTGTGACAGAAACGAGGAGAACAACCCTGTCCTGGCAAAGGAAGATTAATCCGTTTTAAAACCAGGCGAACCTAGCTCAAAAGTCGGTCTGGATCTGCCTTACACGATCAGCCGCTCATTGGAGACAGAATTTGGTGGACTCGAAGAACGGGATCAATATAGAGTGACCAAAAAGGTAGGGGTATTTTGGTTTTCAGGTGGGGACAGACGAATTCAGGTCGGGATTACATTACACTGGTGACAGCGGTTCGCGTACCATCCCCTATTGGAACAACCTCACCCAGGGAGGGTGACAGCGGTTGTCCAAAACCATTTCTCTCCGAGAGGTTTATACGGTTGTCTGGAACCACACCCCACGAGCGGTGACAAGCGGTTCAGCTACCCTACCTAGGAGGGAGAAAAATCGATGGTCGCAACCAGGATCTAGTATAGCGCAACATAGAGCCTACGGGACCATAGCTTCCGCTAGATCAAGACCAGTGTGCGTGGTGAAGAGCCACAACCTACACAAGGTGTCACTGCGGGCGCAGAACACACTGGATCTAGACCAGAGAAGGTCGAGAAAAAATCCATACATCAGATAAAAGGCGAAATACCGATCTGAGGTGAACATGCCAAACGGCGTAAGGTGGAATACTTCGGTCAACCAAGTATTGACAACGGAGTTTTTCTAACCTGGGTCTAGTAATTGCGCAAAACATAGCTTCCACTAGACCAAGATCAGTGTGCGTGATGAAAAATCACACCCTTCCAAACGGGTAGCACAGCTCCTGCAAAACACACTGGATCTAGACCAGTCAAGGTCGAAAAATAATCCTACTCAGCAACCATCGACTGAGTTGATAGCTGCTTCACCATTAGAGTGTTAAAATAAGGTCTAGTACATCACACTCGTGACAGCGGTTCGCGTACCATCCCCTATTGGAACAACCTCACCCAGGGAAGATGACAGCGGTTGTCCAAAACCATTTCTCTCCGAGAGGTATATCCGGTTATCTGGAACCACACCCCACGAGCGGTGACAAGCGGTTCAGCTACCCCACCTAGGAGGGAGAAAATATGATGGTCGCAACCAGGATCTAGTATAGCGCAACATAGAGCCTACGGGGCCATAGCTTCCGCTAGATCAAGACCAGTGTGCGTGGTGAAGAGCCACAACCTACACGAGGTGTCACTGCGGGCGCAGAACACACTGGATCTAGACCAGAGAAGGTCGAGAAAAATTCCATACATCAGATAAAAGGCGAAATACCGATCTGAGGTGAACATGCCAAACGGCGTAAGGTGGAATACTTCGGTCAACTAAGTATTGACAACGGAGTTTTTCTAACCAGGGTCTAGTAATTGCGCAAAACAAAGCTTCCACTAGACCAAGATCAGTGTGCGTGATGAAAAATCACACCCTGCCAAACGGGTAGCACAGCTCCTGCAAATCACACTGGATCTAGAACAGTAAAGGTCGAAAAAATAATCCTACTCAGCAATCATCGACTGAGTTGATAGCTGCTTCGCCATAAGAGTGTAAAAATAAGGTTTAGATGTACACTGGTGACAACGGTTTTCCGATACAGGATTGATCCGTTAATTTCTTCACAACGGTTTTTCGATACAGGGTTGTTCCGTTAAGTTCTTCACAGCGGTTGTCCGATACGGGGTTACTTGGTTACTTCGTCACAAAAGTTTTCGTTACAGGTTTGATCTGTCTGGGTTTCACGGCAGTTTCCCCGACACAGGGCTGAATCGGTTATTTTTCAGAAAGCGACTTTACATATACAGGAAGAAAACGATTAGTCGTCAAATCGCGAATCTACAATACAGGGTTGTAAGTCAGCAGGGACACCAGATCTTCACACAAGATATTCCTGTCAGGCCAAGATTATATGCCAATCTTGCTACAGCACAAGACAATACAGGGAACGGTTAAGCTGTACGGTCTGTAACCAGAGGCTGCAAAAGGCAGTTAACGGAGTATACAGGAGGGGAGAAAGGCTGGAAAATATCGAGAATTAGCCGAGATTCCTCCACCATCATCGCAGTTATCCATAGGTACAACAGTCCTCTATGAGAACAATTATACAGCATTCTGCTGCAAATTAGTCTAGTTTGTCACTCCGGCATACAATTGATTTTTTTTCTTTTGTCCTTTCGTCTCCAGTTCCTTTCGTCACAATAAATCATATTCCTTGAAACTGCGTAAGCTTCAATTTTACAAAGGGGGAAGTTAACCCATCCTCAAATATCCTATCCGTGCACCAAAAGCTATCCATTTAAGGCGTCGTAGAAGCCAGAAAGGTAGGAGTAATATAAGTTTATAAAGTTAAAAAAATTTCATTTAATAAAGAAGAAAAAATAACCAAGTTCAGACAGCGATATGCCACTCGATTGGCAAAATAGGTTAGGTACAGGCAGTCAAGGAGGCTCAGAAGCCATGGAAGACGCAAGCAACGTGCCGCCCACATTAAGAGTAGCACAAGCGCAACCGCTAGGGGTGATTGCTTTAACTCTATCAGATTTCACAGGTAGAGGCTTCATGATACATAAAAACACTGAAGCAAAAATTAGACGACTGACAAAAATTAGAATCATTAATATTATTAAAATGTCAGCTAGCAAGCACATAGTAGCATTCTTTTATTTCATTTTATACAATTACTTCGAAAAATAACAGAACTCGTTATATTATGGAACATTGAAAAAATAACGACAGGCATCAGCTAACAATTTTATAAATATATGTTCGGTACAGAAATTAAATAACTATTTTAGTATAATAATAACAAACATTTAATCGAAATATGAGTCTTGTAAATTAGTACGTAATAACAATGGAAAAATTGATGACACAGTGAACGATAAGTTTGTTTAGTCATACATACAGTATGAATAAAAAGTAGTAAAAGGTGAAAAATATCACTTTTGATAACTAGAAGTTGATCAAGAGAATTTTTTTTATATTTCTGTTGATAGGCGGCCATTTTCGAATAAACATTTTCAGATCCAATATAATTTTGAAATTATCTAGTTTGCAGATATTAAGAATAAAAAATAGTTTTTCGTAGAATATTTATGTATTAGGGCTATACGGTAGTTTAAATAAGGTTATGACTATTTTGTTCTGGGCTAATTATGGTTGGTTAACACTATTTGGCTCACATGCACACTAGTAGTGATAAAGGGAATCAGATATGAGGATACATTTGAAACGTTGAATTGAAATTTAGTTTTGTTGAACCGCACAACGCTGTGTTTGAAGGATAATAAGGATAGTCAGTTTTGTACATGGTTTGGAGATACGGTTTCCGAGTGTTGTTTATTGTCGAATATTATGAGCCAAGGAATATAGAATATAAACGTACCGAAGATATACGGCAAGAGAGTTATATTGAAGAATACGGTGGCCAAAAGAAGCCAAAGTATATAGTATATCGACGTACCGAAGATGTACGGCGAGAGAGGTATATTGAAGAATACGGTGGCCAAAAGAAGCCAAAGTATATAGTATATAGACGTACCGAAGATGTACGGCAAGAGTGGTATATTGAAGAATACGGTGGCCAAAAGAAGCCAAAGTATATAGGATAGAGACGCACCGAAGCAGTGCGCATATTTAGAGTACAGTGGCCAAAGCAGCCAAAGTATATACTACAATTATGGAGGATATAATGGCCAAAGGAGCCAAACAGAAGAAAATGGAAATATGGAGCATAGAATGGCCAAAAGAGCCAAAGACAATGAATATGGAAGCAAAACTTACCGAAGGGTACAAAACAAAACCAAGGAATTACAATGAACACAGTAGCCAGAAGCAACAAAACACAGAGAAAGCAAAAGAAAAAAGGATAGCCAAATACAAGAAAAAACAGCACTAAGAGAATTTGCACCAAGAGATTTAGGATATTTACTCGACATAAGCACGAAAGAAAATAGAACAATCTATAGAAACAGAATAACACAGTTAAGAAGAAGAAGAAGAAGAAAAAATATTTAATCTAGTAAGGTCCACATTTAGTCCCAAAACAAAATTGTCGCATGTAACTAACAGGGGAAACTATATTAAGTAACGAGTTAGAAGTATTTGGTAGTTTTTTTTAAAGTACTAGAGAGATAAAACAGAGATAAAACGCAGTCAAATTGCATATAAAAAGTTTAATTTTTTTTCGTAATTCGTAGTTTATACATAATTTTTGTTTTCACCACTAAGTTGATTTGAATATCAGAATAATAATAATTAACTAAATTACTAAACGAAACACATCAACAATAAATATTAAGTAGGTCCCTGAGAGTATTCAAATAAACAAAGTAAGGTTATTTAATTGGTGTTACAAAAAGATTTATTTCAAAAAGTACAAGGTGGACAAATAAATGTATTTATTCTATAATAAGGAGTTACACAAGTTATACGACTGTAAACTCCAAATATGGAATTCAATTGATAGTCCTTATTGTTGGGAAATTCGGTCAATTGAAACACTAATATAAGAAGGAAAATGGTTTTAACATGGTCAAGAAAAATATTATTCTCGTTAATTATAAAATATGGATAGCGATGAGCTTGAAATGACGTTGCTAATACGTCACAATCAAGCATTCATGTATATATTAGTTTATATTATTAATTCAAACAGATTAACGGGTTCAATTCATAGGTTGATTCAAAGTAGGGGAATAGGAATAATTAAGTAAGTTACGAATCATAACAGACTAATCAATAAAATACCATAAGTCACTATAAGCAAGCAAATAGGCAAAGGATACTAGTAGTACGATTATTGAAAGGATTTCACACAAATAAGCTCTTTTGCATTTCAAAAATACAAGGGGACTACAAAAAGTATTTGAATATAGGAATAAATAATGGTGAAACAAGCTCACGGGTCATAAACTTCAAGAATTCTTTTTCTCTTCAAAAGAAGAGAGCTCATTTGACAGTCCTAAATAAATGTGAAGCTCGGTCAAATGAGGAAATGTCATATAAATATGACAAAAATCATAGGTAACATAGTATTGTAACAAAGAAATGTTTAGAAATATTGGTAAGAAAGATCAGTTGTGTTAACAGTTGTAAACTTTATAACTTTTAGGAAAAGAAAACCAAATCAATGGCACGACAAAGTACTATCCTGACCTGGGTGACATTCGTCATGTGCGGGCTACATATAGAAGTTGGGCTAATCGCGTATGAGTGTTCGCACCCCAACACAAATATCACAGTGTTATCGCTAAAACCAGAAAAAACGTACGCTAGTGAAAAAACAGACATACAAGTGATTCAACGAAACGAAATAAAAATGCAAAAAGTATGGTCATGCGTAATAGAAGTAACAAAATACATGTTCTACTGCGGGATGTACAGCCACACATCAGTCGTCAATGAAGGACTATCAACCTACATCCACAAATTGAGAGCAGAAGAATGCAGAAACACACACAGATATAAAATAATAAAGTTGTACCAACAAACAATAGACAACATACTAATGAACGACACCACAACAGCGTCAATCAAAATAGGCGGCACACTCGACAATATGGGAACATGTAAAGATATCACATACCAAGAAAACGGCAGAAGTTGGAACGACGTAGTAATAATAGCAACAGCCAAAATAACAACCAAAGACTATCTAGCTAGAGTAACGCTAGAAACGAACGAGATCCACTTACAAAGAGAAATAACTTGCAAATTCACGAATGGTTACTGCTTCGGCTCCACGGTAGGAGAATCCACCTGGTCCAGTTATGAGCCAACAACATGCGAAGACCACCTGAGCCAGTTATACGAAGGCATAGGCAACAAAATCACAAACACAAAAACACAAGAAGAACTAATAGTAATTGAAAAAAAAGACAAAGTATTCGCACTAACATTACAAAAAAGAAACATACTATGTGGAATAGAAGTATGGCAAACAGAACACCCACGAATTGTCATAATACTTCAAAACACACAAAAATTACATCCGACAATGCCAATTCTAACACAAAATGTCGATCTAATGAATTATGTAAATAGTAAACTACTCTATATTGAACAAGCATATAAACGAGACGTAAACATGCTTTACACAGATACAATACACCGAAGATGCTTAACAAAATGAGAAATACTCAAAAATAGACTGCTAATGGCACATACACTACCTAATGCAGTCAACCAACTAATGGAAAATGAACCTGGACACATAGGCAGAGTATTAGGCGAAGTACTCTATATCATAAAATGCATACCAGTAACAGTCGAGATAAGACGAACAAACAGATGTTACAACGAACTAGCAATAAAAGTAAACAACGAAACAAAATTTGTGGCTCCACTAACCAGAATATTACAAATTAAGATACTGTAATTAACAAACCAGATACAATAGGAAAGAAATCACAACAGGTGTGAACTTACCTCCGAGTTGAGGTTGGATTCCATTATGTTATATAAAATTAAACTACGGATATTCAAAATATAGAACAGTTAACTAACAATGGTTGAAATATAGTTTAAAATAGCACAATCACATTAAGATGACTAAAAAAGCCAACATCTAACACCGTTTTGCAGACAAACGAACACGAGTGCCAGAATACAGATGCCTCCATTGGCAAAATGGCACTTATAAATAAAATAATGAAAATCTCTCTTGGTATATAAAAACGTAAATTTGTAATTTTTAAAAAAAAAAGAATTTGGTATAATAAGTGACATTTAGTTAATCTCCTGACAGTAAATTCATATATGTCATAAGATAATTTAAATTGTCCTCTAGTGTATTGGATAAACAGTTACTGTAGATTTGAATAGTGTGATACGTAATTTAGAATATTATTTGGAAATTTACAAATTTGTATTATTAGTTGAAATCTTTGATCCCTCCCTGAGAAAAGAGTGAGTTGATTGGTGTTGTATTGATTTATCTTTCATAATATAAAATTTATTATTTATTTAGCCGGGCATATTAATTTGACAACTGCTGTCATTAAAAATTTTATAGGTTATATTTAGAGGTAAAGGTATTTTCACAATAATATAGTTATTATCACAAATTGTGATGACAGCTACAAATTAAATTCAGCATCATATAAATTCATATTCATATATAGAATATAATAAAATTAGTAAAACACATTAGATATACTATAATTTGTCACCCGAACGTGGGGCAAATATGATTAAAGAACATTGCATATATTATAATATATGTATATATATATATATATATATATATATATATATATATATATATATATATATATATATTATAAATGTGAGTGTTGTGCTATTTATATTTTATATAAAGTCCACGTTGGGAAACATTGTTATATATATTTAACTATGATTATTTTGTGTTATTTATGTGTGAATGTTTAATATATTCATAATATGATGTTTGAATATGAATCTACATGTATTGATATTTTGTTACAATTAAAATAAAAAAACTTACACTCTTGGGCTTGTTAACTTATATATATTTTACCTGTAATTCCTCCTATTTATCATGCTATTTAGTAGCATGTCGTTTATTTGATTCCTAAAACTTTTATTACCTCGGCTGCTCTTATTCATTCACTACTCTTTTACTCAGAAGGGTTCTGGGCATATTATAATAAAATCAACCTTACTTATCAATTGAATATATTTATGTTACTTATTAAAAGATAGGAAAATTATTTTAAAAAGACATTGAACATTACTCATATGTAAAATATTATTGACTCTTCATTTTACTGTTGGATTCATATACCTACTATGTGTAAAAATAAATGATTATCCTATTATTTCTTAAAATTCTTATATTATAAATAAAAATAATGGTTTTTCTATATATATCCAAATTTCCACAATAAACAGACTTTCTGTATATTATAAAAAAAATTCGTTCTCTTTGAAAGACGACTTTTGCAGACTCATTTGCATAACTTGGGTGAACCGTTTGTAAACGTTAGATTTCTTAGAAAATTATAAGACCACCTGCGTTTTAACGTTTGTTCAACTATTGTAAACTTTTTTCTGCTTGTTTTCTAAATAGGATTATTTGAAATATTTCAAAATACTATTTTAGTTCTGTTCGGTACGTGAAGTTGGAAGCATATCTGAAATATTTATCTACTCAAATTTGATCTCTTTAAAACATTATTCAACGTATCATAACAATTGTGTAAGTAATAAAAAGAAACTGAAATTAGTTGTGGTTTGTTGTTTTGGTGGAAATTTTTATATATATGATTGCAGAAAATTCAACATGACAGAAATTATACATCTATCTACAAATTTTATAATGGTGAGTTTTTATTATTACGTTTCCTGTTATATTTATGATCATTTTAAAGAAAAAAACTTTTTACTACCAGGTATTTATGATTTTAAATTTCACTTTATTATTTGGTACCAAATATTCAATTAAACATACCACAGACCTTGTTTCTTTGCTGAAATGATGCCTTCAGATTGATTCATCCATGATGTTTTCCCGCCTTAGGTTGTAATTTTCCTCCGTGTAATTATCTGATGATAATTATTATTCTGCTTCATGTAGTTTCACAGAACTTCGTCCTTGCACTTGTTTTCAATTATTAGTTAATTTTCATAGTTTAATTTATACCTATTTACACTTATTACTTAAATTTTTATAAAAAAAGAAACTGGATAACTTTACACTGCTTCTCGCTTATCCAACAACTGACGTCTAACTAACTTATTCCGCGGTTTTTTCATCTGCCAACCCTTTCTATTGTTTATAACCGGAAGCTGGCAATGTTCCAGAAAATTCTTTCATTATAGTTCACCTGTCACTTTGTTTATTATAGTTTTTATTGTTTTTCTGACTTAAACTTATTGTAAACTATTGTTTTTTATTCATTATACACTTATTGTCCTTGATTAATTCACTAACATCTTATAATTATTGTCTTTTTTCATGTTATTGTTTATTTGAGATGTTCTGATTGGTCAATGCGATTATTTTATTATAATATTTCCTAGAGTCTAAATATTTACACAATGTACATGGATACAGTTCATATCTTATTATGTTTGATATTATTACATTTATACATATAAATTAGGTCAGTAATCATTTATTTTTATTCTTGTATTTCATATTCAAATACATTTTATGTTGGTATACTTGTCTCAACTGTTATATTTCGTATAGGTCTTTGACATTTCCTGTAATTACAGTTTCCTACTTATTATTATATTTCCTATATATTTTTATGATTAAATAATAACTAACATATCTTATTTTTATATTTTTCTAATTCCAAATGTCATTTATTGTTCAATGATTGTAGCATTGATGATTTTATTATTCCATCCTTTTTATTCTTTGAATATAAACAGAAGCTCTGGGTGTCTAAGATTCCGTGCAGCGTTACGTTAATTTATTGATCTGCGTTTACTTGTTAGGTTTTGTCTAAGGTTGTTTTTATAAATTACAGAATTATATTAAAACTGTTTTACTAATAATTGTTTATGACTTCTTTTTATATTTATTTACTTTCTTTATGATTATGCCCATTGATTGTACTTGGTTATATTGTTATATGGATATTTCATTAATTTTGATACTTTATTTTAGGAATTATTTTTTTATTGATAAATATTATTTCTATATGCTTTATCGGGATTCTATAAATGTTATGTGCTCGTTCTATCTACAACAATATATATATTCAGCAGGATAGTCGAAAACAAAGACTATCCTGCTGAATTCTGTTATATTTTCTCATGTTTCATTCAACACCTTTGCTCTCATGTTTCACATCTTTCCTTGGTTGTACCGTACCGATGACGGCTAATGAGCTAGAAACATGCATGTCTGCGGTTACCACTCTTTTCAGTAACCCCTTCTTCTATTTGCGTGCAATACCCACTAATCTATTCGTTGCTTATTATATATATATATATATATATATATATATATATATATATCACACCTCTTAGGTGGCATTTGATAATGTCCGGGCCACTCCGCAGCCAAGGGCACTACCATTGTCAATAGGGAGAGATGATCCGCTGGATTCCAAGCATTACGACCTTTTGCATCCACATTTCGGTGTTTTTTGGGTAAGTTCAGTTCTTTTATGTGTCGTACTGTTTTTGTATGAACAAGGCCGATTGCGCTTATAATTAAAGAGACAATTGTTACCTTCTCCATGTTCCAAATCAATTTCATCTCTTGTGCAAGCGCTCCATATTTAGTGTCATTTTTTCCGCATATGCTTTAGACATATTGTTGTCCTGCGGCACTGCGAAGTTAATTATGACGGCTGTGTTATCACTTTTATTCCAAAGCACCATATCCGGCCGGTTGTGCTCCACAGGTCTATCCCAGTAAATTTTCACGGTGTTGTTTTGAAGTACTGGTTGCGACACGTATTTGTGGTGTGCGGTAAAATGATTCAACATACCCCTTTGCAGGCATATTAATTGGTGAACGACTTTATCCATATTGTTGTGCCGTTCCAGGTATCTGGTAGCAGCAATTATTGTGCAGCCAGATGACAAATGCTGAAAGGTCTCTTCGCTAGTGTTACACAATCTACATTTGGTGGTCTCAACTTGTTGTTTTAATACGTATTTGAAGTACGTTCGGGTTCTAATGACTTGATCGCCAACATTGTTCCTTCGGTTTCCGGGAAAAGGTATCCTGCCGCTAGGTGAGTATTGGATGCTTTCATATCTACTTCTGTTTGATGTAGAGAAGTGTAAGTATATATATATATATATATATATATATATATACAGTGCTATTCAAAAGTCCCCTCCCCCTCGTATCTTTTGAACGGCTACACTAACATAAAATGTTGTAGACTTCTCTATGAATGGTAACAGGTGACGTAATAGTAATAGATGACGTCACAGTGCCACTCTGGCCAATAATTTAAAATAGGACCTTATGGCAAGTGATATCTCGGTTGAAAGGCATTGGCTACATAGCCATATTAATTTTGTTTGGGTTTAAATTAATTTAGACGGATAAATTAAGTAAATACCAAAATTATTGAAATTCTTTTTTTAAATTTAATTAATCAAATATCAACAATGGATTCTTATAGCAAGTGTTCGAAATGTGCTCCGTCTACTTCCTGACAGTAATACATCCTATTAGTAAACTCTTGTCGTACTCGTTCGAATGTGTCAGCTGAGATAACATAGCATTCTTCAGTAATTCTTTCTTTCAAAACGCCAATGTTATCTGGTGCCGTAGTATAAACCTTGGATTTCAAGTACCCCCATAGAAAAAAATATAATGGTTTCAGATCTGGTGACCGAGGTGGCCATTCCATAGGACCTCGCCGGCCGATCCATCTACCTCGATAATCTTCATCCAGGTAACGGCTTACTGTACCATAATAATGTGCAGGAGCACCATCTTGTTGAAACGTTATTTACAGATGGCCGAATTCATCTTGATTATCTTCCAGAATTTCAAGAATTAACGGCTCAATTGCATTTTGTAACATCTCCAGATACACTTCACCGCTCAAATTTGAATTTAGGAAAACAGGACCAACTATGTGGTTTCCCAAAATACCTGCCCAAACATTGACTTTTTCTGGAAATTGGGTATGTTGTTCACGAAAGGTGTGAGGATTTGTGTCACTCCAATACCTTACATTTTGTGTATTCACATATTTTTCACACGACTGAGCAGAAATAGATAAGGGTAATTAGAAAATAAAAATCAAATTAGAACATTAAAATGATTCAGATTGCTAAGCTCATATAAATATATATATATATATTGTAATACTTAATATTATAAATGTTATAATAATGATATAATTAATTGAATATTTGAATAGCCCACTACGTTGGGACGAAATTATTATGATGAATTTTTATGTATGTATAGAGTATGAGATTCTTCTGTTATCTGGGTTCTTACGGTTGTGAATAAATTCAGTTGATAAATAAATAAAGAAACATTTTACTTGAAAAAAATATTTTAATTTTATTTGAAAAATTTTAGGCGACGCCCATGTATGAGTCAAATGAAATTATTGATTTTATTATTATGTGTGGCGTTCTGTGCGCATGCTCAAGAACATGAGGTAACGATGCGCTAGAGTAAATATTTGATGGACGCGTCGGGTCTGTTCAGTTTCACAGCGAGCTTCTATGCTGTGTCATAGAATATGTTTCAAATTATATACAAGTTAA
Source organism: Galeruca laticollis (assembly GCA_963921935.1). Classification (NCBI taxonomy): domain Eukaryota; kingdom Metazoa; phylum Arthropoda; class Insecta; order Coleoptera; family Chrysomelidae; genus Galeruca; species Galeruca laticollis. Next base: position 93,589,517 of record OY998175.1, on the reverse strand, counting down.
AAGAATTTATGCTGGGAGATTTATACATACAGAAATACAAATAATATGGTACAAGAAATAGTTATGAAATTTATATACATAGAGTTTAAATGTTACATAAAAGAGTTGGATGTATCTTTCTTAAGTTTCTTATTTGAGAAATGCGTAAGTATTAAATTTTATTTCTTTAGATTGGCCATTTATCATTTAGAATTATTTAATAATATAGCTATATTGAGTCTCTAATTTTAATTCTTTTTCAGATCGATCATTATTTCAAAGTTTATTTTACTCATGAGATTTTAAAGAAAACATTTGATTGACGTTAATAATTTTTTTATAACTCTTGTTGTACTACAATACACTGACCTTGTGTTCAGGAACCAGGATCTGCTTCTCGGAACTCTGGAAAGCAGCTTCCGAAGTTTACAGTTGAATAAATATGTGAAAATATGATTTTCACTCTGGAAAATCAGCTACAATCATTGGGTAAGTACATGTGCATGTTTTATCAATAGTTTGCTATGTTTTTATCCTCATTTTGAGGATAATTTCTTAAATTTCTGGAGAACTTCAAAACCCAACCTTCTAGAAACGAAGCCAAGCCACCGACCCTTTTTCTTCAACTTTTTTCAACAATCAACAATCAGTCTTTTGTTTCATTCAGCTCACTATATTCAAAAATGTTTGTTACACTTGTTGTTGTTTGAAAGTTCCTTCTGTCATGTCACATAAACCAATCACCGTTTTCTTTTTTAACGCACTCAAATTATGATTTCACTTAACATTCTAATATCTTTACCTACATACAAAAAATTAGTCTCACTAAAAATTGTTTATTCAATATTGAAGTTCATCTTGTTATTATGGGACGAATAGTTTTTCTTAGGCGATATACAATAGTCTTTAATATCAATGTTCAGTTCAATTTTCTTATTATAATTAGCAATTGTGTTTAGTCATCAACATAAATTCTTTCAAAACATTTATTGATATTCCTTAATCTAATTATTTATGTTCATTATATTCGATTAAACACATTAATTAATTTCTATTCATTTAATCTATGAAATCACTCTACTTTCAACGTTTGTCGCTGATACATATTGACTTCTATATTTTGTCGCTAGCGTATGTCGCTAAGCGTATTGGTATTACAGCGTTAAATATTCTAACCCATATGTTTCTAGTAAAAATGCGTTATAATATTGGACAATATCCTTTTTATTTCGAATATTTATTAATTCATGTTTCTTTTCTAGATTATATGTTCATCGTTTTTTCTGACATGAGGTATTTAATACGATGGACGATATTTACTCTATGGCTTTTGGACATATGATCAAGGTAATGTTTCTTTTGTCAATTCTATGTGAGTCTTCTCAGATTATTAATTATATACATAAGTTGTATTACTTTTTTAGTTAATATGAGCAATTTTAATGTCTCGTATTTATGATTCTAATAAAATATAGTCTAATGTTTTAATTTCTAATCAGTTTCCAACTTATCTGTTTTACACCAGTATTTCTATCTTTATTTATACGTTATAACATTCCCTGAATTTTTATAAAATCATTCTAATTATTGTTTACAATGATCTAGAATGTTTTATTATAAAATTCATTCAATAGTACTTAACTTTTTCTTATTTTGTAATAATCTATTATCATTTAATCTACTTCATTATATTCTATCTTTGTGAAAATCAATCATCAATTTTTTATTATACCTAATTAATCTATTTCTAATTCTTTACCTATCTTACACCTTATTCCTACAAGTAATTAATTCCCTGTTTCAACTTAAAAATATTTCATTCTAATTATAACTAATTCTTTGCAGATTAAACTTATTGAATTTCATTGAATTCAGGATGGAATCGATACAATTGGTCCACATTGAAAATTCCTCTAACATTGCCAGTTACAGGATGTACGAGTTTATAACTATTTATGCCGTTAGATGTTACTACTTTATATGGACCTTCGTAAGGTAATTGTAATTTTGCACAAATATTACGCTTATGATTAGGAATTCTAAGTGCTTTAATTATTACTAATTCTCCTTCCTTAAAAGTAGTTCTCTTCTTAATTCTCTTGCTTCGTTTTCTTATGTATTTTTCAGCATTCTTGGAAATTCTTTCCCTCGTTTCCTTGATTATCTGTTCATATTTCTCTACATTTTCTGATATCCATGGTCTTTCAGGTACTGTGTTTTTCATAATTAATATGGGTGATCTTCCAGTTACTTCGTGTGGTACATTATTTAAACAGAATTCTATATTCTTCAAATTCCTTTCCCAGTTTCGTTGTTGATCGTGAACCAATAATCTCAGACATTTGATGACTTCTCTTATGTATCTCTCCGTTTGATTAGCACATGGATGTCTAATACTTGTAAAGAGAGGCTTTACGTTTGACTTTCTTAACCATGCTTTAAAGCTTTCGTTACTGAAATAAGTAGCATTATCCATTAAACAGTTTTCCGGTATGCCTACTTCTAGAAAGTAGCTTGTCAGGCATTTCTTTACCGTCTTTTTATTTGTTCGTTGACATGGATATAAGGTTACATATTTTGAAAAAGCATCCAAGACTACAAATATGTTTTGATTACCTTCTTCACTGGGTATTATGTTTGAAATGAAATCTATCGTTATGACTTCAAGAGGATGTTTCGTTACTAATGATTTTGGCATACTTTCGTTGTGACGATTTTTTTCTTTTCCAAGTTGACAAAGTTCACATCTAGTAACTATGCTTTTTGTGATAGGTATATCTTTTTTTGCAATGTAGTTTTCCCTAAAAATATTGTGTATTTTCGTATTCCTACATGATTGTACCGTAAATGTAATTATTTGATTATTTTTCTTGTCAAATGTTCTGTAATTACATATAACTCCTTTTGCTTGATAATTTTGAAGATTATATTGTCCTTTGTTTGGCAATTATGTTTTTCTTTATCTGTCAAATTTCTCTGGTCTTCCATGATTGCATATATTGAAAATACACATAATTCCTCCTTCATTAAGTTCACTCCTACGTATTTGTTTCTTTGTATTTTGCTTTCCCCATCCATTCTCGTCAAAGCGTCTGGAACTATATTTTTGGCACCAGGTATATATTTAATATCGAATGAATATTCCTGTAGAAGCAAAGCCCATCTGTGTATCCTATTGTTTCCATGTTTGTTCTTTAAAATAGTTGTGAGAGATTGGTTGTCCGTCTCAATAGTAAATCTGTTACCTAATAAAAAAAATCTTAATTTGTTCCCACAAAATAATATGCTAGCTAACTCCATCTCGCTAACGCTATAGTTTTTCTCAGCCTTTTTCGTAATTCTTGACACAAATGAAATGGAAACTTCTCCGTGCTCGTGTTGTTGTACCAAACTTCCGGCAAATCTATTTTGTGAAGCATCTGTTCTTAATATGAATGTCTTCGTGTAATCTGGATGATATAATTTCACGTTCTCTGTGATCTCCTCCTTAATTTTATTGAAAGCCACTTCTCTTTCATGAGTCCATTTCCATCTCACATTTTTCCTTAGTAGTTCTATAAGTGGTATTTCCTTTTCCGTTAAATCTGGCACTAATCTCTTGAAGTAGTGTAATACACCAAGGAAGCCTCGTAGCGTTTTAAGATTAGTAGGTCTTTTATATTCTTTTATAATTTTTATCCTATCTGGATCCATGCTTACTCCATCTTTGTCAATTTTATATCCAAGATATACTACTTCTTCCTTGTAGAATTGGCATTTTTTTATGTTTAATTTCAAACCGGCTTCATCCAAAGCTTTTAAAATTATCTCTATGTGCTTGATATGCTCCTCCTCTTCTTCGGAATATATTAAGATATCGTCTATATAGTGTAGTGTGAATTTTTCATACTGATTCAAAATTTTATGAAGAGCTTTCAGTAGAGCTGACGTAGCCGATTGTGTTCCAAATGGTACTACTTTAAATCTATATACTACTCCATCTACCATGAAACCTGTATAATCTCTGCTATTCTCATCCAGTGGTATCAACCAAAAACTGTGTTCCAGGTCCAGTTTTGTAAAAATTTTAGTTTTTGAAATTCGGCCAAGTATCGCTTCAATATTTAATGGTGCCTCAAATTCTGGTATACAATGTTTATTTAAGTTTCTTGCATCTAGACAGATTCTCATGTCTCCATCCTTTTTTTGTACAATAACAATGGGGTTTATATATGAAGTATTGCTATATTCTATAATTTCGTCTTCCATCAGTTTTTTTATCGCATCTTGCATTTTATCCTTATATTTGTATGGAATTGGGTAACTTTTTGCTCTGAACGTTTCCATATCCTTCACCTTCAAACTGTGCATAAAATTTTTAGCAACTCTTGCCTCTCCATTGAATAAACCTCCATATTTTCTCAACAATTTCCGAACTTCTTCCTTTCTTCCTCTTCCACAATCCAAATGTACTTCATTCCATATCCCATCTTCATAATTATCACATCCCATATTATATTTTAAATAATTATTAATATCATTTTCTTCATATTCTCCATTCCATATTCCATCTTCACAATTATTATATTTCATATTATTTTCAATACAATTATCAATATTCTTTTCATCATCTAAAACTATTTCTTCATCTCTTCTTTCTTCAAATTCATTTTTCTTATCATAACAATCATTATTCATTTCCATTTCTCCTACTTCTAGCCTGCTAACTTTTTCTTCTGCAATCTTCATAATTTTCTTGTTCGTTATTTGTTCTCTGTTTTCATTAAATTTTATTCCAATTCCATTGACGCCTATCGTTCTTGTTTCATAATTGATATCTATCTTATGTTTTAGTAATTCGTCTGAACCCAATAATATATCGTACTCCATACCTTGTATAACCAGTAATTGTACTTCCAAATGAATATTTTGTAATTGTAGTTTTACAATAATAGATTTGTTAACCTCGCTAAACCTTTTTGCATTTAGACCTATTAAATTTACCTTTGGCACTTTCATAATATATTTTTGCAAGTTTAATTTATTTACAATACTTTCTGTGATTAATGATGTTTCTGAACCTGTATCAATTAAAATATTTACATTTAAATGTGACAATTTTCCCGTAATAGATACTAATAAATTGTTTTCTATATTTTCTAGGCAATCTATGTCTTTGAGGAATTCTCTAGGATGGACATAACTATACCGATTGCGTGCTACACCATCCTTCAATGAAAATTCTGATTAGTGGCATTTTGTACACCACCATCAGCAGTCGTTGTTATGGGAGAATGAATATTGTTTGACGACTCATGTAGTTCAACTCGATTGTTTGGAGAGTTTGCCCTGTCCTGACTGCTTGCTCTCCTCTGGAAGTTGACCCGTCTATTTTGGCCGTCATCATTCCTTCGATTCAAATTGCCATCAGAGTTCCTCCTTGTAAAGTAGTTGCTCTGATGATTATTATTGTTTGAATCCCTATTATTGTTATAACCATTGTTATTGTTATTTAAATTATTATTATTATTGTAGTTATTGTATCTTCTATTATTATAATTATTGTTTACATTGTTAAAATTATTTCTTTCCCTTCCTTGATTGTAATTATTTGCTGGATAATTCCTGTATCTTGTAGTATTCGTCGTTCTATTATTTGTATTACTATTTAAACTTCTATTATTATCGTTATTGTATTCGTAGTGGGTATTGTTTGAATTATTTCCAGTATTTCCTCTGTTAGCATGTTCTATGTTTCGGTTGTAATTTGTATTATTTCTATACTCGTTTTGTTTGTTTCTATTACTCGTTAGGTTTCTTTCTATCCTCATCAGGTAATTGGATAAATGTTCAAACGTCCTGATGTTTTGTATAGCTATTGTTTCAGCTATCTGTGACTTGAAATGCCTGGATAGGAACATGATTATTTCTTCTTCTTTAATTACAGGTTCTAAGTGTTGCGCTTGAGAATAGAGTAGCAACGAGTAGAGATACATGGTATTCCCTCTATTCTCATCATATCGTCCAAAATATAGTCTCTCTCTAACCTCTCCTTGTGTGATTTCACCCCAATATAATTTGAGAAACGCTGTTTCAAATTCCTTATAGTTGTTGAAGTCTATCTCATTACTTGTGAACCACAATAGAGCTTGTCCTGTAAGGTGTTTTCTCAATATTTCCCTTGTATCTTCGAAACTTCTTATTTGTTAATATTCTCAAAAATATTTTTGGATGTATCTTCCTGATGTTACCATCAAATTTGATATTCTCCTCGTTCCCACCTTGATATGCATAAGTAATCATTCCTTGTTCGCCTTTTAGTTGCATTCTAATCTGTTCCAATTCATTCTTCATATCTCTTTTAATGTCATTCTTTGTTTTCACTATGTCCTTTTCGGTTTCTTCTCTTACTTCATGTATTTCTTTTTTTACATCACTTCTGATGGATTCGATATCCCTTCCATGTTTGATAATGCTCCTTTTCACATCTTCTATATCCTTTTTTCCTGATTTTTCTATTATTTCAACGGCTCTGGTAATGTTTACTTCCGTGATCTTCTTCGTTTTTTCTATTAAATTTTGTTCCAAGTTTTCGAATTTTTCTTCTTGGTTCTCTAAACTTTTTTCTATCTCGTCTTGTTTTCTTTGATCTCCTCTACCTTTTCGTCTTGTTTCCGTAGTTTTAGTTCCAATGAGTTATTCATTCTTTCAATTTTTTGACTTTGTTCGTCCATCTTCTCTTTAATTATTTCTTTCAAATATTCTTTCTGTTCTTCCATCATTTTCTTGTTATTTTATTGTTGATTTTCTATCTTTTCCATCAATTTCTTGCTATTTTCTTGTTGATTTTCTATCTTTTCCATCATTTTCTTGCTATTTTCTTGTTGATTTTCTATCTTTTCCCTTATTTTCTTACTGTCTTCTTGTTGTTCTTCTCTTATTATTTTACTATCTTGCTTCTGTTCTTCTCTCATTTTCTTTTGCTCGTCAATTAAAAGTTGTATATATCGTAGTAGTTGATCATCTCTATCACTGCTACTTGTTTCTCTTCCCTGTATATTTCCTTGTTCACGAACTTCTGATCTTTCTCCAACTTCTGTTGTTCTATATTCTGTTATTTGAAAATTTTCTCTTGATTCTGTTGTATTCTCTGTATCTCCAGTTATTTCTGTTTCCTCATTTTTATCTGTTTCTTCTTGATTGAAACAGTATGTTTCTGGATCCTTTCCCTCTTTAATTACAGCCTCCTGTAGCCCTCTAACGAGCGCCTGTTTGGTTCCCGTTTTGTCCAATCCTCTGTTTTCCAAAATTTCCTTCAACTCCGTTGTTTTTAATTCTTTTATTGTTTTGTTTGACTCCATTGTTCAGAATTTTTATTTGTAATAGACAAAACAGTACAAAACTCCAAACAAAATTTCCCCGAAATTATTACTGATTTTAAAGTTAAATCGTCACAAAAATTGGTCAAATTTATTTTTATTTTATGAACAATTAATTATTTACTGAATTTATTCAACGCACCTACGTTGGGTCGCCATTTATTTATAACAAATAAATAAATAAACATTTTATTTGTAAAAAAATATTTTAATTTTATTTATAAAAATTTTATGCGACGCCCATGTATGAGTCAAATGAAATTATTGATTTTATTATTATGTGTGGCGTTCTGTGCGCATGCTCAAGAACATGAGGTAACGATGCGCTAGAGTAAACATTTGATGGACGCGTCGGGTCTGTTCAGTTTCACAGCGAGCTTCTATGCTGTGTCATAGAATATGTTTCAAATTATATACAAGTTAAAAGAATTTATGCTGGGAGATTTATACATACAGAAATACAAATAATATGGTACAAGAAATAGTTATGAAATTTATATACATAGAGTTTAAATGTTACATAAAAGAGTTGGATGTATCTTTCTTAAGTTTCTTATTTGAGAAATGCGTAAGTATTAAATTTTATTTCTTTAGATTGGCCATTTATCATTTAGAATTATTTAATAATATAGCTATATTGAGTCTCTAATTTTAATTCTTTTTCAGATCGATCATTATTTCAAAGTTTATTTTACTCATGAGATTTTGAAGAAAACATTTGATTGACGTTAATAATTTTTTATAACTCTTGTTGTACAACAATACACTGACCTTGTGTTCAGGAACCAGGATCTGCTTCTCGGAACTCTGGAAAGCAGCTTCCGAAGTTTACAGTTGAATAAATATGTGAAAATATGATTTTCACTCTGGAAAATCAGCTACAATCATTGGGTAAGTACATGTGCATGTTTTATCAATAGTTTGCTATGTTTTTATCCTCATTCTGAGGATAATTTCTTAAATTTCTGGAGAACTTCAAAACCCAACCTTCTAGAAACGAAGCCAAGCCACCGAACCTTTTTCTTCAACTTTTTTCAACAATCAACAATCAGTCTTTTGTTTAATTCAGCTCACTATATTCAAAAATGTTTGTTACACTTGTTGTTGTTTGAAAGTTCCTTCTGTCATGTCACATAAACCAATCACCGTTTTCTTTTTTAACGCACTCAAATTATGATTTCACTTAACATTCTAATATCTTTACCTACATACAAAAAATTAGTCTCACTAAAAATTGTTTATTCAATATTGAAGTTCATCTTGTTATTATGGGACGAATAGTTTTTCTTAGGCGATATACAATAGTCTTTAATATCAATGTTCAGTTCAATTTTCTTATTATAATTAGCAATTGTGTTTAGCCATCAACATAAATTCTTTTAAAACATTTATTAATATTCCTTAATCTAATTATTTATGTTCATTATATTCGATTAAACACATTAATTAATTTCTATTCATTTCATCTATGAAATCACTCTACTTTCAACGTTTGTCTCTGATACATATTGACATCTATATTTTGTCGCTAGCGTATGTCGCTAAGCGTATTGGTATTACAGCGTTAAATATTCTAACCCATATGTTTCTAGTAAAAATGCGTTATAATATTGGACAATATCCTTTTTATTTCGAATATTTATTAATTCATGTTTCTTTTCTAGATTATATGTTCATCGTTTTTTCTGACATGAGGTATTTAATACGATGGACGATATTTACTCTATGGCTTTTGGACATATGATCAAGGTAATGTTTCTTTTGTCAATTCTATGTGAGTCTTCTCAGATTATTAATTATATACATAAGTTGTATTACTTTTTTAGTTAATATGAGCAATTTTAATGTCTCGTATTTATGATTCTAATAAAATATAGTCTAATGTTTTAATTTCTAATCAGTTTCCAACTAATCTGATTTACACCAGTATTTCTATCTTTATTTATACGTTATAATATATATATATATATATATATATATATATATATATATATATATACATATATATATATATATATATATATATATATATATATATTGAACTAGTCCTCTTTTATATAAAAACTATTCTCAAATTAGAACAGACATTAAAATGTCATATTAATACGTAGGGTGTATCATTAGACACAACCAAGTTAAAAATTCAGATTTCATATAAAAAAAATTACAATGAAGTAAGCAAATATATTATAAGATATTGAGAAAAATAGTTACCTAAAGGATTTAAAGGATAATGAATAAAAATTATAACAACAACATTGTATGAATAAGTATAAAAATTTTACCTCAACAATTTATCCAAGGTCAAGTTAATGTCAATATGTTTCCAAATACTCTCAACGCAGCCACGTGATTATCTGGATAAACTGACTGTAGTATTACTTGTAACCTGTTATAACAAAAAATAATATCTAACTCACTAATGAGTTATCTATATTTACTGATGATATTAGTAAAGGTTTAAAATTGAAAAAAATAATTGGAAGAAGACTTAATAATTGGTGACATATGGAACAGAGCCAAGGTATCTGTCAAGGAAATATAATAATTCAATAATCTTTTTTTAAACAGGAAGTAATCAACTTTAGTAATTTTCTTGCCAACCTAAATTTGTTGGTTACTAATTGAATGTAGGATAATAAAGATAAATTTGGAAATAACTAAGAGTTTATGTGAGACAAAATTAGTGGAAATTCAAAAATTTAAAACTATACATTCACATATGTATGAATAATTAATCTAGGTTGTAGAATTTGTATAACTAAATGTAAATAGTTAGACATTAAAAAGGGAATTATAACAAAATTTGTTATTATAATATATGAAAAAGACATTTTATATAATCCCAAATACAATATAAACTTATATCAATAAGTGTTCATATCCTCCAGAACTTTTGAAATAAATAATTTTCCTTTTTTATTAAAAAAACATTCAAGTCAACAATTATAGTGACAAAAATACGGAAAAGCAGGCTATGGACTTGATAAGCCAAAAGATTGTTGATTTGGAAAAACAAAAGAATCGTGCTTCGGTGGTGAAAAGTATGGCTTCTCTGTAAAATCTACTCTATGAAATTTTTGTAAAATAATCTAAAAAAGTAAAGTTTCAAGCCAATAAAGCGATTAAAAGAGTAATATTAATGTTTATTAAACTCTGTATCAACGGGAGTGAACGGAAAGGTGCATTTCTCCGATAAGAGATCGTCAAGAATTTGGACGACGCTAGCTGAATTCAGGTACCGAAGCTTCGAGAAATAAGGTCTGTGTTTCTGCATATTAATTTTGGAATTCCAAAAGAACTTAGTGAACAATAAAACATAATTTTTTGACGTTTAAATAATATCATAAAAAGGCCAAAACTTTATAATATGATGAATATCATATAATATCTATGGATATCCATACAATTTTAGTTTCTAGATAGTATAGTACTTACTTGTTAAATAAAATCACATCATCAATAGTTCAAGTTGTACATTTGTTCATATAACTTCCATGTTTCTTCTTTCTTCTGATGCATGCTTAACTTTCTCTATCCATTCCTATCCTCATATTAATTCATTCACATTGCCTTCATATATTTGTGTAATTGTATGGTTTGAATTTAAATAGCATATTAATAACTTCACCAAACTTCTGAACGTTAATAGTGTCTGAACAGTTTATACATATAACGTTGACTGTGAATCCGCGTTCAGTGTTGCGTGTATCTCTATAAGAGCACACATTTCTCTTATGCGCCGACGCAATTCACCAAGCTATCCAATGCGCATGACTGGATGCAATGCAGGAGTAGTATAAGGAAGAATTTATGTTAAAATAATGCAAATTTTGATAATAACATTTTATTAAATCATTTTTTATAGAAATTGTTGGTATTTTATTTTATTCATGTCCGTAACAAATATAAATTTTTTTAACTTCATTCAATCTATGCAAGAATTTTGAAATCATTAAAATAGAATGTATGTATTCAGGAAAGACGTTGTTTCTAAATTAAATAATATACGTCTATTTGAAAAGTAGATATTCAAAATTAATGTATACTTATATTTGTGCGTCCGGAACTCAAAGGGAGGAGTTTTCATGCTTCCGACTTTATGAAAAATTTTGAATTAACATTTAATTATATTTATTAGGAGCTAGCCGAACGAAAGTATAAGTCTACATATAAAACAAGACTTGTACGACAATTATAACTTTGATGAATCAAATAAAATTACATATAATAATTAAATTAATTGAACGGTCAATTGAAATAATTATAATATATATATATATATATATAAATATAATATATATATATATATATATATATATATATATATATATATATATATATATATACATAAATTTTATATAATCTTAGGAATCTGAGTCATTTTAATGTTCTAATTTGATTTTTATTTTCAAATTACCCTTATCTATTTCTGCTCAGTCGTGTTAAAGATATTTCTATTATTAAGTCTCATCTGCTAGTTAGAGTTCAAGTGAGGATACTCAGTTTAAATTCTGATAAAAGTTTCCTAGTATTCGTGTGTGGATCCCATCTATGAACGCACACTGACAGTTGACATTATTATTAAATTAGTAATATTTCAATTTCGGTTATTTGGAATTTGGAAACCATTTTAATATAATCCATGATGCATATAATTGATTATAATGCAATAATTATGAATTCAGGGTTGTCCAGTAAGTGGAAAAAAAATCAAAATATGACGTATACACGAATAATTCGTGAGATAATTGGATATATTTCTGTGGTCGAAACTCTATATAATATTCGTGTCGCTGTTGAGTTTTCTATGTTGACTATTATAGTTAATAAATAATGTCAGTTCTCTCCTACGATTTGTTCGGGACTGTAGGGACCGGACCTTCATTGAGATTAACTTGTTGGATTGTCACAACTTTAAACAATTTGTTTTTGTTCTCAATTGTTATGCCAGTAGAGGTCAGGATATATCCGAGAACAATACTAAACTTTGAGAAGGATACCAAGTTTATAGTTATGATCTGGTCTAAATATGATATTGTAATGTTTCTATTCATTAGAAAGTTTCATTAGGGTTAATTTGGTCATGTCTTGAGGGTTTTAACTCTATCTGTACTAAATTATTTCATTCGCAAATACTGCTAAACACTAATTCACATCTGAACTGTAACAGTAATTTTTGTAATACTTCAAATTATTAATATAAATACCGGCTCCTAATCAACTCACTTCCTTCTTGGGACTTGTCGATTCATCTACTCATTCTACGAGAGGTGCTGATTATATTGTTATTATATTGTGCTACCTTTTCACAATCAACCGACCTTAGCTACACAACCTCAATAATGTATAATTTAATTGTGAACTACTTCAATGACGATCACTTGAGGCACAAAAACGCAGAAATTTAAAGCTTCAATGCACTGAATAATTTAATTGATTTATAGATACACAGATATAATTTATTGAACAGAAATGAATATTTTGCTCAAATTAATATTATTCAATATTGAAGTCTAGTTAGCGGTCGCTTCTATGAAGACTTTTTGTTTTCAATCGTTGTAATTGTACATTTAAATAGCTATTAATAGTACCTAGATATTTCATGTATCTATTCAAGTTTTACAGTACCCCTCTTCTATTCAGATATATGTAACTTGGTGTTCTAATTTCAGTGTACACCTCCGCTTCATCTGGGGTCTTATTAAATTCATGTTTGGAATGGTCAATAAAAATGGCATCAATGGGATAATGAAAAATTGGAGAATTGATCAAACTTTCAGTTAAAAACTTTATTTACTGATATCAGTGAACTATGTTGTTATCATCATCATCAACCAGCTGCATGGTCGTTCACTGCTGGACAAGAACCGTAAAGATTTCCATCTTCTTCTATCCTGTGCTGCGTTTAATCAGTTTCACAATCTCAAATTAGTTATTTTTCTAGTTGATCTGACGTTCTTTATTTTGGCTAGTTGACCCGCCCAGTTCCATTTAAGATTTGATATTCTTGTGATGACACCCGTGACTCTACTTCACCTTCCCTTCCTCACATCTGCGTTTGGAAATATATATCTCAGGAGTAAATCCATCATTATTTTCTCGGCTACACTTATTTTTTTGACGGCCTTCTTTCTCATCGTCAATTTATGAATGTTTTTTCACCTATCGTACATGTGTTTTTTAATTTCTAAAGTGTTAACAATGGAACTTAATTTAGTCAAGAATAAACTTTGAGAAAGTTCCTAACCCAGGGACGAAACGTCAGTAACAACAAAATGTTTTAATTAAATATACAACCTGACACTCAACAATTTGAAAAATAAATTATTTAAAAAGGTTGAAGAAAAATAATACTTTATATCATCATCATCATCATCATCATCATCATCATCATCATCATCATCATCATCATCATTATCAGCCTGATTCATACGATTTTTCACGTAGTGGCCTCCCTTTTTTACACGTCGACATATTGCTCTTTCAGTTGGCCCCATTGTTGTATATTGTTGGCTAATCGGGCCCACGTTGTTCCTGTTAACTTCTTGATATCATGGTCCCATCTTAGGTTAGGTCTTTTCCTAGGTCTCTTTATGCTTCTTGGGTACCATTGCGTTATTTTTGTGGTCCATCTATTGTCTGTTTTTATCGCCAGGTGTCTTGCCCATTGCCACTTCAGTCTTTTAACCCTGTGGATGACATCAGTAACCTGGGTCTTCTGTCTTATCCATTCTATTCTTTTACGATCAATTTTGGTTATTCCTAACATGTTTCGTTCCATAGACCTTTGTGTTACTAGGAGTTTCCTTGCTATTTCTGTTTTTAGTTTCGCATCCGTATGTTACTACAGATAGTATGCATTGGTCGAACGCTTTTTCCTTGAGGTATAGTGGAATTCTTGATTTGAATATGATCTTATTTCTTCCGAATGCTCTCCACGCTAACTTGATTCTTCTATTAATTTCTGGGAGTAGAGAACCTGAATTGTTTATTAAGTGGCCCAGGTAAATGTATTCGTCTACTATTCCCAGTGTTGTGTTATCTATTTGTATTTCTTCTTGGTCTATAGGTTCGTTGTACATTATTTTGGTCTTTGCTACGTTCATTTTGAGGCCTACTTCGTTACTTGCAATGTTTAATTCGTTAATTCATTGTTGTCGGTCTTCAGGGTTATTGGCGATTAGAACTATGTCGTCAGCGAATCTGATGTGGTTGAGATATTCTCCGTCCATGTAAAGACCTTTGTTGTTCCAGTCTAACTTTCGGAAAGTTTCTTCTAGTGTTGCTCTGAAGAGTTTGGGATATACGGCGTCTCCTTATCGCACTCCTTTACCAGTTCCTGGTGAAGGAATACTTTTTATATATATATGTATATATATATATATATATATATATATATATATGTATACATATAAATATATATATATATTTATATATATATATATATATATATGTATACATATAAATATATATATATATTTATATATATATATATATATATATATATATATATATATATATATATATATATATAGAAAGTGGAAGATAGATAATGGGCTATTATCAAGACATTCAGGCTACTTGTGGCATATTAACTGTAAAAAAGATGAAACAATGGTCACGGATTGAAATCAAAATGGCCAAGGAATTAAACCGCAAATGTTTCTTATTAAGATGTAGAACATTAGGAATTTTACCTGAACATATTGAACACTCTACTTCACACATTGACAATCTCTTACTTAGACAGGACACAACTTTCAGCAATGAATCAAAAAGACTGACTCACCACACGGTTAGGAACAAAACTGTTAAACTTTGAAATTGATTTAAATCACAAATTAATTCCTAAACTTGAAAAACAGCTAGATTTTATTAAGTCTGACATTATCAGATTTTCAAGTGAACATTTTGCAGAATTTTCAGGTGATCAACTCATAACATTTAAAAAGATCTTTTTCAGAATAAGAAATAGAAATATTATTGAAACTAATAACTTAATTACTAAGGAGAGGAATGTCATCCTGAATACACAACCATGTTGGATTAAAAATTTATCTGATGTTCCTATTCCAGATAATATTCTTAAGTTCCTTTCTTTAGGTCCTAAGTTTAGTATCAAACCTACAATTGGTAAGCATCTTACTATAAAAAATCTATTAGCTGATGTGGATTCTGTAACATCAAGAATTACTGATTCTACCATGAAGAACGCTATTATTGCACGTTCTACGAATGTCATCACCGACTATGTTCAGTCGTCAAGATTTCGTACATCCTTTTGTCAACAGTTGTATTCAAAAGCTAGACAATTTCTCAAGCATAATCCTAACCTGCTCTCACTAGGTCCGACAAAGGGTAATGTCACTGTGATTATGAACAGAGATCAATATTTTGAGCTCTCTTCTGATCTTAATAATAGTTCTTCGTCATACGAATTGGTTCAGAGAGATCCCTCTGTTCAAATTCAAACAAAATGTAACTCATTAATAAAGAAACTTTATAATTCTAGGCAGATCGATGCTGCTACAAAGAAAAAACTCACATCTTATACAGGGGTAATTCCAAAATTCTATGCATTACCTAAAATTCACAAACCTGTTTTATCAATGTTACCGATAATTGCTTCTAATGGCCATCCTTCAGAGTTTTTACCTGCTCACTTGACTGACATACTGACGAGGGCTTATGATTGTGGAAATCAGTACTATATTAAAGTCTCTTTTGATCTCTCTCTTAAATATAATAATTTTCAACTTCCTGAAGACTATGTTTTGGCCAGTTTCGATGTAGTGTCACTTTTCAGTAATGTTTATCTTAATGCTTGTATTAGAGCTGTCCATAATAATTGGTATAATATTAGTAATTTTTGCAGTATTAGTGAGAGTAACTTTATCAACTTGTTGACTTTTCTTTTTGAGAATACATATTTTTCTTTCAACAACCAAATTTATAGACAAACTTTTGCACCCCTATGGGAGAAAAATAAGCCCAATTTTGGGATGTTATGTGATGGATGATGTGCTGTACAGCGTCTTGAATGTCCTTCCTTTCAACGTTCCCTTTATTAAAAATCATGTTGATGACATCAATCTTTCCCTTCCTCGTTCACAGTTAACAGGAACTTTGAATGTTTTCAACAGTTACGACCAATACATACAGTTTACGATTGAAAAAGAGGACGATAATTCTAGTGTTCCTTTTTAGACACGAGATTTTATCGTACTCCTAGTAACACCATTCTCATCGATTGGTATAGAAAACCCATGAGTTCGGGTAGATATATAAACTATTTGTCCTATCACAGGCAGTCTACAAAAATTAACTTAGTTAAGCAAATGAAACATCGAGTTCTCCAAATCTCCGATACTTCCTTCCACAATAAGAACCTAAGGATTCTCCAAGACATTTTTTGTCAAAACTCTTATCCTGTTCCCTTATTGAACAAGATTTTGTATGGCACACCAACTGTCAGTCTTTCTCAGGACAATAATCCTGTCCAAAACCATATTGTGGATCATATTTCCAATAATAACCTAAATAATAATAATAATTTTGATAATATTAATAATGTTGAGAATTTGGATGTTGGTATTAATAATAATAATAATAATAATAATGATAACATGGTTGATGTTGCTCCCGCTGATCACTTGTTTTTCTCGTTACCTTATATTGCTGAGGTTACTCCCAAGCTCACTCGTATCTTCGGCAAGGTTGGGAATGTTAGGATTGCTCATAGAACAGTTCTGACTATTAATTCTTTGTTCACTAAAGTCAAAGACAAGACTCCACTTTTACATCTTTCCAAATTATTTTACTGCATTCCTTGTTCTAACTGTGATCTTGAATATATTGGCCAGACTGGTAGGCTTCTTAAGGACCGTGTCTCCTCACATAAGAGTGACAGTAGATTGCATCCAGAGAGGTGCGCACTGGGTGAACATGTTTTCAGGGAAGGTCATAACATGCACTACGAGGCAGTGAGAGTATTGGCTAAGGGGGGAAAGTTATCTAAGCGTACATTCTTGGAAATGGCATTTATATTTCAATCTAATAATTGTATGAATAAGAAAACTGATCTTAATCATCTTAGTGAAATCTATCCATATTTGCTGATGCTAGATAAGAATTACACAACTGTACAGGAATGTTCATTTGATTCTGTTTAGATCACATTCGTTTGATATTTTTCTGAATTGAGGCTGTTATTCAACAACTGATTAGCTTTTTATGGATTAGTGAGGTTGTTAGTCATCAACCTCATAATCTATTGTTTGTCTTTGTATAATTGCTGTTAATTTTTCAATAATAACAATATTGATGTTAAAATAATTACAATAATAATTTTCTCCTTTTCCAACTTTTTCAAATAATTAAAATAATGGTAAAATATAATGTTTTCGCTCACCCTATATAATGAGCAAATAATATGTTTATTTGTTGGAGTGGTAGAAATACAAACGCTTCCCACAACTTTTCAGTTGGTAGTCATGATCGATCTTTTGACATGACAGTTTAGTTCACTTTCTTTTATTAATGTGTAATGTTGCTAAGAAGCACATGCTCGACCTTCAATTTGTCGGCATTTACATTTTCAAATATTAAATGATTTTAATTATATGTTTGTGGTTTTCATTTACATAATTTTGTGCTGTTATGGTTGATGAATATGCTTGAAGTTTTGGATATTTTCCATCAATACGTACAACCTCGCTAACATTGTAAGTAAGGTTGGGTTTTTTCATTTATTCAAAACTTTTAAGTATTTAATTATATTGTAGCTCCATGATGATGACAACATTCATTGTCGAAATATTGGAAATATAATGTTATAAGAGTACACGCTCGTTTTGTTGCTTCTCCCAAATAAATTGGTTTTTCGATTATATATATATACATACATATATATTTATATATATATATATATATACATATGTATATATATATATATATATATATATATATATATATATATATATATATAATTTCAGATAAATTATTTGCCAACTTAATAATCAGGATTATTTTTATTGGGTATGCGGCAATAATACCAAAGTGTACTCTTTCAAATATTTATTTTCTTTTTGAGCTTTCGAATACAAATTGTATTCATTTTCAAGGACTACAATTATAAAATATGGTCCAAATTGAAATGAAGGATATATAAAAAATACTTACATTATTCAGCGATGTTGTGGGTAAAGTTGTAAAAAATATGTTTCTAATAAATCATTTCAAATATTATCCAAAAATTATTATAAAACGTCAAAAAACAATATAGACATTAAATAATGTTGCCAAGTCAATAACAATTTTGTTAATTTGTATTTCTTGGATGCTAAAATTAATTTTATTATAGGTTTTTTATATGATTGGTACTTAAATTTTTGAATGTTGTTTTCAAATTCTAATAAAAATATGCATAGATTATACTAAGATCATTCAAGTCTGTTTTTTTATTTATACAATCAACATTTTCATTAATGAAATTGATTGATTTATCGAAACAATTGTCAAATTTTTTAGAATTTTCAATAACTTGTATTATATTGTGGAATTAACTAGAGACCTTGAGTTTCATTTAAAAACACTAACATTTTCATTGATATATGCTGTTTCTAAAAACAGACGCTATCTATAATTTTTTTCTGTAGTCAATACTTTAGCAGATTGATAGTTCATGGTATGGCCTTCATAAAATACGTGTTCAGCAAGTGCACGTCTGTCAGGATATAATTTGCTGTCACTTTTGTGAGAGGTAATTCGGTTGGAAAGTACCTCATTCAACACCTTTGCTCCCATGTTTTACATCTTTTCTTGGTTGTACCGTACCGATGACAGCTAATGAGCCAGAAACATGCATGTCTGCGGTTACCACTCCTTTCAGTAGCCCCTTCTCTTCTATTTGCGTGCAATACCCACCAATCTATTCGTTATTTATTATATATATATGTATATATATATATATATATACATATATATATATGTATATATATATATATATATATACATATATATATATGTATATATATATATATATATACATATATATATATGTATATATATATATATATATATATATATATATATATATATATGATAAGCAAAGAATAGATTAGTGGGTATTGCACGCAAGTAGAAGAAGGGGCTACTGAAAAAATGGTAACCGCAGACATGCATGTTTCTGGCTCATTAGCCGTCATCGGTACGGTACAACCAAGAAAAGTTGTGAAACATGGGGGCAAAAGTGTTGAATGAAACATGAGAAAATATAACAGAATTCAGCAGGATAGTCAAACACAACATTTGTGTCAGTAATATTAGAAGATCTCGAATATTCGAGACAACAACCAACATAGACACGGAGATGCATATGTTACTGACACAAATGTTGTGTTTGACTATCCTGCTGAATTCTGTTATATTTCCTCATGTTTCATTCAACACTTTTGCTCCCATGTTTCACATCTTTCCTTGGTTGTACCGTACCGATGACGGCTAATGAGCCAGAAACATGCATGTCTGCGGTTACCACTCTTTTCAGTAGCCCCTTCTTCTATTTGCGTGCAATACCCACTAATCTATTCGTTGCTTATTGTTCATATATCACGCACTATTCGTACATCTTGTTGTTATTTCATTAATATGGGTCGGAAGTTTCAGACGGGAGTGTTATATGCACCTCCATGTCTATGTTGGTTGTTGTCTCGAATATTCGAGATCTTCTAATATTACTGACACAAATGTTGTGTTTGACTATCCTGCTGAATTCTGTTATATTTTCTCATGTTTCATTCAACACTTTTGCTCCCATGTTTCACATATTTTCTTGGTTGTACCGTACCGATGACGGCTAATGAGCCAGAAACATGCATGTCTGCGGTGACCACTCTTTTCAGTAGCCCCTTCTTCTATTTGCGTGCAATACCCACTAATCTATTCGTTGCTTATTTTTCATATATCACGCACTATTCGTACATCTCGTTTATATATATATATATATATATATATATATATATATATATATATATATATATAAAGGAAATAGTTTTTATTTTTTCGACCGGAAATATTTATTTCTTTAGCGAAAATTTCAGGTTTGCGGTCATAAGAAATAAACATTGTTTTTCTTATCTGCTCAATATTTCGCCATCATTTAATGGTTTCATCAGGAGCGGACTACAAGATTTATTTAATGAAAACAAAACAATAATAGAACATTTTAAAATTACTACTTACAGAAAATTGGTGTCAGTTAATTAAAATATAAAACAGCACAACACGTTCAACACATTTTACAATTAAACATGCGGATAAAATTAACAACCAGTTTTTTCGTTATAGAAAGTGTAGAACCAAAACTAATTACAGGGAGATACAACTGACGTACTTTTTAATTGTACAGGGTGATACTTAAATGGTATTTAGAATCTTACAATAGATATTACTTAATTAATTGACGTCAGATTTATAATTATGGAGTTTTTTGTTTTAATAATCTAGCACTTTTCCAGAAATAACCTGTTCTTATATCTGTTCTCTCTTCCTAAAATTTTTATATTCATATATTCAAACTCATGTCCCGTATTTATATGGTGTTCCACTGCGGCACAGGTGTATTTTTTGTTGCGACAATCGCTTTTGTGTTGAGTGACTCTTTATCTCAACCATTGACCTGTCTGTCCTATGTAACATCCATTGCACCCAGAACAGGGCAAGCTGTAAACAACATTGCTAATAAATTTAAAAAAAACACCGACGTTATTTAATAGCAACGAAAGTTCTAAATTAGCTTTTTAAGTGAATGCCTTTATTCCAAGTTCAAGCTTTCGTTTGTGCTTACAAAATTTATCACGATAAACTATCTCCACGTGCAATTTGTACAAAAAAAATCTTCTAATACTGGAGGACTTGAACATAAAAAATGAATATCCTGTAAAACTTGTCAATATGTTGTTGTTTTGTAATAATGATAGTATTACAATACATACATAATTTCTCTCCTTCATTGATAGGTTTGTTTTTTAATTATAACATAGTAGTGGCCAACTACAATTGTAAGAAACTAGATCTATTCTACTCTAACTTAAAAGATAAAACACCAACATTACAAAAGTCTGGCGTAGTATATGGCATCCCTTGTGAATGTGTGTTGGTATACATAGGGCACACTGGCTAAAAATTGTCAAAAATATCAGTTTTACATAAAAGCTATTGTAAAAACAAACTACAGGCTACTAGCCTTAGTATACACGTTAACCAGAGTGATTACAGGGTGCAGTACGGAAATTCTGTTATTCTTGACTCAGAAAATAATTTATTTTATCGAAAGATATTGGAGATGTGTCACATTAGTGAATGCAAAAATACTCTCAACTGCAAGAATGACGTAGATGGCTTAAATTTAATGTATTTATACTTACTAGAACAGCAACGTACTAGGCAAAATAAGTGGCCAGAAATAATTCACCATTGATTTCATTGTGAATGTATATAGAGTAGAGGAAAGACTAACAGTTGGCAGAATTACACCAGAACTACTCCAATTACAAAAATAATATCAGTCAGTTTTTGACATTTGTCGTACTGCTTTCTCCAGTTCCCTGTTTGATTGTAGTCACAGAGAATTAGTCATGCTATGCTCACTCCCACTATAAATTTTGTCATGTTTATTTAGTTATACCACCCGTCGCCGGTAGCGCTACATAATCAATGAACTGTCAGATTTTTAAAATCTCACCATTTCTATAAGCTCCATGTCATTTTGATACTTCGATCGCCATTATCAGCCATTGCTTTCGTTTGTATATTATACGGTTATTATTATATTAATTTGTATAAACAGACATTTTTGTGCTTTTCAAGTGATTGTGTATATTAAATATTAACAATATGGTTCAATACTGTATTGTTCCCACTTGTAAAAATACAAGTAAAGAAATTAAAATGCATCTCCTTCCTAAACAAACTTAAAAGCAAATGCAGTTCCAAACTTATATATACCAGCACCAACAAGAAGTATGGAGGAATTACCTGAGAAGAACCAGGACATTGTTGAATCCCAAGGTAATGTACAATACTATTGTGGAAATTGACCCATATCATAAGTAGTCGTAGCAGAAACTGGTTTTAGGAAATGTATTTTGATCTGACAGCGAAAAACACAAAAAAGTAATTAATTGTAGTTTCATCAGCTTGCTTCATAATTATGAGGAGCAACCCAGTAAATATGAAAATTTAGATTTGCTACACTATTTGAAGTTCTCACTAGGAATCGTTTTCAGTGTGTGCTATTGAATATGTCAAAAATAGACAAAGCCACAAACTTTGTTGTATATTACAAAAGTTAAAAGCGATTTGGCCTATTTATTTTTGTTTTGCTAAAAAAAATGTTCTGATGATGCTTTAAAAAAGTTTCATTTTGACTTAGCAAATATAACTAAAGCTTTTACTATTACAGGTTCAGAGTCATATCCTGCCATCGCCTCCTGCAGCACTCCAACTACCTCGAAATTTTTAGAGTATGTAGAAAGTTTACTGTTTTGACCCTTACTTTGTTGAAACTAACTGTTTCTAAATAATTCCAGACTATATTTTAAAAAGTAATATGTAAAAAGTAAATCGCAATAATAAATGTAAGTAAAAAATAGTACATATAATATTTTTTCAGATATTAAACAAAGATTGAATTTACTAAGCCATGGAGATTCAAGTAGAGCCATTCAGCTAACGCCCAAAGCTAGAAAATTTTATGGAATTGCCAAAAACATGGTTTCACTAGCCAGAAAAATTGACAGACAAAATTCCGGTGTACGAAAACAACTGTTTGAGATTAAAAAAAGAGTTGAATTATAAATAAATCTAAATTTGGAATAAGTAAATTGATTTGTTTCCTGTTTTTTCATGAATAAAAATAATGTGTTCAAGCAGTCTTTTATTTTGGAATATTAATTCCACTTTCCATAAAATTCCTTATTAATAGCGTTGTCGATTGATAAAATTGGTGTAAGATAATGTATTCTCGAGCCCTATAAAAAGGTGCATGAAAATACATTAGAGCTCACTATTTCTATCTGTTGAAAATAAATAGCAAAAATAGTTATTTCCATATATTTCAAAAAGCCCGCTGGTTCTATATGCAGCGCTATAGCGGTGGGTTGTAGAAGTAAAATAACATTGAATAATTATTCAGTAGAGTGGCCCATCTATTGTATATTATATTATCTTATCTATGGAATTAGTTTAATGTAAATCTTTATCCATCCTCTTTGATGAGGTAAATTTTAAATAATATTGAGAACTGGTTACTTGTGTTTTTGATTTTAAACATGTCTATTTACATATTTTTGATATTTTCATATTAGTTTTTTACATTCAGTTTTTAATTCTCCCAAATGTGAGGTTATGTCTAAATACACCTCTCTTAGTAATGTGGTCGCTATATTTTTAGAGCTTTAATGCTGATTCTGGTGAGTGTAGGAATAATTAACTCATACGTATTTGTAATGGAGTGTTCTCCATATTCTTCAGTTTATCCTGATGAAGTTTGTAATCTTAAACGAAAGCTTGAACTTGGAATAACGGCATTCACATAAGAAGCTAATTGTTTCCGTTTTATTTTGTTCATATATATTATAGTATATCTCGACTATGTTTTTAATTATAATATATTATATTCTATATTGTTTTATCGTTGAATTTATTTGTAGCTGTAACTACACTAATATGAAAACACCTTTAGCTGAATATAACCTATAAAATTTTTAATGACAGCAGTTGTCGAATTAATATGCCCGGCTAAATAAATATTAAATTTTATATCCTGAAAGATAAATTAATACACAATATCAATCAACTCACTCTTTTCTCAGAGAGGGATCAAAGATTTCAAAGGATAATTCAAAATTTATAAATTTCCAAATAATTTTCCAAATCACGTATCATACTATTCAAATCGAAAGTAACTGTTTGTCCAATACACTATAAGACAATTAAATTATCTTATGACACATATGAAATTAAACCAAATGTCACTCCTTGTACTAAATTTTCTATGGGATGAAATTATCAAATGTAATGAGAATGATTATGGAAAGAGAGCCAAAAGGTGATTAGAATTCAAATTTATATATTATATTATCAAATAAACACTTACAAAAATTAAAACTTTTCAAAAAATATCACAAACGAATACGCAAAAATAGAATTTTCTATCAAAACCTTAATATTATAAACAATCTAAAATTAGAAATTCTTATCTAAATACTTTAACTAAAAGTCCAGAATGACTTATATGTCAATGTAACATTCCCCAATTTCCTTGTAAATTGTCTTTTTCAAAATTTGTCTTGAGTTTACGTAGAATGATATATCAATAATGTTACAATAATTTGATCAAATATTCAATTCATCAGATGCATCTACTTTCAAAATATTTTTTTACTAAAGGCCTATTAATTCTCGAGAAATAATATATAATATGGACTGGACTCACCAAACTGGATACAGATAGACTTGTTTGTATTCTAAAAACGTTTTAGAATATCTGGAACAATTTTCTAAATGACTTATTTAGAAACTGGAACAACACTCGCACTTTACCGCTGTAATTCTCTGCGAATAATACACGCACTGGCTTTCAAAGGCAAATTGTGTTAATTTGATAATAATGCTACAAATTATTCTGATAATCTCAAATATATTTGAGACAACTCTTATTCCGATGTTGTATCACGAGATATTAAAATTCAACTCTATTTAAAAAATTCTGAGACAACTCTTATTTCGATGTTGTCCCTCGCGATGTTATGAATCAACTAACTAAACTGTGTCCATAAATAACTCTCTTCTCCTTTGGTTACCAAGAATTCTTTTTCTTTAAAAAATACAAATTTACGTTTTTATATACCAAGAGAGATTTTCATTATTTTTTATAAGTGCGATTTGCTAATAGAGACATCTGTATTCTGGTTTTTCAAATCGTTTTAAAATCTTTCTGTCATTAAGTCTATTCTGAAGTAATGTCATATGAAATTGAAATGTCAAATTTTATTGGTATATTGAAACTTTCAAATTATTGATAATACAGTGTGTATCACTAGTATTACATCTAAATATGCATATTTTCTTTATTTCAATGTTTTCTTTAGAATTTAGATAGTATATATTATCAATATTGAAACAAATAGACTAACTTTTTATCCATCCTTTAGTCCAATGTTCTTAGCGTCAACACTGAAGAACGAAGTGAGAACATCACATTTTTCTACAAGTTAACTGTCTCAATTATTCTCAATGGATTCTTGTCCTAATTTTTCCTTGTAGTAATTGTGTAGAAATTGGGGCGAAACGAGGAAAAGTATTGAGGATATCAGATTCACTCTCGTTATATTTCTTGTGAATTGTTGTTGATGGTTACCGTTTTATTTTCTATTTTTTGCTGTACGCGCTCATTTCTCAAAATAATTCCAACGAATTATTGAGGTCACAACAAAAAAATTTAGATGTGTGGCCTGTGACAATTTGACCATATCCACTGAAAAAATGAGAATTCCATATTAGATATCAGAAGATGATATCTGGTTACTGAAACAAAAAAGGTTTAGTTAATGAGAGTATTATCCTTGTGGCGATATTTGTGAATTAGTAATCGTCAAAATTGATGGCAAACAATTCTTTGAATATCATCCAATCCATCCCAAATATATTTCTCATAACAAAAAACAGGAGACAGCACTAGTTCAATTAACACAATGGTGCATATAAAATTGCTTTTTAGACATTAACGAAAATCATTTGCATTGTTTATAGAGATATTGACGATTTCGTGATATGATTTATTCATTACTAGAGTTTTTGTATAATAGTAGGGATACGTGATGAAAATGGCAAATGGACTCTAAGTAGCTTCGCTGCGACGATGAGTAGGGAAAAGACTGACCATGTAATCCCCTATTATAGAATTGTCTACCATTCATTTGATTCGTATAATGTCTAGTTTTCCTTGAACAATCTACAGTCAATGTACACACGTATTATTAAACTTAAGAGGGCACGAAATCTGAGCAGAATGCTTTCAAAAATCTTCTTAGGCATTAACTGAAATCTCAAAATCACGTGTCTGATCCAATAGTATACAGTGTAGACGTCCTAATTCAAAGTCATCTTTTTCAATCTCAAAATTGAATTCATCGGCGGTCGTTCCAGGGAATGAGAAATAGTTTACTTCAGTTATGGAAATGAAATAAACACTGTGCTCCAAATTGGGCAAATTTTGGCATATTAAAGTTAATCAAAAACTGAGACATATTACCATTATTTTTCATGTACCATTACAAACCATTATTGTAAACACTGTCCACTTCGCGGTTCTTATGAATAGAAATAGGTTTATCAATCTGTTATAACGTTATATACTGTTATGTTTTTATTATTTATTTAAACAGTAAACGGGTGGAATAAACTTCAATCACACGGTATGGCTACTAACGAATTTATTTAAACACTAAAGTACACAACTAACACTTAATTCATATACACTTAACTACTCTCCTAACTTTAATTCATATACACCTAACTATTCACTTAAATTTAATTTATATACACACAACCTTAATTATCAATTTATATCAACACTTTACTGTTCGCTATTTCGGTGTATTCTCGTTTATTTGTCGAGATCACTTTATAAACTAACCAACTTTCCCTGGTCCGTCTTTATATATCAGTGCCTTTTTCACTAGATAATTCCAGATTGCGACTTAAACAAAAACAATTGGCTCTCTGGCATTTTCTAGATAAGGCTTGTCACAAAAACAATGTCTAGATAAGATAATCACATTCGTAAACAGTTTTAAGAAATCCTTACGCATCCGCCATAATTTTAACTTTTATACATGGCTTAGGCAGAGTCGTATTCAGGGACTATACCAGTGTGCTATTTTGTAATAGTATAACGCAAAAAATATATCTGATTTGGGTCTAATCCCGTCTGATTTCCCCTGTGACTGGAGTTCTAGGGTTACAGGAGTATTGGGGCGCTTAGACGGACTGCGTACGTGCTCTAGCTCGCCACACTTCCGGCATTTCATCTTCTTCAGCTTCTTGTCTCACATACCTTACAACAAGTTGACGATCTGGTGAAGTTTGTCATCGTCATTTTCTTCCTGCATGGTCCCACCTTTGTTGTACCGCGAGCTTTCCGTGGCTGCTTTGCATTTAAGAGGTTCTTCATAGCAGAAATCTTCACGTCCATGTTCTCTTCCATGGCAGATATTTTATCGTACATGTTAGCAGAAATATTAGCAGAAATTGACAAGATTAAGGTGGGAACCTCGTTATTATATAAAACTGTTTCTGGATCAAAGCGTCATTTTCCAGTGCCGGACGTTTCCAACTCTCGATCTTCCAATTCTCGATCTTCCAATTCTGCTCTTAACTCAGTCACTTTCAAGTCACATAGCCTCTTGGCCATTTTTACGTAGCAATTTATTTATATTACCCCACATCTGACCTGACCTGTTATGTTTTTCATATTTATTTAAACAGTAAACGGGTGCAATAAACTTAAAACACACGGTATGGCTACTTACGAATTTATTTAAACACTAAACTACTCACTAACACTTAATTTATATAAACTTAACTATTCACTAAAATTTAATTTATATACACAAAACCTTAATTATTAATTTGTATAAACACTTTACGATTCGCTATTTCAGTGTATCCTTGTTTATTTGTCGAGATCACTTTCTAAACTTTTTTTAATATCTTTTATATACTTATTTTATCAGGAGATTATAAGTGATGATTACTGTGTGTTGAATGATAAGAAAATATTCTGTACATCTGAGAAAATGTTGATGTCCGCCAATTTAAATTTTTCCAGGTAGTCATAAAATATTGTAATGTTATTCTAATTCATTTAAACAGTAAACGGGTGGGATAAATTTTAAACACACGGTATGGCTACTTACTAATTCATTTAAACACTAACTCACTAACACTTAATTTATATGTACTTAACTAATCAAATAAATTTAATTTATATGCACACAAACTCAATTATTAATATATCAACACTTTTATATTCACTTATTTACTGTATATTTGTCAAGATCACTTTATCAACTGCTCTGGTCCGCTGATCGGTCCTTTTTATATACTAGTTCCTTTTTTATTAGAGAATTCTGAACTGTGGCTTACACAAAACAAATGCCTTCCGCGATATTTCTCGATTGCCGGCTCAATCCTTAAAAGACCTTCCGAGAACATGTCTATAAAAACTGTCACAATAAATCCCAATAGACCATCTCAGAATTCGGCGCGCTCGCTATTTTTTTAACTCCGTTAACATAAGGTTACAGGGCCGTATTTAGTATCTGCTTCGGTATTCGAGTTCGTAACAATATGCTATATCGGCTCCTTATATTCCTTTTATAGCGAAAATTAAGGTTTGCAATTAATTAACACTTTTTCCTCATTTCATTTCAAAACACGACAAGTTTTTTATGAAAGAAGTAATTTTTATTCCATTTGTATGGGAGTCTCGTAGTCTACACATTTTTAGAATGATTTATTTCTTTCACGAAGTTAGAGACTGGCTATATAGGGCACTACAAAGCATGGAGTCAAGTTGGCGAAGGGTTTACGCTATATTTATTCCGTAAAATGATCCTTGAGGAAATTCTTGGTGAGAATCAAGTGAAACATTTTCGGGTTACAACAGAAATGAGAATATTCAATCATACATTTATTATGGTGGTTAGAAAGTTTAGTCGTTGAAAATTGTGCAAGAGGAAGAAAGTTTCGTCTAATAAACATAATGTCACTTTCTGAACAAGACTATATTACCATTCATACAATGAACACAACGGAATTTTTGTATGAAAAATATATATTGGAAATAACATTTTGAGGAATGTTTTTACTTACTTTTTGACAGTAAATATCGGAAATTCAGGTTAAACAATGCACAAGCTTTACAGCTCATCTCATCCCTCCTCCCCAATGTCTAGTATGGAATTTGCATTCAACGTAAAATGAGTCGGTTTCACATTCTAATTAAGGCTATATGTGTGTTGGTAGGTACAAATTGGAACATGCTAATCAAAGGGTTCGAGAATGGCTTTTGAATATTCATTACCCGGCAGGTAAACGACGCGACGGGGACATTTCTCCTCATTAACGCCCAGCATAGTCAATTAGACAAATAATGATAATGATTTCAACCCAGATTTATAGACATTGTGTATCACAGAACTCATTATTAGGGATAAGTTAGCAATAGGGTGATAAACCAATGAATATCGTTGCACAACATTTATATGCATACCTGAGGAATGTAATTTCAGGAGCAATTATAATAATAGTACTAATGATAATAATGATAATAGTAATAATAATAATAATAATAATAATAATAATAATAATAATAATAATAATAATAATAATAATAATAATAATAATAATAATAACAATGATAATAATAATAATAATAATAATAATAATAATAATAATCTACTCCTAGGAGCTGTAAAACCTTGTCGTTGGTGGAGTGGCTTAGTAACTTCCTCCCTCCTCGAGCCGCAAGGACGGGAAGGGAGGCGTGAAACTAAAAAACAGCTCAGAAATGGTCAGTGGGGCACTGGTGGGGCTATCTATGCCGATGTGATGGCACCAACAAATGCCAGTAGAAGATCCAACATGCCCAAGTTACATCCGAACACACTGGCAAGTCCTGACCAGACATGGGGGACGAGCGGCGAGTTTCCGGCGCCGAAAAACTGGAACACTCGGCTATGGTATGGTAACCCAGACAGAAGAGTCCCGATGGAGTAAACCAGCGATAAAAAAATCCGAAATCTAAGGTGGAAAAGACCGTGCCGAGAGATGAATGATCATGCGTAGTTGATCGCTAACGGTTCCCTCCGGATACCAGGCGACCTCCGGTTGTATGCAGCCTTTCTGTAGTATCCAGGCTCTGTTGCAGATGACTTTTATTTCCTAGGTTACTCGTGGGAATTGTATGGATAATCACAACAATAAACCCCAAACAGAGGCGCCTCCCTCTATAAATAGAGGCAACACTAGAACGAACCCGGAAAAGGAGGTTTCACCCCGGTTCCTGGTCGTTAAAAGAAAAAATGATAATTTTGACAAAGTCAGCCCATTCTTGATTGAAAAAGCTTTGAACGGTTTTTGTGGTACACCCAAACTAGTTCGAAAAATTAAAGAAGGATTATTAGTAGAAACAGTGTCTATTGGCCAATCAAAAAAAATACTATCCATGACACGACTTAGTGATATGGATGTTGAAGTAATACCCCATAAAACACTAAATTTTTCCAAAGGTATAGTTTACTGTCCAGACTTGCTCAATTGCCCTATAGAAGAAATCCAAAATGAGCTTATTTCACAAAATGTAACTTCTGTGTACAGACTTAAAACCAAAAGAAATGGAACATTTATGGACACACCCAATCATGTCATCACTTTTAACACACCTATTCTGCCAAAAAATGTTAAAATTGCCTTTTATTCATTAAGCGTTCGCCTATACATCCCCTCCCCTGTACGATGCTTTCGTTGCCAACGTTTTGGACACACGTCCTTAAATTGTGAGAAACCTCAAGTTTGTGTTTGTGGAAAACCTGTCCACACTGGCTCCCCTTGTGAATCGCCGGTGGAATGTGTAAACTGCAAAGGTCCACACTCGGCAAGATGATTAACAAAAACTTTATTATACAATGGAACTGCAATGGCCTAAAAAATAATCTCAGTGAACTGCAAATAATAAGAAACCAATTCCTGCCCTTAATTTTCTGTCTACAAGAGACCCACCTAAAACCACAAGAACCCTTCCGATTAAGACAATATCGCTGCTTCCGAAAAGATACTATACCAAAGTACAGAGCAAATGGAGGGGTGGCCATCTTTATCAAAAATAACATCCCTGCTAAAGAAATTAGTATTACTTCAGAACTACAGGTAGTGGCAGTGCAAATCCAATATCCCACAAAGATTACAATTTGTAATATATACTTACCCAACGATAAATGGAACCCACGCGATCCACAACAGATAGTTAACCACCTCCCCCGCCCTTTCCTCATAACAGGTGACTTCAATGCCCATTCACCACAGTGGGGATCTTTATTACAAGACATCAGAGGCGGCCGCTTAGAATCTCTAATAGAAGACAACAACATTGTGATTTTAAACACAGGTGCTCCAACCAGATTCAATGTAATTACAGGAGAAACATTATGTATTGATCTCAGCTTATGCTCTCCACAATTAGCGCCAAAACTGAGATGGGAAACATTGGAAGATCTCCATTCGAGCGATCATTTCCCAATTATTATATATATTGACAACCTCCTAAGAAAATCCTACACAAATCGTGAGAAATGGTTACCAAACCTAGCAAACTGGGAAAAATACTCATCAATCATAAATATTCCTCCACTTGTCAATGACATCCAGACCTCCGTGAACTCTCTCACAAACGCCATTATCCAAACTGCCACATCTAGCATCCCAAGATCCAAACCAATAAAATCACATCGACCTGTCCCATGGTGGACTGAGGATATTAAAGTTGCTATCAGAGAAAGAAAAAGAACTTATAACTTATTTAAAAAACATCCAACCATAGAAAATCTCATAACCTTCAAAAGGGCTAGAGCTTCAGCTAAAAGAAAAATCACAACAGCCAAAAAGAATTCATGGGAGAAATATGTATCAACGCTAACATCAGAAACCAATTTTAGCGACATATGGAGGAAAATCAAAATAATCTCGGGAAAAAATACTCTAGATTTTCCCGAATATCTGATGCACCAAAATAAGATTATAGATAACCTCCAAGAAATATGTGAAATATTTGCGAATTATTTCGAATCCCAGAGTAGCACAAACAATTACGAAAATGAATTTTTAATTTTAAAAGAACGAGAAGAATCTGTCGATATTGATTTCACGCCGCTACAAGAAGAAGATTATAATCTGCCATTCACATTTGATGAAATGAAACAAGCCTTAGAAAACACCCCAGAATCAGCAGGAGGCCATGGTGAAATCCTGTATTGCATGCTGAAGAAACTACCACCAACGGAAAAGTACAAACTTTTGGAATTCTTCAACAAATTGTGGCTGTCAAACATTTATCCTAAACAATGGAAAACTGCTATAGTGATCCCAATCCTCAAACCCGATAAACCATCATCCGACCTGAACAGTTATCGACCAATTTCACTCACCAGTTGTCTGGGGAAAATATATGAAAAAATGATTAACTTTCGACTTACCTGGTGGTTAGAATCCAACTCTTTGCTTTCCCAATTCCAAGTCGGCTGCAGAAAAAATAGGTCAACAATGGATGCACTGACGTACCTTGAGAACGAAATTCAAGAAGCATTCACAAAGAAAGAACACCTAGTAGCCGTAACTTTCGATTTACAAAAAGCATATGATAGAACCTGGAGATTCTCAATTTTAAAACAATTACAATCATGAGGCCTCCGAGGTACTCTGCCAACAGTATTATTAGGATTTCTCTCAGACAGATCATTTCGCATTCGTATCGGAAATCAAGAGTCGTCTAATAAACTGCTACAAAATGGTATCCCACAAGGATCAGTCCTCAGTGGTACTTTATTCGCAATAGCTATCAACTTTATCTTAGAAGAAACAAACCAACTTACTAAGAAAGTTCTCTATGTCGATGATTTAGTTATGTCATGTCGCCGCAAATCAATGGATACAATTGAAGATGTATTAAATACAGATATAAACACTATAAATCGATCAGCCGAATCAAAAGGTTTTACTTTCTCTCGTGAGAAAACCAATTGTATACACTTCTGCAGGAATAAAAAACCACATCCCGAACCCCAGTTATACATGCAAAACCACCTAATTAATATTAAAGATACTGTTCGTATACTAGGTATGACATTGGATAAGGGTTTATATTGGGCAGAACACGTGAACTATCTTGTCAGCAAATGCCAAAAAGCACTCAATATCATTAGATGCTTAGCTAACAACACGTGGGGTGCAGATAGGGAGATTTTATTGAATATGTATCAGTCCCTAATTCAAGGAAGGTTAGATTATGGAGCTCATATATACAACTCCTGCACTGCAACACGCCTAAAACAGCTAGACCGAATACAATCATCTGCTTTACGTTCTGCAAGTGGTGCGTTTAGAACAAGTCCAATAAATTCTCTCCAATGCGATACCGGACAAATGGCTCTTGATCTGAGAAGAAAATACCAGACCATAATATATTGCGCAAAAGCTATAGTTTATCCATCTCACCCAAATAAAAATCTCGTTTCAAACGAACAGCTTAACAAAAAATCAACATTCTATCGCAATAAAGAGCTATGCAACATGTTATCAATCAATCTGGAAGGAGTTATGCAAGAAAATATTTCAGTGACTCCCCCTTGGACTCTTGTTACCCCACATACTGATACTACACTAGCTAGCTTAAAAAAAGAGGAAACGCCACCAACCGTTTACGGAGAAAAATTTGAAGAAATACTCAAATCTTACCCCAATAACCTTATAATTTATACCGACGGCTCCAAGACTCAAAACGGGGTAGAGGCAGCCTTTGTCACAGAAAACGAAACACACTTCTGGTGCCTAGATCCTATGAGTTCAATTTTTACAGCGGAAATCTATGCAGTCTGGCAAGCACTCCTATATTTTTCCTTCTCAAATCTTCTCTCCTGCCTAATATGCACCGATTCCCTTAGTGTTATCCAAGCCATTGGCATATTTTTTCCAAATGAGCCCTATTGTAAGAATATTCTGGAATTAAACACTCACCTCACCTCTTTAGGGAAAGCTTGCACTATCATATGGATCCCGGGCCACTGCAATATTCCTGGTAATGAACTTGCCGATCAAGCAGCCAAAGCAGCAACACAGAACCTAAGTGACGTTGGATGCCCTATCCCTCTGGATGATTTGAAAAAGGCAGTAAAAACAAAAATACGCTCTCTTTGGCAACAAAGATGGACTAACTTTGGAGGCCAGCTGTCAATGATCAAGCCTAGTATAAATAAATGGATCTACCCAAAGGCAACAAGGAGAGAACAAGTTGTTATGTGCAGAATTCGAATAGGCCACACGTATATCACACATCACTATCTATTGACTGGCAAATCCAGACCACAATGCGAAACATGTAAGACACTCTTATCTGTAGAACACCTATTGAAATGTAAAAATATAGACTTCAGAGAGTATTTGATGGATTGGACGCCGGCGTAGACTTGAAAGCGATGGAAAACAACGACACTTTAAAGAAAATACTTACTTTCCTACAAGCAATCGACATATTTAGAAAAATATAATTAATTAAAAAGAGTGAAAGGAAGGATTCAAAAGAGCTAATGGCCAAAGTAGTCGAAGCTCCAAGAAAAAAAAAAAAAAAAAAAAAAAAAATAATAATAATAATAATAATAAGAGACATTATTGAGGCCATGAAAGAAAACGACACATACAAGTATCTTGGACTGGTCCAATCCCAACGCCTCAAGCATAAGGATATTAAAGAAAGGGTCACTGAAGAGTATTTATATAGAGTGACCAGTATTCTTAAATCTAAACTCAATGGCAAGAACACGTTTGATGCCATTAACACCTTCGCTATACCAGTCCTTACTTATACCTTTGGTACTGTGAAGTGGACACGAACAGAGCTTGAGGATATTCAAAGAAAAACTCGAAGAAATTTAACAAAATTTAGAGCCCATGATCCAAAAGCAGCTACTGAAAGACTGATACTTCCCCGAAGCACATAAGAAGAAAGAGCTGACAACCATATATATATATATATAAAACGATGACTCTTTGTAAAACAGGAAGATTATAAAAACTTTGTATTATCTTAAATTTCATTCTCTGTTCAACCATTGTATAATAAAGTTCTAAATATAGTTGTAAAATTGTTTTCAAAAACCCAAGTTCGAAGTTTTAATATATAATTGGCGCAGTCAGAAGGATACGCGCGGGTTTCGAATAAGTAAAAAACAGTTTCGCATTGTGTCGGGAGTGAAATTCGGGACCTTCCCAGTAAACACCATACGTCTTATGTATATACTTTTTACGTCATTTAGGATGAGTTACGTCCATGGCTCTAAAATGTACGTCTTAAAGATGTAAATTTATGAACGTATTATGTACGTTTTAGAAATACACATTATGTACGTACATTTTATGCCCTCTTCGGTATGTAAAAAAATGCACTGCCACTTTCAAGTGTTTAAAGTGAAAAGACGAAAATTTTATACTAGCAAACTAACATTTGCGATTCCAAATAGAAATATTTATTTATTAAACAAAACGTTTGTAAATTGTGAATCATATAAGAATAAGTCCAAACATTAGTTCTGCTGAAAAAAGAAGAATCAGATGAATAAGAAATAAAAAAGAAGAACCACATAACCAAACTTTTTTGTTTTCCGATGCCGCCAATTTCTACTAACTACTCTCTTTATTGTTTTTGTGACAAATATAATAGTGAAGTGAGATAGTATGTCTATGGAAGTGAGTAAATATGATTCGGGCGGGTTTTGATTTTCCCACATTTCTTCACGTTTTCCCTCCCTCATTAAGAGTGAACGAGTAGACAGTGTAGACACTGAAAATTAGGGACTCGTGATATTTCCTTTTTTTTATCTTTGATCGGTTACACGGTAAGTACCCTAGATTTATGTTATAATGAGTAAACAAATTAGAAAGCCTTATAAAAGAGCAAGAAGAGATATGCTTAACTTTGAAGCCGTTCTGCTGGACACTGCAGCCAAAGGATATAGTAAAAATTCTGAAGCCTCTACTTCTAGTACATCTAGTTTAAACAACACTCTGGTAACAACTTTTAATGATTCTGATAATTTATTTGATTCGATTCGTAGTTCTGAACTTCATAATAATTCAGATAGCACAATTTCTGAAGATTCAGATGCTTTGGGTTCAGGTATTGAAGTTCCTTATTTTGATGAAAAAATTATTGAAGAAACTATTTCTGAAATTATTTCGCGGTGGGCTCTTAGTCATAATATTAAGCACAATGCTATTGATGAACTTCTAAAAGCACTGAAGCCATATCATCCAGATTAACCACTTAACGCTGGAACTCTTTTAAGCACTCCTAGACATACAGAAGTAAAAGTAATTGCTCCAGGACATTATTATCATTTTGGCCTTGAAGCTTGTGTTAAAGAACTCCTTGTTAATTTTCAACCCGAATTGGCAATTTGTAAAGAAATTGAAATTTTAGTTAATATTGATGGTTTGCCAATCTCTAAAAGTTCTGGTAGTCAAGTTTATCCCATTTTGTGCAGTCTTTTTAACAAAAAATCTACTGTTCAACTAGTGGGGCTTTATCATGGCTACGAGAAACCAAAAGATGCTAACTTGTTTTTAAGTATGTTCGTAAATGATTGTATAAAGTTGTTATCTGATGGTATAGTAATTAATAATAATTTATATTCAATAAAAGTTAAAGGATTTGTGTGTGATGCTCCTGCCAAAGCATACATAAAATATACAAATGGACATTCTGGATATATGTCATGTACTAAATGCCACACAGAGGGCAGCTATATTTCTCATAATGTTTGTTTTCCTGAGTTATCTAATTTAAAACTACGAACAGATTTAGACTTTCGCAACAAATTACAAGAAAATCATCATACAGGAATATCTATCATTGAAAAAATACCTAATATTGATATGATTAAATGTTTTCCTTTGGATTACATGCACCTGATATGTTTAGGAGTGGTGAAAAAACTAATTGTATTATGGTTAGGAGGAAAGCCACCGCACAAGTTATCATTTTATGAGATAAGTAATTTAAATCTATTATTACTAGAACAGGTAAAAAATATTCCAAAAAACTTTTGTCGTAAACCTCGAAGTATAAGTGGAAGTAAAAGATGGAAAGCTTCAGAATTTCGCCAATTTTTATTCTACACTGGTCCTGTGGTGCTTCAAATTATTCTCCTGATATGTATCGTAACTTTATGTGTTTACATGTAGCAGTGCAGATTTTATCGAATGAAAAATATTTTGTGATGATTGATTATTGAAATATTTTGTCAGTACATTTAGTTAAAGAGTTTGGAATATTAAATAACTTCAGTGCATTTGAATTTGAAAACTACATGCAAACTCTAAAAAGGATGGTGCGTAAAGCAGCCAAACCATTACAACAAGTTATTAATAGACAACAGGAAGTAAAAAATCTGAACAAAAATTTACAAACTTCACAATCTATTCCTTATACTGTGAAAGAACATGAGAATGGACCTCTTATTTCAAATTTACAGATAGTTTTCCAATACGAGCAATTATAATTTAAAAATTTTACTTTATGTTTAATTCCTTCAGATAATTGTTGCTCCTTATCTAATGGCACTATCGTAGACATTAAAAACTTTGTAATAACATCTGATAATCAAATTTTGATCATAGGGAATGAGTATTTAACTAAACAAATTTTTTTTATAGAGCCGTGCAATTCTTCAGATATTGATATTTATCTACTTGATGAAAAAATGATTGAACTGAAGTTTTGGAATATTAATCAAATTGCATTTAAGTGTGTTAAAATTAGTCTTAATAACAAGTTTGTGGTGTTTCCTCTGTTACATACATATTAATTTTCTAAATATCATTTCTTATTTTTCAGTTAGCAATAATTGTTTTAAAACACTTATAGTATCACCTGCATAATTCATTTTATTTTTGTTTGACTTAGCTTGCTAGTGAGACGACACTCAACAGAAACAACTAATTTAATTTTGCCCAGCATTTCATCAATATATTTTGACATTTTCAAGTATACAAAATTGAACAAGTGATATTTTCCGGCCTAATTATGAGTAAAAAGTTATTACTTGTTCATTTTTGTAGCAGTGAAGATTTCAAAATATTATGACTAAACGTGGCCGTTGGCCATAATTTAACTATATTGTTATTTCTGTTGCCTGTCCTCTCACTCACAAACTAAGTCAACTTCTTGAGGATTTATTTTACTGTTCATTTCAAATTAGAAACAGTATATCTAGTTTTTATTGAAGTGTATACCTACTAATAGTTTTATTTTCTGCTTTGTATTTATTTTTTTATTTTGAGGATAATGGAGACAAAGACGTGGACTGTTGTTTCCTTCCAAATAGATAATACTCTTGCAGCTGTTCCAACTACATGGATCATAGGAACTGATGAGTGTGTTTGGCCTCCATTTACTGCAGATAAAGTTGCGGATGCTTTAAAGAACCATCACCCACTAAACACCTGCTGGCCCACTTTTAAAATAAGAATCTTTAGAAATGCTACATATGGTACTGTAGTCAGTTTTAGTTTTGAAAATATATTTATTCAAATAATTTTTACAGGTGATTATGCATTAGCACGTCAAAAGTGCATAAAAGCTGAAGGAACGAGTGATGTTGGTACGACCGATGGAGAAGAACAACACAGGCCTGTGAGAAAAACAAGGCGCGTATTATCTTCATCAGATGAAGATAATGGCTGTACTCTATTAAAAACACCCCCAAATCTAAAGAAGAATAAAAGGTTTTCAAGTAATAAAAGAGGTAATTTTTTTATTGTTGTTACTTATCATTTTTATTTTTATAATAAATGATGATAACCTATAGTTCAACAACCATTTTCCAGAGAGGATTGATCTATGCTTTTATTTATTTTACAGGACAAATAGATGATCTTCCCCCTCTAGACATATCTCAATCACCCTCAGTGACTTTGGGTCAGTTAGTAGGTACCTCGGAATTAAATACTAGCACACCAGTATCTACTCCAATGGCAGGAAAAACAAATTGTAGCCAATGTGATAAAAATAGTAAGTCTACCTAAATATTTTAATAGTCCTATTTTTTATATTGGGGTATTCAACTAATGTCTTGAAATTATTTTTAGGTGAATATATTAAAGAGATGCTCCGGCATCAGTATATAATTGAAAATATGATAACAGATTTATCATTAGAAGTAAGAGGTTTAAAAAAACCAGTTTCACAGCAAAATATTAGTCCAGAAGACAGCTTATTTAGAAAACTAGAACTACCTTGTGATAGCCCCGCTGGGTTATAAAAACTAAACCAATATTTGGAAAATGAGGAAAATTTCAAAAATGCGGCTACACAGTATTAATTTTATATTTAGTAATCTGGTTTAGAGTTTCAATAGTCTAACACTTTATGTTTGTAGGTCACTGAAATTTTCCAAATAGGAGGGAAAGACACATATGACTTAATTAGAAGGGTAATGTGCAAACTTCTTACCAACGGATTAGCTGCACAATATAGCTGTTTGGGGAGACGTGAAAAATTAAGTTTTCATACTTTGAAAGTAGCAAAACTAGTAATTGGTGAGTATTTTTAACTTATTCAAATTTTATGCCATTTATCAATACAAAATTCAGCAGCTGTTCTATAAAAATGATTCTTATGCCTCTTTCTTAATATGGTATCTCTGTAGCATTTGAAATAACACTTTTTTAAAGTGATTTTCACATCTATTGGCTCAGATTTCTTTGATATTAATTTATTTATTAAATTTTAGAAGCAGCACTTTGACTTGAAAAGGGAGATCAAAAAGCTATAGAAGAGAGTATTCCTTCATGGTTACGGAGATCCACAGACCGTGCAAAATGTATTAAAAAAAAAGGAACTGATCAGAATATGTACATGAACATTTTTTATTTTTAAACTTTTTTCCAGTCTTTGGTTTCTAAAAAAATACTTTGTAGTGGTAAACGGTAATAAGGGTCTATTGTAAGAGAAAAATAAAATATTATTGCTTTTGTTTCAAACTGATCACTTCAGACAAGTCGGATACAGTAGCGTCAGCGATAAGAGATGGTAAACTGATTAGTTTGAAACAAAAGCAACAACATATCATTTTTCACTGATTTAAATAAACTGTAATTCTTGACTCTATTTTTCCAAATGTGATTATTGATAGAGCCTGTTCTTCATTTATACTTAATATTAAGGAAGCTTTATACATCTATCGGTTAAAACCTTCTTTAAATGCTTGATATTACTTAGAGAACATTAGATTTTGTTATTTCAAGAAGTTTTATTCTAGGCTTGTCAATTTTGAATTTTATATTTTTTGTACTTAGTGTTTTTAATTTATGCCTTTGTCATAATATATGTACAATTATGATACTGATCACTAGTAAATGGATCAAAACGTTAAAAATATAGTTATTGGTTTTGTTTTTAAATTTATTGTTATTATTAATATTATATCAACAAAACAGAATGTGATTTCACAAAATGTAGAGAAAGATAATCAAATTTTTAAAAACTGGCCAGTTAGAAGTACAGAATTAGATAACCTTTACTATACTTAAGTATTTTTGTTTTCATTTTATTTATTTAACTGTTTTATCTATGAATATCATCATTATATTATTTTTGTTGAAATGTTTTACTTGTAAAGCATATTTTAAATAATAATGTTTTATTTTTTTTAAAAGTATAAATTTTTATTTTTGGATTACATGCATTTTTTATTCATAATTTCTACAAATCAACCTTTTTAAATACCTATCAACATTATAACTTTAAAAAAGATAATTTAGCTATTTATGATTTCCAATAGTGATGATAATAAATGAAAAACAACCAGGTGATCAAAATAATAGAGATATTAAATGCAAAAACCAGACTCTAGAAAGAGTAACAACATTTGAATATTTAGGAAGTATAGTAACAGCAGATGGAAAAATAGATGCAGAAATAACAAACAGAGCAAATAAATCAACAAAAATATACTACTCTCTAAATAAAACAATTCTTGGACATAAAGATATAGACTTAGAAGTAAAAATGAAAATTCATAATATGATAACAGTTCCTACAATAATATACGCAAGTGAAAATTGGACTGTGCGAAAAAAGGACGAAACTAAAATAAATGCCATAGAAATGAAGCATCTAAGAAGAATTTCAGGAAAAACTAAATGGGATAGGATTAGAAATGACGTTATTAGAGAGACAACTAAGCAGGAAGCGATAATTGGTAAAATAAAAAAGAGACAACTTAGCTGGTATGGTCATATGGTAAGAATGGAACAAAATAGATTAACTAGGAAAATAATGGAGATTGGAAAGCCGATCAAAAAACAAAGGGGTAGGCCTAGAAGGAAATGGTTAGACCAAATACAAGAGATAGGTTTAGAAAGAGGAAAGACCATAGCAGAAATGAAAAATCTAGCAAGAGACAGAAAGGCATGGAAGAAATGGGTACAGGACACGGAATCCACATCCGACGCCTGAAAGGGCAAAAGGATTTAGAAAAGAAGAAGAAGATGATTTCCAATATAAAATTTTGATGGTTCTTTGGTAGATAATATTCACACTTTTCCAAATCCATCAAAATGTTGAATATCAGAACATAAGTAAAGGTAAATTATTATGACACATATTATGATATTCAACAATTTGATGAATTTTGAAAAAAAAATGTTTATAGATAGCTTCTCAGAGATTCATCTAACTGTTATATTAGACATCCAAAAATAGTCACAAATTATTTTTTAAGTAGGTCATTAAGACGTACGATTATGTACGTACATATAACCAACACGAAATGCAAAATGTACGTAATTAATACATATTTAAAACGTAAAGTTACGTCTCTATTTGGTTATTAAATGACCTAAACCGTATGTCTTTTGTACGTACTTTAGTGTGCCCATATGACCACCTATGTACATATACAAGACGGATATCTGACAAAACTGTACGTACATATGACAAGCTTTACGTCGAGTTGATACATTTTTAAAACGTACATAAGACGTAAGTGTGTTTACTGGGTTGGAGTTTCTACACCTTAAGTGCGTATAACCGAACTAAAAACTTTCGGACTTAGTGGCAACGAGAGAAGGGAATCGCGAAAAAAGGAACAGAAGAGCAGAGCGATCGAGTTGACGAACAATCTGTAAGTGCCTTTTCCTCTTTTACCTTTCCGAACCCCTATTTATAAGGATTTTGGCAAAGATAGTTTACTTCTGTTCATATCGAACAATAGTCTATCGCAGACATTAGCTTTTAATTAATTTTAGTTATTTAATGAGTGACATTGATGAAATAATTAACGGAATTATAAATATAGAAATAAATAACGAAAATAATATAGATAATCAAGTTACAAATAATTTAACAATAATAAATCGAGATTCAAATATTACACGAAACATGCTAGAAATGAACTGAGATCTTTTAAAATCTGGAATGGATAACAATAAACCTTATGACGGCAATAGCAATACATTAAATAAATTTTTGATAAGATGCGAAGACCTTATCAATGATTATAGACAATTTAATGATGCACAATTATCTAAACACATTTTTCAATCAATTCAAGAAAAAACTTATAGATAGAGCTGATATATTAGTAGGTAATCGTGCTGAGTTAATAGATTGGCCTAAATTAAAAGAGGCCTTTATACAATGTTTTGCGGATCGTAGAAATATTGATTGTTTAGTACAGGAACTAACAAGAATGAGACCATTTAGGAACGAACAACTGATAAACTTTGGCAGCAGAATTCAATTGTTAAGAAGTAGTATTGCACAAAAAATTAGTAACAATCCTAACCTTAATAATGCAGAAAGAATTTGCCAAATAAGCCATTACGATAAAACTGCACTTAGCACCTTTATCGCTGGTTGTAGTGGTACCTTGAGGAATAATTTATATATTAAAAATCCAGCCTCACTGGAAGAGGCAATGGCCTATGTAAACGAGTTCGAAAATTTCGAAAAATTATATGGTAATCTAAACGACAATAATAGAATAACGACTTCTAAATTTATTAACAATAATAATCGACAATCGTACTCACAAACAAGATTATATCCTCATAATCAAATGCAACCCATTTACCAACAAACCCATTATTCATCGCAGCCAAATTTTATGAATAATAACGTATCCGACAATAACAAACCAACTAACCAATTTCCTAGCCAACCTATTAATATTCAACCCAGACAAATGCCTCCCGGACAATACCCTACAAACAGACAAGTATTTGGACCCCCACAAAACTTTTTTAGACCAAATCAAAAATCCACGAATCAATTTCCTAAACCAACACCCATGTCAACAACCTCTAGAAACCCATCCATGTTATCACAAAGACAAAGATGGCAAAATCATAACAATTATAATAAAAATCATTCATTCAGAAATAATGGACAAAACCCAAATTTTTCTTCTGAAGAACTATTTACAAGCGAATACAATCAATCAGATCCATACACAAATGAACAATATTTTTACCAAAATTACGATACTTTTAATAGTGACGATAATAATCCTGATCTAGACGTAAATCGAACATCTTATTTCGAAAATGTAAACTATGGCTAAAATCAAAATGATAATTTTCTAGAAACGGGCCTACAACAAGAAAATCTTTAGTAGAAATTAATATATCTTCAGATAACGCTTTACCGTACATTCAAATTCATTATCCTAATTTAAAATTACTTGTAGATACCGGTAGCTCACGTTCTATTATTAAACCTAATATTATAGAAAAATGTTATCCAAATTCTGTTAGTCAAATCTATGCACAAATTAAAACAGCGTTAGGTAGTCAAGACATCGTATACCAATCAACACTTAGAGCATTTCCAGAATTTCAGAATCCAAACTACAATATCTCTTTTCTCTTATTTGATTTTCATGAGTAT
This sequence comes from Galeruca laticollis, assembly GCA_963921935.1. Taxonomy (NCBI): domain Eukaryota; kingdom Metazoa; phylum Arthropoda; class Insecta; order Coleoptera; family Chrysomelidae; genus Galeruca; species Galeruca laticollis. The sequence continues at coordinate 93,545,393 of OY998175.1, read as the reverse complement.
TTCGACGGTATAATTGGATTAAATGATTTGAAAAACATGAATTTTAATATAGATTCAATTAACAATAAATTAATAGTTCCAAACACAGAAATACCTATCAGGTACAGACAAAAAGAAAATTTCAATATATCATTCTCGATAGAAGCACAGCACAGAATTTCAAAAAAATTACCTGTTTCTATATTCAACGGAGAAATATTGATACATGAAGGTAATTTAGGACCACTGTATATACCTCAAATTTTGACTAAAGCCGAAAACGGATTTGCCCTTATAGAAATTCAGAACAAAACAGATGAAACTATTTCAATAAATATTAAAGAACCTTTTCAAGTAAAATCATTCGAAAAATCCAGTTATGATGTATTCAATATTAATTCTTTCCTTAACTTAAATGATAAATACGATAAAAAATTAAAACAAAAAATAGATATATCGAGTTTAATTAGAACCAATCACATGAATTTGGAGGAAAAAACTGAAATATTAAAACTATGTCGAAAATTCTCAGATATTTTTTTCAAACCAGGTGATAAATTATGCTTCACGGCGCGGACAAAACACGAAATTAAAACAACGGACGAAATCCCTATACATTCTATGTCATATAGATACCCCTACATACACAAACAAGAAATAAATAAACAAATAAATGACATTGTTTTCAAATGAAACTCACGGTCTCTAGTTAATTCCACAATTTAATAGAAGTTATTGAAAATTCTAAAAAATTGACAATTGTTTCGATAAATCAATATCATATGATATTGATTTATCGAAACAATTGTCAATTTTTTAGAATTTTCAATAACTTGTATTATATTGTGGAATTAACTAGAGACCGTGAGTTTCATTTAAAAACACTAATATGAGCATATTCCACGAAGTAAGGGTCGAGACAGTCAATTTCATTAAATAAATGACATGTTAGATAAAGGCATAATTCGATCCGCAACTTCAGCATGGTCATCGCCATTGTGGATAGTGAACAAGAAAAAAGATCAATCGGGACAACAAAAATATCGATTAGTTATCGATTATCGTAAACTGAACGAAAAAACAATTCCTGACCGATATCCGATACCAAATATCAATTCAATCCTCGATAAACTTGGAAGATCAAATTATTTTTCAACTATAGACCTTTGGGCCGGTTTTCATCAGATTCAAATGGAAGAAAACTCTATATCAAAAACCGCATTCACAGTTGACAACGGGCATTATGAATTCTTACGAATGCCATTTGGGTTAAAAAACGCACCATCTACTTTTCAACGCGTTATGGATGAAGTTTTAAAAGACCTCCAAAATAAAGTCTGTGTGGTCTATATGGACGATATCATTATATTTAGCAAAGGACTTCAAGAACATCTTCAAAATTTAAAACTTGTTTTCACAAAATTACGCGAAGCAAGACTAAAAATTCAACTGGATAAATCAGAATTCTTACGAAAAGAAGAAGAGTTTCTAGGACACATAGTAACATCAGAGGGAATAAAACCCGATCCAAAAAAAATTCAGCGATTAAAAAGTTTCCCATACCAAAAACACAAAAAGACATAAAATCATTTCTTGGGTTAATAAGGTACTATCGTAAATTCATAAAAAATCTAGCGAAGATTACAAAACCTATGACTAAATGTTTAAAGAAAAATGAAAAAGTAGTTCACACAAAAGATTTCATAGATTGTTTTGAAACATGTAAAAATATATTAACATCTGAACCAGTTTTAATTTACCCAGATTTTGACCAAGAATTTGAATTGACAACAGATAGCTCCAATTATGCAATAGGCGCAGTACTATCGCAAAATAATCATCCCATACGTTATGCATCACGAACCCTAAATTCAGCCGAAATAAACTATTCAACAATTCAGAAAGAACTTCTCGCAATAGTCTGGAGTTGCAAATACTTTCGCCCATATCTTTACGGCCGGAAGTTTACAATATATTCTGACCAAAAACCATTACAGTTGCTTTTCTCCACAAAAGACCAAAATTCTATGCTCGCAAGGTGGAGACTAAAATTAGAAGAATTTGATTATAAAGTTAAATATAAAAAAGGTTCGTCAAATTTAGCAGCAGACGCTTTAAGTAGAAATCCTTGTGTATAACTAAACGCCATCGATAACGAATCTATAATAAATAACGCAGGAGACGCGGATGAAATAATAGAAAATTTCCTAAGAAATCCTGATAACATACCTCCAGTCAGTAGCCCTGACCTGGAAGATATACTAGACATTGTAGAGCCGACTAAAAGTCAAAATCAAAAAATCAACATTATTTCAGATATACAAATAGAGCCAGATAAATATCAAGACTCTGATTCCGTTTCTGACATTGAAACTAAACATATATCTGCAAAAAATCCTATTTTTTCCATACCAATTACTGAAAGAATATTAAACACGTACAAAAATCAAATATTCATAACAATGGGAGATATATAATCTACCCAAACTAGAATTTTAAAAAATTTTGACAATACTAGATTATATGTTACACTACCCTCAAAAATATCACAAACTGATATAATAAATTTCGTAAAAGAATATATCGCCCCAAACAAAAAATATGCTTTGATACTAGTAATTGGTGAGTATTTTTAACTTATTCAAATTTTATGCCATTTATCAATACAAAATTCAGCAGCTGTTCTATAAAAATGATTCTTATGCCTCTTTCTTAAGATGGTATCTCTGTAGCAGTTGAAATAACACTTTTTTAAAGTGATTTTCACATTTATTGGCTCAGATTTCTTTGATATTAATTTATTTAATAAATTTTAGAAGCAGCACTTTGACTTGAAAAGGGAGATCAAAAAGCTATAGAAGTGAGTATTTCTTCATGGTTACGAAGATCCACAGACCGTGCAAAATTTATTTAAAAAAAGGAACTGATCAGAATATGTAAACATTTTTTATTTTTAAAATTTTTTCCAGTCTTTGGTTTCTAAGAAAATACTTTGTAGTGGTAAACGGTAATAAGGGTCTATTGTAAGAGAAAAATAAAATATTATTGCTTTTGTTTCAAACTGATCACTTCAGACAAGTCGGATACAGTAGCGTCAGCGATAAGAGATGGTAAACTGATTAGTTTGAAACAAAAGCAACAACATATCATTTTTCACTGATTTAAATAAACTGTAAATCTTGATTCTATTTTTCCAAATGTGATTATTGATACAGCCTGTTCTTCATTTATACTTAATATTAAGGAAGCTTTATACATCTATCGGTTAAAACCTTCTTTAAATGCTTGAAATTACTTAGAGAACATTAGATTTTGTTATTTCAAGAAGTTTTATTCTAGGCTTGTCAATTTTGAATTTTATATTTTTTGTACTAAGTGTTTTTAATTTATGCCTTTGTCATAATATATGTACAATTATGATACTGATCACTAGTAAATGGATCAAAACGTTAAAAATATAGTTATTGGTTTTGTTTTTAAATTTATTGTAATTATTAATATTATATCAACAAAACAGAATGTGATTTCACAAAAAGTAGAGAAAGATAATCAAATTTTGAAAAACTGGCCAGTTAGAAGTACAGAATTAGTTAACCTTTACTATACTTAAGTATTTTTGTTTTCATTTTATTTATTTAACTGTTTTATCTATGAATATTATCATTATATTATTTTTGTTGAAATGTTTTGCTTCTAGAGCATATTTTAAAGAATATTGTTTTATTTTTTTTAAAAGTATGAATTTTTATTTTTGGATTACATGCATTTTTTATTCATAATTTCTACAAATCAACCTTTTTAAATACCTATCAACATTATAACTTTAAAAAAGATAATTTAGCTATTTAAGATTTCCAATATAAAAGTTTGATGGTTCTTTGGTAGATAATATTCACACTTTTCCATATCCATCAAAATGTTGAATATCAGAACATAAGTAAAGGTAAATTATTATGACACATATTATGATATTCAACAATTTGATGAATTTTGAAAAAAAATGTTTATAGATAGCTTCTCAGAGATTCATCTAACTGTTATATTAGACATCCAAAAATAGTCACAAATAATTTTTTAAGTAGGTCATTAAGACGTACGATTATGTACGTACATATAACCAACACGAAATGCAAAATGTACGTAATTAATACATATTTAAAACGTAAAGTTACGTCTCTATTTGGTTATTAAATGATCTAAACCGTATGTCTTTTGTACGTACTTTAGTGTGCCCATATGACCACCTATGTACATATACAAGACGGATATCTGACAAAACTGTACGTACATATGACATGCTTTACGTCGAGTTGATACAATTTTAAAACGTACATAAGACGTAAGTGTGTTTACTGGGTTGGAGTTTCTACACCTTAAGTGCGTATAACCGAACTAAAAACTTTCGGACTTAGTGGCAACGAGAGAAGGGAATCGCGAAAAAGGGAACAGAAGAGCAGAGCGATCGAGTTGACGAACAATCTGTAAGTGCGTTTTCCTCTTTTACCTTTCCAAACCCCTATTTATAAGGATTTTGGCAAAGATAGTTAAGTTCTGTTCATATCGAACAATAGTCTATCGCAAACATTAGCTTTTAATTAATTTTAGTTATTTAATGAGTGACATTGATGAAATAATTAACGGAATTATAAATATAGAAATAAGTAACGAAAATAATATAGATAATCAAGTTACAAATAATTTAACAATAATAAATCGAGATTCAAATATTACACGAAACATGCCAGAAATGAACTGGGATCTTTTAAAATCTAGAATTGATAACATTAAACCTTATGACGGCAATAGCAATACATTAAATAAATTTTTGATAAGATGCGAAGCCCTTATCAATGATTATAGACAATTTAATGATGCACAATTATCTAAACACATTTTTCAATCAATTCGAGAAAAACTTATAGATAAAGCTGATATATTAGTAGGTAATCGTGCTTAGTTAATAGATTGGCCTAAATTAAAAGAGGCCCTTATACAATGTTTTGCGGATCGTAGAAATATTGATTGTTTAGTACAGGAACTAACAAGAATGAGACCATTTAGGAACGAACAACTGATAAACTTTGGCAGCAGAATTCAATTGTTAAGAAGTAGTATTGCACAAAAAATTAGTAACAATCCTAACCTTAATAATGCAGAAAGAATTTGCCAAATAAGCCATTACGATAAAACTGCACTTAGCACCTTTATCGCTGGTTGTAGTGGTACCTTGAGGAATAATTTATATCTTAAAAATCCAGCCTCACTGGAAGAGGCAATGGCCTATGTAAACGAGTTCGAAAATTTCGAAAAATTATATGGTAATCTAAACGACAATAATAGAATAACGACTTCTAAATTTAATAACAATAATAATCGACAATCGTACTCACAAACAAGATTATATCCTCATAATCAAATGCAACCCACTTACCAACAAACCCACTATTCATCGCAGCCAAATTTTATGAATAATAACGTATCCGACAATAACAAACCAACTAACCAATTTCCTAGCCAACCTATTAATATTCAACCCAGACAAATGCCTCCCGGACAATACCCTAGAAACAGACAAGTATTTGGACCCCCACAAAACTTTTTGAGACCAAATCAAAAATCCACGAATCAATTTCCTAAACCAACACCCATGTCAACAACCTCTAGAAACTCATCCATGTTATCACAAAGACAAATATGGCAAAATCATAACAATTATTATCAAAATCATTCATTCAGAAATAATGGACAAAACCCAAATTTTTCTTCTGAAGAACTATTTACAAGCGAATACAATCAATCAGATCCATACACAAATGAACAATATTTTTACCAAAATTACGATACTTTTAATAGTGACGATAATAATCCTGATCTAGACGTAAATCAAACATCTTATTTCGAAAATGTAAACTATGACGAAAATCAAAATGATAATTTTCTAGAAACGGGCCTACAACAAGAAAATCCTTAGTAGAAATTAATATATCTTCAGATTACGCCTTACCGTACATTCAAATTCATAATCCTAATTTGAAATTACTTGTAGATACCGGTAGCTCACGTTCTATTATTAAACCTAATATTATAGAAAAATTTTATCCAAATTCTGTTAGTCAAATCAGTGCACAAATTAAAACAGCGTTAGGTAGTCAAGACATCGTATACCAATCAACACTTACAGCATTTCCAGAATTTCAGAATCCAAACTGCAATATCTCTTTTCTCTTATTTGATTTTCATGAGTATTTCGACGGTATAATTGGATTAAATGATTTGAAAAACATGAATTTTAATATAGATTCAATTAACAATAAATTAATAGTTCCAAACACAGAAATACCTATCAGGTACAGACAAAAAGAAAATTTCAATATATCATTCTCGATAGAAGCACAGCACAAAATTTTAAAAAAATTACCTGTTTCTATATTCAACGGAGAAATATTGATACATGAAGGTAATTTAGGACCACTGTATATACCTCAAATTTTGACTAAAGCCGAAAACGGATTTGCCCTTATAGAAATTCAGAACAAAACAGATGAAACTATTTCAATAAAAATTAAAGAACCTTTTCATATTAAAGAAAGAGAAGAAAATCCAACAGAAAAACCAAAACTCGAACACCACTCCGTTATGTTCTCGTCTTAGAGGGGAGGAATTACATAAGAAAAAAGAGCTGACCACCATATAAATAAAACGATGACTCTTTGTAAAACAGGAAGATTATAAAAACTTTGTATTATCTTAAATTTCATTCTCTGTTCAACCATTGTATAATAAAGTTCTCAATATAGTTGTGAAATTGTTTTTAAAAACCCAAGTTCGAAGTTTTAATATATAATTCTCGTAAAAATGGAGGCCGAGGTCTTGTGATGCCCACTGATGCCGCCTATGAACAGGAGGTGACTATAGACTGGTACAGTAAGGCACTTCACGGTAGACACCCGAACGATCTCAGCCAACCTTATGTAGACAAAGAAGCGTCGAACAAATGACTGACACAAGCGGATATATTTGTCGAAACCGAGGGCTTCATGATATCAATCCAGGATCAAGTTACTCTAACCAGGAACTATCGGAAATATATTTCAAAGGAGTCGGATGTCATCGACCAATGCAGAAGATGTAAAGAAAATGGAGAGACAATACAACACATCACCGCCGGTTGTAAACTACTCGCTCCGACTAGCTATCTTTGAAGGCACGACCAAGTTGCGAAGATAGTACATCAAAAATTGGCTCTACTGTATCAACTCCACGAGGATGCATCACCTTACTACAAATACCAACCCGAAAACCTCATGGAAAATGCGCACTATCGCCTCTATTGGAATCGTAGCATAATAAACGATAAGACCATTCCATGTAATAGACCAGATATTACCCTTACCAACAAGACTGCAGCTATAACTTATCTTATAGATGTCGGCATCCCAAATTCTCACAATCTGCAATCCACGTGGAATGAAAAATTGGTGAAATATACTCCTCTTGCTGAGGAAGTAAAGGTAATTTGGAAACAAAGTGAGGTTAACGTGGTTCCTCTTATTATTTTCACAACTGGAATAATCCCAAAAAGCCTCCACACCAGCCTACAAATACTTAACCTACCGCCGCTCATATACATACAGCTTCAGAAAGCTGTTATTCTGGAAACAGCAGCAATAGTAAGAAGACACCTCAACTTGAAATAGTTATGAAGGAACTGGTACTCGTACCGTTCCTCTCTGAAACATCGTTATGAGACGAGCGTATACAACATAATAATAATAATAATAATACTAATAATAATAATAACAATGATAATAATAATAATAATAATAATAATAATAATAATAATAATAATAATAATAATAATTGACATATCGATCCCAAATAATTCTAACACAGAAAGCAAATACAATGAAAAACTAAGCAAATACGCCGAGCTAAGGACCGAAATAAAAGAATTGTGGAATCTTAAAGAAGTCTAGATCATTCCAGTTGTTTTATCCTGTATGGGGCTAATTCCCAAGAAACTAAGTACTTCCCTCAAAGACATTGATATTCCTGAGTCAACCTACCGATTAATGCAAAAATCTGTAATCCTGGATGCGACAAACATTGTTAGGTCATTTCTAGAATAGTGACACCCAACGAAAGTCTTGCTGTTGAGGCCGACTGTCGTTGAAACACGCCGGGTGTAAATCCGGTGACACAAAAAGGAAAATAATAATAATAATAATAATAATAATGATAATAATAATAATAATAATGATACATAACAATCAAAATGTGGGAGGAGAAACAACGAAAACATACAAATGCTTCCACAACCCATACTCGAGCACAAAACAAAAACCAAAGACAAAAAGCAAGGAATAGCAAGACCACCTATATCATCTATACACCCAATAAAGGACGAAGACTCAATACTAGAGGAGTAAATGGAAACGAATCTATCATATTGGCAAGGAACAAACCCAAACTCAAGAACTTCCATAATATTTGAGCCAAATACCTCCCAAATTATTAAAATACCAAACCTTCTAATCTCTAAGTATATAACACACAACAGCACATTGGAAAATATTCACACCATCATATACACAGCAGCAATCACAATATTGGCCAAAAAATCCCGGAACAAGTAGCGAAAATAGGGAAAAAACATAAACCAATGTGGCAAATGGAAAATAAGATGAATAACCTAAGGAGGGATATAGGACACATGACCCAACACAAAAATGGAAACAAATCTAAGGAAATAATAAATTCTATAACGAAAATTATGAACAATTAACCGACACAGACAGAGCTAGAAACCCTAGACACACTGAAACAAAAACTTGCCGTCTACGCTAGCAGACTACGAAGATACAAAGAATCCAATGAAAGGAAATATGCCAACCTAGCCTTCAACCGAAATGAAAAACAATTCTATAAAACACTAACAACACTAGAAAATGACCCAATAACTGAAATACCTTCTAACACATTTTTGGTTAAAGATATGGTCTACACCCCTACAACACATCGACGATTGGAACTGGAACTGGATCAAAACAGAAACAGAACGACACAATCACATGCAAATACAAATGGATCATAACATTACCCAGGGAGAACTCTCAGAGACCATCAAACACACTCATAACTGAAAATTCCAAGGGACAAATAAAATGCAAAATTTTTGGTATAAGCGGCTTACATCCACACACGAAGCACTCGCCAGAGAAATAAACAAAATCATACTGGACCCAAGCCCATTTCCAAATTTCCTAACACAAGGCAATACCTATGTGAAACCGAAAAATACAAACACAAAGAATCCGTCCAACTATAGACCAATGACATTCCTACCTACACTATACAAAATAATAACAGCTACCATATGTAAAAAAATAGATAAACATCTAACAAAAACGTGAGTTTCATTTAAAACACTAATAAAATACATACATAACTCACGGAAGAACAAAAATGTTGCACAAAATTCAGTCAAGGATGTAAAGAACAATTAATAATAGATTCGATAATTCTACAACAAACCAAACAGGAATGCAGGAATCTACACACGTGCCACATAGATTATAAAAAAGCTTTCGACTCCATACCCCATAGCCGGTAAACAAAAATCTTAGACATCTATAAAATAGACACAAATCTCAAACAATTCCTAACGGAAATAATGAAAACCTGTAGAACGAAAATACCATAACTTCAGAATTAGAAACCATACAGACAGATAAACTATAGATTCGACGAGGAATCTTCCAATGTGACGCACTAAGTGCTTTGTGGTTCTGTATGTGCCTAAACCCATTCTCAAATGCTCTAAATAACTCCCAATATGGCTTCAACATAAAATATCGAAAAATGGTTCAACATAAAATCAACCACCTACTATACATAGATGATATAAAAATATACGTACCAACAACAACACATCTTAAAGGACTACTTAAGATCATAGAAACATTTACAACAGATACACAAATGGAATTCGGTATAAGTAAATGCAAAACACTACAAATCGAAAAAGGAGAATGGAAAAAAAGCGAAGACAAAGAAATCCTAAACAACGAAATCCTAGACAACATGGCTGAAAACGAAACATACAAATACCTTGGATTCCAACAAAACACTAAGATAAACCATGCCGATATAAAAATAGAATTGAAAAAACGTTACAAATATTACTGGCAATATTGAAAACACCACTCAATTCCCGTAATCTTTTCAAAGCCATAATAGTATATTAAAGTATAAGTGGATAAAGAGATCTTTCAAACATGCGCGATTTTTCGAGCACGACGGCGCAGCCGGAGTGCTCGAAATAGAGTGTTTGAACAACCAGTTATCCACGAATACTTTACGCTATTTTTTTTATTGGTACACTTTGAAATCATAAAATATTATAATTATATTATTACTACAAAAAAATGGAAGTCCGTCCTCGATGCCCAGCTAAGTTTCATTTCATAAAAGTCCGCCCTCGATGCCCAGCCAAGTTTCGTGAAAGTCCATCCTAAATAGTATTTATTTTTATTTTACGTTACGAGGTACTGCTGTCAGATCAATAATCAAAAAGTTTCTTTATTTATATCTAAAAGGATACAATGTATATATGAATATATAAATAAATTTTGCAGAAAAAACCAAATAAGACATTGGTTCACAATGAAAATATACAATTTAAAAACTAATAAAAAAAGTTGCCATGGATACTTACGTTTCTCGAGTTGTTGTTGTTACCATAGGGACTTTAAAAAACGCGTGTGTTTGGAAGTTCGATTTAAACACGCTGAGACGTATTTTAAATAGGTAATACGAGGCATCAATAAAAAAAAATTATATGCAATCCCAATATTAACATACTCGTTTGGCATAATCGAATGGACCCAAACAGATCTCGAAAGCATCCATACCCTTACTAGATCAGACCTCGCCAGACACAGAAAACACCATCCCAACTCATGTAATGAAAGAATAACAATTAGCAGAAAGGATGGAGGAAGAGGTATGATAGATATTCAAGAATTACATACAGGACAGATACAACGGCTCCGGAAATTATTTCTAAATAAACAAACATCCCTTCACCAAGCAGTTTGAAAAGCTGACCATAATTATCCACCACTTGATCTATCAACATTCAATCTCCCATTGGATACTTACACTTAATCACAAAATATAGCAGAAAAGCTTTTTCCATCGAAAACTAAACAGCTACATGGAAAACATAGATACAACATAGAACATGATCACATATCAAAAAAACTTTTGAAAAGCTCGTGAACACGCACTCTACAACCCATATTTGGCAAGGCCCCCAATAATTGTACTTGGTCTACGGTGTCAAATGCATCAGTAAGGTCAAGAAAAATACATAATGCAGGTTTGGTATTATCGAGGGCTTCATACATTCTAGACGTCAAGTCTAAAATTGCATCCTCCGTTGATCGGTTCTTTTGAAATCCAAATTGATTTTCGTTCAACAATCCGAATTTCATCATAAATGACTCAAGGCGTGATTTTATGGCTTTTTCGAAGAAAACTTTTGCAAAGCTATTAATCAAAGATAGTGGTCTGTAGTTTGATATAATTTGTTTATTACTTGATTTATGGAGTGGTTTAATGACAGATATTTTATGTTCGGGAGGACAAACACCTTTTTCAAAACAGAGGTTGATGATAAATAACATTGGGGATGAAATTTCCCTCGCTATTTCTTTTTGGGTTTCGGATGTAATGCAGTAGACTCCAAGCGCCTTATGATTTTTAGAGTGTTTATTATGTCAAATATTTTTTGGCATACAATATCACAAGACGGGGCTTCGCTCTTCTTAGTCAGCCCACGTTATTTTTCTTTCCCGATTTCTTCATTTTCTTTTTTCAGGTTTTGATTTTCTTTTACAAGATGTAATACTCTATTTTTCAGTTCTTCGAAATTCAGTAATAGTCTAGCCTCACTGGCTTCGATTGAACTCTTGATTTCACTCCTGTTTTTAATAATTTCTTCCATAAGTTGCTCAACTGTGATATCAGATAACATATGGAAACGAATTTCAAACGTATGTGATCTCCTTTAAACCTGGTATTTCTTATATTGATAAGAGAGTTTGACTGTACCTTTTTATACTATCTATTTAATGAATGAATTCCTACGAATTGTGGATTTGATACGTGAATCCTTGAAATAGATTAATGATTTTCTGCTAATTGTTCAAGACTGGATTTTAATTGATGATTGTATAAAAATAAATTTTTTATAGATGGTAAGTACCACTTTGATTTGCAATAACGTTGGAGTGATTAACTACTAGCCTGTTAAGAATAAAGCCCCACACACACAATTAAATATACTAAAACACTATTAGGAGACAAATGGTAAAGTCTTGACTGGTTCAGATCTCCGATTGACTCAAGAACTGTTGTGAATTTGAAAGTAAGTTAACGAAAAAAGTCTGTTGGCAATTTGAATATGGTTGTTTTTCGATGGGATTTGTTGAGTCGATAGACATAAGTTTGTTATACAAAATCAACGGAATTTGTTTCTACAAATCTGATCTTTTCTGAGGGTACATCTTTATTTTGTGTGAGATACCTATTTAAAAGTAATAGGTCTTTCAGCTTATAATTATTATACTCATTTCATACTTGTCTCTATTACGTTTCGGTTTTATTATTTGTTTTGAACCATCTACCGATTTCAGTTACAATTGCGGTTAAGTCATATTAAAATATGTTTAATCTAAAGATCGTTTCAAACAACCAATGAACTGAAACGTAATATACTATTTTTGAACTTAGTACTTCTTTTAAATGGCCGAAAACCTCGACAAAAAATTTTATTCCAAAGAAATGTCACTGAAAAAAAATTTTACTACTTCCTCGTTTTATTTGTATAAAAATACACATGAGTAAAACTTTTAATACCACATTAATATCGACTTATTCTATTGTCAGGTCATTGAACGAGTTTCTGCTGCTACGAAAGTTAGCCAAAGAACGCATTCCCGTATTAAAAAATAAGCTCTGACAGAAAGTAATGCTGATACTGATGTGCCTACTAAGAAACAAAGCACGTCCAGTATCCGTATGGACCAATTCGACAAAGCTGTTCTTAGAAGCTGCATAATAAATTATCACATATCCGAGAAAAAAGTACCCACATTAAGAAATGTACACCAAACCTTTGCAGATAGTTATGGCTTCGCAGGAAGTCGCGAATCACTGCGGAAACAAATACATTCTTTGGGTTTAAGTTGGACCAATATGAAAAACAACAGAAGTTTGTAAATGGGACGTCCTACGCCTACTATATTTATGAAACATAAAAAAGTGCAGAGAACAGAACAAACCTATCATTTATATGGATGAAACATACATTCATTCGTATCACACGCACCTTAAAGGATGGAGCGACAAGAGTAACGAAGGATTAAGAAAACCCGTTTCAAAAGGTAATAGGCTCATCATTGTGCATGCAGGAAGAGAAAATGGTTTTGTACCTAATGCTGGTATTATGTGGAACTCCCAGTCAAAAACGGGAGATTATCATAATGAAATGGCGTACGAAGATTATGAGAAGTGGGTACAAGAAAAACTTAACTTATTAACTAGCGGCTCGAGTAGCGGTGACCTCGTCTCTACGTCCCCACCACGTAGCTGGAACGTAAGTGCGACGTAGCGTCATGAGTTCCAAGGTATAGTATATTTCTTAATGTCTGACAGCACAGTAGCGTCATCAAATATTCAAATAGAAAATTATCTCTTACAGAGTGATCCTAAGAATTTTACAAGTAAATACTAAAATTCTAATGCAAAACAAGTAGGTGTCTGTATTGGTTATCTGTACATCCCTGTTTCAGCTCAAAATACAATATGGTAATAAAATTGAACAATGCCAGCATAAGGATAAACAGTGCGGCAGTGGCGGAGATTACGATATTAGTTCATTTTGCTTATTTAATTAGATTCGGTCAACATTATAGTGGAAATAAAATTCATTCGTTTAGGCCTATTAACAAGTTACATTTTTATTTAATTAAATTGATTAAAGAAAATATAGTTTAATTCTCATAATTCAAATTTATTGACAATGAATTAATGTGTATTAGGTAAAGTAAACATACCATTTATAGGAAATATAAAATTCAATCTATAGTATCATCCTATTCGCTGTCCATACAAGAATCCTGCAAAGACTCGCCGATAGAGATCACTATCAGTTCTATACTTTGTTCTATGAGGTTATCTGAAACCCACATTTTCTCTTCGTCTTTAATTACATGATTCACAGCATCTCTCCAGTTCTCTTCAGTTATTGTTGTCAATGAGTACTTCATGAGTTCACGAACATCTTTCATTTTGAATGTTTTATTATGTCTAGCTACATAACCTTTCATTTCGGCCCATATTAACTCTATCGCATTTAATTCACAATGGTATGGCGGCAAACGAAGCACTGTTATCCCACATCTGAAGCAACCTTAAGAAGTCCTTTTTTCAACATATCATCTTCGAATGGTATATCTTCCACGATTAACCAGTTCTTAATATCAGCTTTTTTCCAAGAGGTAGATGGAAGATTTTCTGTTAATCGCGAATGATAACTGGCATTGTCCATAACGATTACAGCATTATTTGGAATTAATTCGACCATTTGTGTAAAATACATCTGCAGTCATTCCTTCATGATAGTCTTTGGTTGATGTTAACTGAAACTCCAGTAAACCACCTTCACCGAACTCTTGATTGCGTCCAATATTCGTTATTATTAGTCGGCGAACTTTACCGATAGGAGTTATCAGTCCAGTAGATAAACCTCCTATGGAAGCTTGACGACTGGTTTGAATACTTTAGTCCTGCCATATTTTTTTCACTAAATGTCCTTCATTGAGCCATGTCTCATCTAGATAATAAATTTGTCTTCTCTCCTGTCTGTATTTTCGGATATCTCGTAAATACTAGCGTCTACAACATATTATTTCTTCGTTGTCGATTAGCACTGATTTGCGACTTTGCTTCTCCCAAGTCAAATTTAATTTGTGTACTATTTTCCAGAAAGTTTTTCGCCCTATGTCAGGCAAATTCTCGTCCTACTTCACCATTCTCAGAATTCTATCAAGGGTTTGGATCTCTTTTTTGAAATATAATTCATATAGTTTTCGTCTTATTGTATTTTGCATATGTTCATCAAGGTCAAATGGTTTTCTTCCAGTTGACTTTTTAGGTGGAGATATATTTCCATTTTTCCTCTCTCTTAGAAGCCTGTAAATAGTAGATTCACTAACTCCTGTCATATTGGAACATGTCGAAACTATATTTCTAGCAGTAGCAGCCGGCATTTGTTGTACAACAGCATCATGCACATTTAAGACTACAGTCTTCGTTTGTGAGCTAATCACGCTCTTACACTTTACTGGGGTAAAACTTGAAGACATTTTTCACAACACACTTAACACTTATGGAACATAATCGACTCTAAGCAAAATAAATTATACAAATTTGGGCGAGACCAAGTTTCACCGTATATACCTGCAAAATTTCTAAGTTGTCATTGGGACAATCCCTAGTAGGACCCTATTGTAATGTTTCTTGGAAATTTTATTATCAACATTTCGAAAATCAGAAAGTAATTATCTGGATAATGAATTGATAAATGGTTTGTTAATATGTCTCCCAAGAATTGACCTTCTCCAAATTCTCAAGATAATCAATGAAATATACAGTCAGAATAGTTGCGTTACAAAGTTAGTTCAAAAATAATTTATTCTTTAACTGTATGTACTCTACAAATGTATGAAGGTCAGTTAGTTGTTTTAACTAACCTAATTTACATTTATATTACCTTTATATATCAGATTGGGTATAAAATTAAATAGTAGATAAATTCCTCAGATGAACTGTGACGCTTACGCTTTACTACCTGACTAGCATCTGTGACCTTTTCGCGTGCTGTCAGTCAATGAGAAACAGACTATAGTAATTTTAATGTAACTATCACCTTCAAAATGTTCCCAATTTTGGCACGTAATGGGGTACTAGCAATAATATTACCGTTATTAGTAACCACAACTTTAGAGTTCCCAACAACAGTCGGCGATGAGTAGTAACGAGTAAAATTGCTGCTAAAGTAGTATGCTTTCAAAAATGTCTTGTAAAAATGACATTACTGTTCATTATTTTTGTTTATACTTAAATTCATATTATTTTGCTTGTAACACGTGTATTTTACTTTATAACTTAATTACAATTACAATTTTATCTAGTTTTTCCTCGCATTTCACAGTATCGAAATGTAGGTGCAATAATCAAAATATAACATGAAACAGTTTCTTAGAATGCAATTTTTAGTTTAAGATTTTACCTTGCCCCCCAATTCTAAGGACTTACTGAAAGCACGTATAGATAATGTTCAAATGCAACAAATTTTTGTAAATAGTTGCCAGTAATAATCTATTTGTTACATTCTTCATAATACCTATTAAAATTTTGGATCATATCGTATTAATATATGATTTTGAAACATTTTCCGGGAGTACATAATTTTTTGTTGTCTTGTTCTCAGATATCTCATGTTTCTTTGAATGAAAATTTTTACGCTGAAAGCATTCCATTTCAGTTTTTTAATTTTATGGAAATCAGAGTGCACGCGGAGTTACTTTACAACTTCGTTAAGACATATATGTCCCTTGCAAACAATTCCGAGAAAAATATAAGAGATGCAGCATAGTGGAAATGAAAGTTCGGCAGAGATAGTTATTCCGTTTATGCCACAGAGATGGCAGGAAGTAATCTTATTTAGTGTCAAATCATCCGTTTTCTTTGAAAATATTGCTTTTGTAATTTTCAAAAGGATTGTTCAACAATTCTTGGCGATAATGAATTTCTCAAATGCATTCAATTTATAACTCCCATTGTTCACATTCTTTCGACTAGTATCTAAGAAATGTAATTGCTTCCACTCGTTTCCTTCTCAGTAACATACCCAATTGGTTTCATCAAAGTATATTTTCTTGTAACTATTGGTAACGGTAAGACATTTGGTAAAATGTCTCTTAATAATTTCTTAGATATCTTGTTCCAATGTTACGTGTCACATTTGGTTAGCCACAATTCCTAATATCCTCATTGCATTTTTACAATAAGTTAGCGTCTGACATTCATGCATATTGATGATTAAAAATCAATTAATATTAATTATTAACGCAGCTGAAAGCATCTTAACTGTATCTCATTGAAATTGAATGTAAGATGAATTTGTGACAAAATGACTTGTAGATGACCTTTGAATTCCACAAAAGTATAGCGAACTTGGCAATAAGAGAAGTCATTCGCTTTGTCTTCGCTTATATTACTAACCAGAATTGTAGCAGACGTATTACAAGCAAAATATGGAATATTTCAGTTACTTTTGATATGACACAGAATACTTGACTGTTTAAAAAAATTCAGCGTCAGAAGTATACCCCTCTCAAAAGACGGTGTTTCGCAGGGTGCTATGAAATAACTCTATTTGTTATTGCTATTCAATGACATAATGTCTCTGTCGCAAAGAGAATTGAGGTCTAGAAGCTCAGCGAGAAACATGCAAACCATACAATCTCCAACATTAGTGTATATACAAAACCGCTAGTATCACTCGCAATATAATGTATAACCTTCGACAATAAGTTGAGTTGAAAATAGCACATCCAGGAAATAGGAGCAAATTGACTAAGTAGAATATCACAATCGTGGTTGGGGTGAGCAACGAGAAATATTAATGGGAGAGTTTAAAACTTTCATTTGTTCTGAACTGAATCATGCAACAAATTTCTATTTCAAAACACTCAACTTAGTTCACTCATAAGCACTCAAAATTTGTGTAGGCACTCTCAGGTTTACAACAACCGAAAGATCAAGCAGTGAACTTAAATAATTTGATGAACGGCTGGTCACGTATAGCGCAGGAGTATTCTTCTATTACTATGATACTTCCCTCAAAGTTTTCGCCTGAGTGGAATAAGCACTATTACAACTATCATGTATAAAGATTCAAACTGTGTAACTACTACTTTCCTTCACCAAACTGATTAACAAAAGATTTTTAGAAAATACATCACGTTTTATTATATATCATATAAAAACCTTCTGAGACTCAGATTACCTATGATGCAACTCAGTAAAAATAAAACATGTCCTCATATTGCCAAGACAAGCCGCGTCACATGTATGGGATTCATCTTCTCTCGGAATGGTACGCTATACCAAAACCTTAAATAACCCCTATTCTATTTTATGTTTACTGATACACCCCAATTACTATAGTACCATCGTTTATAGTTTATTTACAATAAAAAGATGATGATGTCATTTTTAGTTACTTTCCTGCTTATCTGAATGAATATTAATTTACCAATCGTGAATACAATTTATCCTCAACAGCCAGGACAATTTACAGCTAACGGGTTGGCAAAACTTCAAGACGTTGTCGAATCAACTGGTAAAATTACCCAGTTTGTTTTGACGTTTATTGACACTCGATCATCGTCTAATATTTACAAGTTTTTTTGGTGCTTTTAAATTAATTGATTCTTTAAGATTGACAAAACAGTTATTTTCATAACTAATTATTTAGGCAAATCTGCAGTGTATGGTTAATAAAATGCCGAAGCAGCTGAACAGAAACTGTCAAGAGATGGTAACATCTTTGTTGAACTATTTTGAACTAGAATGCCGAAATGGGGGTCCGCTTCTCCCGCTTACTGCTGTAAGAGACGTAAGTAATAGTATTCGCTATTTATATTCATCAATATTGTTATATATTTAAATGTAAATGATTAAATGTTTTTAATGTTAGGTTAGGTTAATTAAACTTGATAATTTATTATTCTTTCATAAATTATATTGTTTCCACTGTTAACCGTATTGCCGCCAAGCATAATAGAGGTGAACAGCCTAAAAGCCCACCTAAAAAGAGAAAACGCATAAAACCTACTGTTGAAATTAATAACTTTGATCAAAATGCTTTCCGGAATGTTATACAGGGTGTCCCGGGACTAATGGGAAAAAAGTCAGGAGCGTATAATCTGAGCCAAAATAATGTTAGTACTTCATATAAACTTTTTCTATTCAGGCCCTCGTTTTCGAGTTATAGGCCTCCAAAGTTTTAATTTTGAATTTGGTTTTTATTTTTATTTTTTGTACTAGTTATTTGATCTTTATAAAATTTACGGCAAAGCTATAATATACGTGTATGTTTATTTTGGCAAGGTAAACAGATTTACAGTAGTGCCTTGAAGCCAGGGACGGACTACTCGCAATGGTTAGTGATCCAAAAATTTTGCAGGGATGGCACACCCTGTATGAAATTATCGAAATTCACTTCCCCATACATTAAGCTAACGAAAAGGTACTCCTGTTGGAATTCGATAAAATAATCCGTTTGGCTAATATTTACAGTTTTATTAATGCACTACGTACCAATTTACGCATTCACCATTTTTATAAGTACACGAGGTAAAACTAACTTATTAATACGATGTCCAAGATGTACTTACAGTACTACAAAAAAATAATTTAACGATAGCAGAGAATGAAAAACATTAACGACTTATTAATTGGAAAGTTGGTAAAAACTTTTGTTAAATGCAGTTGATAATGAACCATCAACGAGTTTACGAAAATTATCAAGAGAACATAACGTCTCGAAATCAGTTGTTCATCGCATCCTTAAAGAACAGCTGTTATATCCTTTTCACATGAAAAAAGTACACAGTATGAGAGTGGCTGATTATCCTTCACGACTTGAGTATAGCCAGTGGTTTCTGCGACAACAACAAGCAGACAATACATTTATTAGTAACGTTCTCTTTACGAACGAATCCGGTTTCACCAGAGATGGAGTCATAAATTCAAACTAGGAGCCAGCATAGATTCATGGTTAAAGTTTGGGCAGGAATAGTTGGCAATCATTTGATAGGGCCATACTTTATTGACGGTACTTTGACCGGCCAGAGATATTTGGAGTTTTTCCAAAATGAGTTATGGAACCTGTTTGATGATGTGCTACTGCAAACTCGTAGGAATTTATGGTTCATGCATGTTGGGGCCCCTCCTCATTTCAGTGTAGATGTACGACAGCATTTACACACAAGGTTTCCTAATAGATGGATTGGTCGTGGAGGCCCTTTTCAATGGCCACCGCGTTCAGACGTTAATCCTATGGATTTCTTTCTCTAGGGTTATCTCAAAAGTAAGGTATACGCAACACCTGTGCAAACAAGGCAAGATTTAATAGACAGAATTGTGTTACACTGCAATGTTATTAGAAATAATGTGGGATTGCTCTTTCAAGTGCAAAGAAACAACCTTCGTAGACTTAGAATGTGCGTGGAAGTAGGAGGGGCTCATATTGAACATTTATTAGAATAACGTTAGTTTTTGTTGTTGTTTAGGAATTAGTTTTAGTCCAATGTTTTATAACTTGTGTTTTTTAGGTTTTCTTGTTGATTTAATGATGCTGAGTTCGTAATTTTGATTAAAAGAAACTAATTACGTTGTTTGCGTACCTATTAAATTCCCATTAAATAAGTTCCTAATGTTTTTATAACCTGCTATCATCAAATTATTTTTTTGTAGTACTGTAGGTAAATATTCGACATCGTATTAATAAGTTAGTTAAGTAAATTTGTATTTAGTGCATTAATAAAACAGTAAATATTAGCCAAACGGCTTATTTTATCGAATTCCATTAAGAGTACCTTTTCGTTAGCTTAATGTGTGGGGAAGTGAATTTCGATAATTTCATACAGAGTGTGCCATCCCTGCAAAATTTTTGGACCACTAACCATTGCGAGTAGTCCGTCCCTGGCTTCAAGGCACTACTATAAATCTGTTTACTTTTCCAAAATAAACATACACGTACATTATAGCTTTGCCGTAAATTTTATAAAGATCAAATAACTAGTACAAAGAATAAAAATAAAAACCAAATTCAAAATTAAAACTTTGGAGGCCTATAACTCGAAAACGAGGGCCTGCATAGAAAAAGTTTATATGAAGTACTAACATTATTTTGGCTCAGATTATACGCTCCTGACTTTTTTCCCATTAGTCCCGGGACACTCTGTATACGAAATGTATGGAAACAGTGAGTATATTGAATTTACTGTTTTATTTTATTCACAATTAACTAACACAATATATAATAAGGTATAAGTACCTACAGTTCGTCATTTAACCCACTTCTATGTAAAATGATTAAATGTTAATTCGAATATAGAATGATTGATTAATATTTCTCGTATCTTATCCATAGTTTGTCATGAATAAGTATTCATATTAAATTAATCAAGCCTATCATACAGGCCTTTTATTTTTAAATGAATATTTTTGACTCACGCCCTACGAGGCACGGAACAATGAAAGAGAAGAACTGTCAATCTATCATAAAATTGACTTTTCTAGTTTTCGTTAAGTAAAGGAAAAAACTACAGCTTGGCAACATCACAATATTTTGTTTTGCAATGTCATGGTATTTATATCGTAAACAAACTATACCATGCTAAAGCAGTAATAATTGAATAGATGAGGCTTTTACTTGAAGAAGATCCATACTGAACGATGGAATAAAACAATATAGTTTGTTTAAATCTTCATATATTTGAACTAGTGTTCAATTTAAACTTCTTGACGCGTTTCACTAACACAGTAGCTTTGTCAAAACGAATGCAGGTAAAATATAAAAATGTCTTGATATATACAGTGCTAAATCTATTTACTAAGGTTAACAATGGTATTGAAAGAAATTACCTGAAATTCATTCACTACAAACATTCCTAAGCTATCTTCTAGGTAAAGAGGTTCAATAAAGGAAACTGATTGATATCAATTTGGTCGTTAAGAAGATTACCTGAATATTTATTTTTGTTAATCTCTAGGGCCTCTAATAAATTTAAACTAAACGATTTACCGACTACATGGAGAATTTCAAAATTTGGGTCGAAAATGTGTTGATTTTCTAATAAATGATTTGAATAGTTAGAATCTAATTTTTTGTTGTCATAGCTACGTTTGTGTTCCGAAATTCTAGTTTTAAAATTCCTAAAAGTTCTACCGATATAAATTTTATCACAATTGTCATTACCACATTTTAATTTATAAACTCCTGATTTGTTTAATTTTGAAGATTTAGATTTATTATTTTTAATGAATTTGGATAAATTGTGATCAGTTTTAAAGGAAATATTCATGTCTATAGTCTGAATGATTTGATTTTTAAGGATGGTGTTCCAAAGTATGTTAAGCTTTTAAATTGTCTATTATTTCATCTGAAGGGAATACTTGTTCTAAAGCCTGTTTTTTCATCTTTTTATTTATGATATTGTCAATTAAATTTGGATCGTGATTATTATTAACTGCTATTTGTTTTATGATATTTAATTCTTTGGTATAATTATTAATATTTAATGGAACTGTTAAGAGTCTGTGTATCATACTATTGAAAGCTGCTAGTTTATGACTGAATGGGTGGACCGAACTATTATGAATTGTAATATCTGTATGTGATGGTTCATGAAATATAGAAAAATCATGTTTATTATTTATATTTGAAATTGTAAGGTCTAGAAAGTTTATAAACTTATTTTGTTCAAGTTCTACGGTAAATTTGATATTATTGTGAATCGAGTTTATGTAAGTAATAAAGCTCTCTAATTGTCTATTTGTACCGATGAAGCTAGCTAAAATGTCGTAGCGTATTTGGTTGCAATGAAATAATTTGTCAAAGCAGCTACTTATTGTAGGCATACTGTTAAGAATTCATTTTTCACTAACTTATTGTTATCACACTCTCAAAATATTTGCTACCTGCAATTACTCTGGTAACCTAGATAAGTCAACTATCAACCATCAAGTAGTGGTAAAGAAATTAATTTTCCTGCATCTTTTCAAAACCTATGAGATATGAGCTTGATGTTCATGTTATTGAATAACAATTTGACATGATATGTTCCTAAAACGTGTCTTCGACGCAATGCATTAATTAAAATTTCCAATTTTCATTATATGACGCTATATTTTATGGATTACAGAACGAAACCTTATATCTGGAGATAATGGAAGGACAAACAGCTTATTAGTTATGCTACAATAGAGAAGATTGGGATCGACCGTTTGATTTTACCTAACTATTCCCAATTATCATTCAATTTCAACTATCTATTCTACTGTAAAGGAACTTCATTAGATTATGCATTGTGTGAATAATTTCCTAATTGTGATTATGGATGAACATGAACATATTTGTGGAATTAATTTGGGCTCATGTGAATATTTGGTATTTGTACAAAACAAGCTGCCGTTTAGCATAAAGTCGTCGTTACAAATCAAATAATCAAATAAATGGGGTGGTTGAATGAATTTGTGTAAAAGAAATATTGTAGGTAAAAGTTGTAGATTTTTTTCAGATTCACACCCACCTTCTAATTATCTTTGTATTGTTGTCACTGTTGTTTCAATATTTCACTGTTAATTATGCTACAATATTTTGACGATATTATCAATTGCAAATTATGATATTGAGAATAATTGTCATAATTCAAATCCATGATAAACATAACTCATTTTCAATATAACATCACTCGTCAGACTTTTATGCACAGCTCAATGATTTTGCTGCTTGAAATGCCACCTCTAGTGAATTATTCCAATACTATTTCCAAGATTTTTGTACAGGAAAATTTTGAATAAGTATAAGATAACAATGATCGGTTACTGAAATTTACTGTATCGACTTTTACTTTGTGGAATCTATCTGAAGTTTAGAAATAAACAGATCCATTACTATCATTTATTAACTGTGCTTTATGTTGATTATATTGAAGGCATTCTGTACTTTCCTCCTTTTTTTATTATTATATTTTATATTTCGTGTTTCATATTTTGGGTTTTATATTTCACATTTTTATTTTATGTTTTATATTGCATGTTTTGTATTTTATACATTGTATTTCATATTTTTGTATTCATGTCTTATATCATAATATATGTTGGACTGTTAATTATCGATATCTACCACGTACAAGCTGTTTACGACAGCTTCTGTGTAGTTACTTTGTTTATTTGCATTTGTTAAAATATGTAGTGTATTTACTACTTTTTGTGAATAAATATTATATTATTATTATATTATTATATACTCATATTACTGTTTTACATCACTTATTCGCACTATGCTCTGCTGCTTTCTCACTAAATAAGTATCACTTACTAAAAATATTTGATCCTATCAAGTTTTCTGGTCATGATTGTGTTGTCTAGGAGCTGGATTGCCTCGACGTTTACATGTTGAAGCAGCCGATGTTCATGGCTACTAGCAAATTTGGTTGTGATTTGGTTAACAGTTTCCATCTGAAGATCCCAATAGATATCACTGTTTCGGCAGTACCAGGGTACAGCGATGATGTTTCTTGGTATCTAGTTCTGGAATCGTTGACTAATTTCGATGTTACTTTTACTGGCACAACCCAAGAGTTGTATGCCATAACTTCAAATGGGTCTCAATATTTGCTGGTACAGATAAAGTTTGTTGTACGTGGATAACTTGGAACTTCGTCATAGTAGCCAATACATCTTTTTATATTTAATATCAAGCTCTTCTTTTTGATATGGACGTTTCACCGGACGCTCCCGTCGAGAGTCATACCCAGATATATTGCTGTATTAGCATAAGGA
Organism: Galeruca laticollis; assembly: GCA_963921935.1. Classification (NCBI taxonomy): domain Eukaryota; kingdom Metazoa; phylum Arthropoda; class Insecta; order Coleoptera; family Chrysomelidae; genus Galeruca; species Galeruca laticollis. The sequence goes on along the minus strand of OY998175.1, from coordinate 93,520,703 downwards.
ATATCAACATTGTTCATTCTGATAGGAAAGTACCTATCATTTTTATTCGTAAAGTTGATGTGAATTGATGTAGTTTCATTCAACTTAATGCATCATCACTCGGTTCCGTTGCTAATTTGGTCAATGAATGTTTGTAACTTTTCAGCAGCTTCTTCGTGGGTATGTCCCATGGCCATAACTGTCATGTCATCAGCGAAAGTAGCTATTGTGTGGTGTTCAAGTTCAGGGATGTCACTAGTATACAACAGATTCAGCACTGGACCAAGTAAGCTATCCTGAGGTACTCCTGCATTGGTTTCTTATAACTCAGGATACGATTCGTCTTGCTTTACTCTGAAATATCTATGTGACAAGTGAGACTAGGATTTGGGAGTATTGTCTTGGCAGAACCATTTCCAATTTGTGGAGTAATCCTTTGTGCTATACTTTATCAAAGGCTTGTGCCACATCTAAGAAGACAGTGGAACATACCTTTTTCTCTTTCAAGAATTTCTCAATACTGTCTGTCATTCTATGAACTCGATCTATGGTCGAGTGGTTTTCTCTAACACCAAATCGGTGGGCGAGAATCAGTTTTTTATGTTCTATTATTGGTTTCCCTCTCTTAAGGAGCAGTTTTTCGTAGAGCTTCGAGATGATAGGTAGCAATGAAATCGGCCTGTAGGATGAAACTATATGAGGAGACTTTCCTGGTTTGGGGATCATAATGACCTCTGCAACTTTCCACATCTAAGGAACATACTTCATTCGGAATGATGCGTTGATACGATTCGTAATTTTTACTATGGTTTTTTTTGGTAGTTGTCTTATAACTTCGCCAGGGGCTTTTTTCGGATCGATGTTTGTTCTGACCACCCCAAAAACTTCCTTTGGGAAAGTAGGTCTGATTTCAACATCTTCTGGTTCATTCCATTCTTCAGGATCTTCTCCATCATTCGATTGAAAGGTCGTGTGTAGATGTTCTGCGAGTTTGCATGCTTTTGGAATATTGTTTCGAGATAGTTCTTTAGTAGCTTTTCAAAGTGTATAATCTGTCCTGTGATCATTGGTCAGTTCACTCAAGTAGTTACCAATATATTCAATTTTACACGCTGGATTTCTCGTTTTATTTGGTGTGGTGCGTTATTTGAGGCTGTTTAATCTGAAGGTGCTCTGATGCCATTTTTCTCTAAGTTTTCAGTTTTGACGAAGAAAGAGAATTAATGCAAGCAGTATCTGATTTAACAGAAGTTGCCCTGTCAACTATACGTAAAATAGCCAAGAATGGGCCCCATGATCGCTAGAAGCGATGTGATAAAGGATTGATTGAACCTTCAGATGTGTCTGTGATAAAATTATTAAAAACCACCAGATATGACGGTTACAAAAGTAATGGGATAACTGGGATTCAAATTCATAATGATTAATAAACGTCAAACAGTCATGGAAAGCAGAAGAATGGTGGATATGCGGTATACATACTTGGAATAAGTAACTAAATATAGAGAAAAAAACCGGACAATTATCTATTATGACCAAACTTGGTATGATACACACGACACGGTTAAGAAAGGATGGACTGTTGGGTAAAAAAATTGTATGCCAACAATACCTACAAACAAAGGATCCAGACTTATTATTATTGTGCACTACGGTGGAAATGAAGGAGGGGTTCCAAATGCCTTAAAAGTATATGGTAGAAAATGGAAGAACTAATAGTAAAGCGTTTAACACAAACAGCGGGAAAAACAGGAGCAGATGATAACATTTTAATGGATATTTCAGACCTTCCATCCACAAGTTACAAAAGTGAACATGATATTTGGGAAAGAAAACTTGCTATATTGAAACAAGAAAATGAGCAGCTTAAGAAAACAAGTTTGAATCACGAAAACAACGAAAATATTTTGGAATTGAGTATCTCCAATTTAGAACATGGAATAAAGAAATGCAATTTTGAAGAAAAGATTAGTCTAGATGGAAAAATTGAGTTGGCTTTGCAACATGTTTTAACAACAAATCAAGTTGAAATTGCCTCAAATAAGATAACCAATGCTCGATGGACACAGGATGAACTATCCAAATCTTTTACACTGAGATATTTTAGTAATAGGTCATATATTTATTTACGACATACTCTACATTATCCACTACCAGGATTATCTACTTTGCAACAATGGGCTTCCAATATTGATTCAACATATGGAGTTTTAGAAGATGTCTTACGCATTATGGGAATTGCAAATCAGACCAAAAATTCTCGTTTTAGGGCGACTGTATCATGCTTTAATGAAATGAAGATGTCCTCTTTATATGAATATCATCAGAAAGAAGACGAAATTCTGGGACCACATCAATATGACCAGGTTATTATGGCACGCGGATTGTTTAGTAACTGCAAACAACCCGTTTACATTGGGTTGGATTAAAAAATGAACAGAGAACTTCTTGAAAATATAATTACTTGTTTACATGAAATTGAATATAATGTTCTAGCTTGCAATTCTGTCTGTGGTGGAGGTAATCAAGGATTATGGAAGGAAATTGATATTACAATTGACAAAACCTATATTCATACCATCCAGTTACAAAAAATCCCATTTACTCCTTTGCTGATACCCCACATTTATTTAAATTACTGAGAAACTGGTTTTTAGATAGTGGATTTTTATTAAAAAATGGCACTAAAATTCTTAAAGATTGTGTAAAGGATTTCATTGAGACCTCTAGATCAGAAATGAATATCTGTTACAAACTAATGCCATTAAATATTAATGTCGAGAAGACACAAAGACAAAATATAAAACTGGCAGCTCAGTTATTCTCAAACACCACAGCAACTGCACTAAAATAATACTTGCCTGGTGTCGATAAAAAACAGCAAAAGTGGCTGATTTTTTTGAGATAGTTAATAATTGGTTTGGAGTGATGAATTCCTATTAAATTTCAGTAAATGTACTTACAGAAAAGCCGTACAAGATAAGATTTTAGAACAAATGTGGTCCACAGTCTTTGGAATGAGATGCAATGGCAAGAAAAGTTTGCAGGTCTTTCAAAAGGGAATAATAATTTCTACCAAATCACTTCGAGCCCTTTTTTCGGCAGTAAGAGGAGAATTTCAGATGAAATACATCTTAACTCATAGACTGAATCAAGACTGCTTTTTGTTCTCAGATAAATATATTGATTTTAAGTTCTAAATGTAGTACAATTTACGCGACTTACCTTTTGTAAATTGAAAACTCTTATTTTATTTTAGATAAGAACTCTGGGAGGATAACACGATCATCCTTCTCCTCTTAATGCTCTATATCGGATCAGAATGATTTTACTTGGGAAAAATCCTGGATTGGTTTCAAAACATTCTAATACAGGAACTCCTCCAGGACTGCCGGATGAGGAATATTTATTGTCAAGTATTTTTAAACAAGCAGGTCTTGGGCATATTGACATTCCTGAAGAAAGTATGGAAATGAAAGTGGCTGAAAAGCCCATATTAGATAATGATAGCACCACATCATCTAGCAGTACCCATTCCAGTTCAAAAGGGGAGTCTGAAAAAGATGGTTTGGCCTATATTGCTGGATATTTGGCCAAAAAACATAAGTTAAAATATCTGCATTTAGGTCAGTAGATATACCAAACTGAAGAAGCAAACACCCTACATAGTTATAGCATGCCTTCGTGGATACAATGCTTATCATTTGGAGGTTTAACCCAACCGTCTGACGAATGGACGCGACAGGTAAGGTTGATGGATAAATATTTCCAAAAGTTTTATAAACAAAAATTTTGTCATAGGAAAAGTGTTATAAAGTGAACCACAGAATATATTGCTACCAAAGTAACTGATGTGCGTATCAAATTTTTAAATTTAAAAAAAAGACAAAAACAAATCTTCGAAAAGGAAAGTTCTTATTGATCATTCACAAAGAAAGACATTGAAAAAATTCGAGAGAATTGTTAATTGACTTTCTTCATCTGTTTTATTTCTTTTTAAATCTACCACATTTGTTAAAAAAATCCTTACAATTTTAAATATATGTTTTAAGTAACATAGCATTTACTTTCCCCCTTCATTCAATAGTCTTTGAAATTAAAACAAGATTACAGTCATTCAATTGAAGTTTTAAAAAGAATTAGGTAACTGTTTTTTATCATTTCGGTAACATTAAAAGTTATATTGCAATGCATTTTCATAGCATTATTCAATTTTTATAAAGTACTTATGTTGTGAATAATTATTTGGATCACTTATTTAAAACCACAACTAACAACAATTGTGAAAACTTGTTATAAATTAATTAAAATAAAAGACGTAACGTAAAGTTATTATTTCCCTCTAACCTTACATTTCACACTGACAGTTGACAGTATTGACATTGACCACAGTTAATAGATGTAAAGAGTATACACTATACATGGAATAATAGTTAAGTTACAACAGTTCGGCCATCCTGACATTTTGACCGACCTCGGTCAACACTAAGTACATAAAAAGGAACAAAATAAAATATCCATTCATATCCAATTACTTAATCTTGATTATCTAATTTTGATACAAACAAGTCATAATTGGTAGAAAAATAGCTACAATGGGTGAATAATTTGTCACATTCAGGTTCAGTACATAAAATAAAATTGTTTTTCTCAATAATACAATTTGGTCAAAAGAAAAACATTAACATGAGTATCATAAGAATAAACATTATAAACATAAAATTCATCAGCATAAATATTTTCACAAGTCATAAAGCACATAAGTTACATAATTTCCATAATATTGTTACGAAACAGCACACTGGTATAGTCCCTAAAACCGACTCTGTATAAGCCAGGTATAAAAGTTAAAATTATGGCGGATACGCACTGTTTACGACTCTACGACTATCTCATGTAAACATTTTTTTTGTGACCAGAGTTATCTAGAAAAGGCCAGGATCAATTGTCCGGAATTTACTAGTAAAAATGGCTTTAATATATAAGGGGACTGATCAGGAAGAGTTAGTTTAGTTGATAAAGTGATCTCGTGCAATAAATACACCGAAATAGCAAACAGTAAATATAAATTAGTTTAGTGTTTATATAAATTAGTTTAAGTGAATATACTGAGTATATATAAATTAAGTGTTAGTGATTAGTTTAGTGTTTCAAATAAATTAGTAAGTAGCCATACCGAGTGTTTCAAATTTATCCCACCCGTTTATTGTTTAAATAAATTAGAAAAACATTACATTGGTGTCAGAAGTGGGGTAATATAAATAAATTGCTACGTAAAAATGGCCAAGAGACTATGTGATCTGAAAGTCACGGAATTAAGAGCAGAATTGGAAGATCGTGAGTTGGAAACGTCCGGTAAGGAAAGTGAATTAGTAGAAAGACTTAAAGTGGCACTGGAAAATGACGGCTTCGATCCAGAATTATTTTTATTCAATGACGAGGCTTCCACCGTGATCTTGTCAATTTCTGCCATGGAAGAAAAGATTTCAACTAATGTGAAAAACGATATTACTGCTATCAAGAACGATTTTTCTGCCATGGACGAGAAGATTTCTGCTATGAATACCGATATTTCTGCAGATATCTTATCATTGAAAAATCACATTGCTGCTGAAGTCGAGAATAAAATCACGTCTCTAAAATCGGATATTGAGGATAAGATGACAACGATGAACGAGAAAATAAAATCAGACATGGAGAATAAGATGACAACGATGGAAAATCAGATAGATGAGAAAATCAAGGAGTTAGAGACGAAGATTGCCGATTTAAGAACACAAGACACTTCAGCAGAAGAAAAGAAGATCGAGATCTGCAAGCCAGAAATACAACCAAAGACAGATGATGTTGGCAGTTTTGCCCGAGTCAAGGCCCCAACGTTCGATGGAAAAATGTCGTGGACCAATTATGTGAAACAGTTTGAAGCAGCCGCTAGAGTGAATAATTGGTCCGATAGAGAGAAGGCAGTGAACTTAACCATCGCGCTTCGCGGAGATGCCTTAGATGTACTCCAGACGATACCTCCGGATGAAACGGACGATTTCGAGCAGCTGAAGAAGAGGTTGGGCATGCGGTACGGTCACGAACATTTGGAACAGTTGTACAGATTCCAGCTGAAGAACCGAAGGCGGAAACGTGACGAAACCCTTCAAGAGTATGGAATGGATATTGCCCGACTAGTTCGATTTGCTTATCCATCAGCACCAGACAACATGATGGAATGTTTAGGCATCCAGGCCTTTATTGACGACTTGTGTGACCACGATATGGAGAAGACGCTTCGATTAGCCCATCCTAAAACATTGGCCGATGCATTGACTGCTGCTCTTGAATATGAAGCAGCCACGATCGCTTCGGGATACAACAAAGATAGGACCATACAGGAAGAAGGTGACGATGACAGACTTGACCAGATCGTCAACTTGTTGAGAGGTATGGTAGACAAGAAGCCGAAGAAAATCAGGTGCTGTAATTGTGACGAGCTAGAGCATGCACGCCGTTCGTGTGAGCGTCCTACGACTCCTGTGAACCAAGAACCTCTTAAATGCAAAGCAGCCAAGAAAAGCTCGCGGTACAACAAAGGTAGAACCATGCAGGAAGAAGATAACGATGACAAACTTAATCAGATCGTCAACTTGTTGGAAGGTATGGCAGACAAAAGGCCGAAGAAGATCAAATGCCTGAAGTGTGGCGAGCTAGAGCACGTACGCAGTCCGTCTAAGCTCCCCAAGACTCCTGTAACCCAAGACTTCCAGACACAGGGGAAATCCGACAGGGGTGAACATCCAGCTAATGTGAATCACCAACAAGCCAACTTCTTGCCTAGACGGCCATGCCCTGTAGACTATACACAATGCAACAAGTCGAAATCTAAGGAAGTTGCAGTTTCAAGAATTACAGTAGTCAACGAGAAATGGTCACCCACCAGGATCAGAGAAGATCAGGAGAATGATCCTCACCTGAAGATGATCCGGCAATGGAAGGAAGAAAATCGGCGACCTACCTGGCAAGAAGTGTCAAGATTTTCACCGACACTCAAGGCATATTGGGCTCAGTGAGACTCCCTTGTCCTGGAAGAAGGGCTGTTGAAATGAGTCCTTGAAAACGATGATGGTTCTGAAATGAGGAGACAGCTAGTTATCTTGAGAACAAGAGTAGCTGAGGTACTAAAGAAGTCCATCAGGAAGTCATCTGGGAGTGAAGAAAACCCTTCAGCGAGTCCGTGAAAGGTTTCATTGGATGAACAGCTCCGACGATGTGAAGGACTGGTGTAAGAAATGTACGACTTGTGCTACGAGTAATGGACCACATCGCAAGAGAAAGGCACCCATGAAACAGTACAATGTTGGAAGCCCTTTCGAAAGGATTGCTTTAGACATCGCTGGACCATTTCCGACAACAGAAAATGGTAGCAAATACATACTGGTTATAATGGATTATTTCACAAAATGGGTGAAAATTTACGCTATTCTTAACCAAGAGGCCACAGCTGTAGCAGATGTATTGGTGAAAGAATTTATCAGCCTATATGGAGTGCCCTTGGAAGTCCACAGCGTCCAGGGAAGAAATTTCGAAAGTCATCTATTCCAGGAGATTTGCGAAAAGCTGGGAATGAAGAAGACCAGAACAACAGCATCACATCCACGTTCAGATGGAATGGTCGAGAGAATGAACAGGACTATTGGAAAATACCTGTCCAAAGTAGTATCCAGCCATCAGAGAGATTGGGACCAGTATCTCTCCCTATTCGCATTGGCTTATCGATCTGCCGTCAATCAGTCCACGGGTGAAACACCTGCGAAAATTCTGTTTGGGCGTGAAATGAGGCTTCCTTGTGACCTGGAATTTGGCTGCCGGCCTGGAGAAGATCTAGCAGGAGAAGACTACGTGATCCAATTGAGAAGAAGGCTTGACGATATTCATGAATTAGTTCGAACAAATTTTCAAGTTGCCAGCGACAAAATGAAAAGTCGGTACGACACGCAGGCCACAGAAGGTGGTTTCAAAGAAGGGGACGACAAAGTATGGTTGCACAACCCGATGAGGAGAAAAGAATTTTCTCCAAAATTACGGAAATCCTGGGAACGTCCATACTTAATCAAGTAAAGGATCAATGATGTTATATATCGCATAAGTAAGATCCCCAACGGAAAACCAAAAGTAGTTCACCAAAACCGACTAGCGCCATTCGAAGGAGACCATGACCTGGAGGAAGGAGTAAACCTTATTCGAGATGTGTCTGACCCTACCTTCGAGGAATTTATGGGCACGTATGGAGGTACCGGGAAAGCTAGATATGGAGTCACTTCGGAACAACAACAAGATTTGTTCAATCTCCCGGAAGATTATTCACTGGCATACAACATCCCCGCCCGTATCAAGAACGCACGAGGATTGGCAACCGTCTTTCGAAAGAAGTTCGGGCAATTAGAAAAACTTGAAGACCAGATTCCAGCCCCTGGCAAGACACTGAAACTGAAACATAATTCGCGGTACGTCTTCTACGTGGTAACTAAAAATGAATTCCAAGATCGATCTACCTACCGCGATGCGTGGGAAGCACTTTGAAACCTCCGAGACCATGTGATGGAATCTAAGGTGAAGAAACTGGCTATGCCTAAGATAGCGAGTAACCAGTTGGATTGGCGTATCATCAGGAACATGGTAGAGATTATCTTTCAAGATACCGGTGTCCAGATATTAATTTGCAGCTACAACCCCCGTTATCAGTATCCGATGAAGACGGTGCCCTGCTATTTCCATAAGATCGGAAAGTGTAGAAATGGGGCCAGTTGTATTTGCATCGATTTCTGCTATGAAAGATAACGAATCGGTTCTTGCGTCGATTGACATAAATATTCAATTTGAGCACATGGATTGTAAAAAATGTAATTTCATTTTAAATTTTAAGATGTTTTTAACTCATTATCCCCAGTGCCCTACTTTCAATCAAATACTTTTTCCATTTTTTCTCTAATTGATGTGTAAAAATTATCGAGAGTTATATGTTTTCACCTGACTAGTTTATATTTTATATGACTTGAGTAAATTTATATGACAATCTCCAATGAAAATCATGCATATTCTCTTTATATTTTGAACATGAACGAATCCAAACAAATTCTCCCGTTGCTGTCGATATTCAATTCACATACTCCATCTTCAAGTCTCTCCATATTCTCAAACACTACTGGAAACTTCTTCAATCATTCAGTCCTTCATGACCCACTTCTCTATAATAAATGACGCAGACCTTTTTCTTTTGTAGCTCACATTAAAAGGGAGATTTATCTATGAAATGTGTTCTGATATTCATTTTTTTTGAAGTAACATGTGGTTTCTACAATTCATTTTTCAAGGGGGGTGAGAACTGATCATATTTCATTTGGGATTATCAAACATCAAAAAAGCCGTTTGAAAAACAAAGCGTAGTGTGAATTTTTCCACGCCATTCACAGAAGATAAATTAATTTCTCCATACGGCGACGATAACTTAGAAACCTTGAAGATTAATTTGATTTTTTTTGAACATATTCAGAATGTACTGAAAGTTACCATTTAGCCTCACTCACTAAGTGGGAAAATGTGTCAATAACATCATTTTCATATATGATTAAAATTTTCTAACCGCAATTAGTTACAAATTTGAATGTATAAAGAGCATCCGATACTGATGAAGCTACTCTCTACTCTTGTTCTTAAAGCTCCTAGACACATATTATTTTCGCTTTCAAGCTTCCGAATTGTTTTATATAACATGTGCTCCTAAGAATGGACCATCGATTAACAACAAGGAAGAAATTTAATTTAGATGGGTTTTGAACGAGTGAAATCCTTTGTCAGTAGATTCAATCATCCTATTGTCGGAACTATGCGGAATAGGCGAGGTAGAGTAAATTGTAATATTTCAAGTCACCCTTATTCTGGTTGGAGTATTATATCGGAAGCACGGAAACAGAATATTTGATACTAAGGTTTTATTGCTTCACGTATATATGTAAACCCTTTCTGTAATTGTCAGGAGTCTATTGACATTCATTGTTCCAATATATTTTTTATAATATAATTTCTGCATAATTTCTTGTGAAATATTTCCTATCATATCCAATAAGGAGGGTGTTTCAATAAGAAGACGCGATTATCCACACATTTACTTGATTTATGAAAAAGCGGAATTTATTACGAGAGACTACTGCATATTTCAGGAGATCAGTGAGCCTTGATTTTGGTTCCGAAAATGTCTGTAATCTGGAAAAAATATCGAGTCTTGAGAATTTTCGTGTCTGATGTGTTTGATGAGGCTACAAGTAGTTTTTAATCAAAATGGGTGAGATAAATTTCATACCAGTTCAAACAAAATTCAAAACTTTCAAATAGGTACGTTACACTATATTAATGCACATTTGATACAACAATTGACAAACAGAGAAATACGTGCAGTTCAACATAGTTTTCTTATATTTCCGCATTAAAGTATGCATACAGTAGGCGGGGTTTGTTGCAAGTTTGCCATTGTTTTGTAGTTGTTTTTCTTATTTGCTTGCTTGTGTGCTTGTGGGTAGCTTTCTGCAGACCAATGGAGAAATGCAACCATCGAGTGTCTACCACCTCGTGACACCGTTGGACACATTAACACTGTTGATCACCAGTTACTGTAGTGTCAATCAACCAACTGACACACCAACAGAACCCAATCTAAGGTGTAATGGAACATGGCAATGGATGAATGGCCGTAGGGAATGCAGCCGCGAAGTTCCCACTTGAGGTACTAGGCGGAACTTCCTCGGAAATAACTCTTCCCTGGTATGACGAGCTCTACCAAGGATGACACAAGCTTTCCCTAGCTACTCGTGGGATTAGAATGGATTATCAATAAAAACAAATTAAGCAAAACCAGACGATGGCCGAGAATCTGACACCAGCTGCCAAAAAAAGCTTGGACAGCGATGCCACTTTCTCCTCCAAAAGAGGCTCATAAGGCGTTACCCCCCGGGAAAAGAACGTTATCCGCTCCTGCATATCGGGGGAGTAGTCTTCCAGAGGTAACAGGCTACTGATGGACGCTATAGTAGAGCTACATCGGAGCAGCTATCAACCATTTACAGGCAGCTACCAACTATTCACGGGTAGATATTATAGACAAGGTCGACCCATACGGTAAATTAATTACTGATAATGGAGACCTTGTCAAGAGACAGCTAAAGGAGGCTCTGGAGAAATCCCTTTAGTCCGCCTCCAGCAGTCAAAAAAGCTACCTACTTTTAGGTCATGGTAGCAGTCTATCGAAATAATCAGAGTTACCTGCAATAAAGACAGTGCGCTAGAGTGGCTAAAGAACACGATTCCAACATTTAAACCGTGGGAGGAGGATAAGCTCGACGTGTTGCACGTCGACAACGTATCACAGCTGACAAAAGCTATTCTGTGGGTCCCTAGCGAAGCTCACGCTGACCTGACTGACAAAGAAGATGTGCTGCGTCGGCGGAATGAACAAAACCCCGACCATCGGGTGGATGCGTGGTTTTTCTTCCACCACGAAGCCAAGGTCGACCCCAAAGGGCACATTTTTGTCTTCGGCATAGGAGACGGGGAGATGAGAGCCCTAGAAAAACGATTAATGAGGCTTAGCTACCTAATTTATCGTTAAAATAAAAAGACTCATCCCGCAAAGGAAGAACGATAAGAGGTTAACTATGGATCCCCCTCCCTAATACAAGGAGCCCAAGGAGATATTGCTTCTGTGAAGACTGTCGAACCATATCCTACGAAGACGACCGACAGCTCTAAGCGAAGACTTAGGCAACATGAACCCTCCTCCAAATGAAGACGTGGAAATTGCCTAAACAGATAAAAAGCCTATCTCACCATCATTAAGTAATGATGGATTATAACAAGGTATGAATGATTTAGCACAAAAAGGTGGTTTCGGCAACACTATGCCACCACCTTGATGTGATGCAACAGACAATAACACTTATCCAGGAACGCTGGATATGACAAACTAAAATTTTGGTTCTCAATAATCCAAAAGTTCAATTTCCAGCTTACCAAGGATGGTCATATATATCACTAGTAATTTTAAGACTTTTCGTCTTCCGACCTAACTGTTATGAAGGTTGAATATGCGCAGAAAGATGGAAACAAAGTTTTAATGCTGGCATTCGGGCACCTTCCCTCAGACGCAAACAAACCACCACCAACAAAGGAGCTGGAGGAACTTGTGGAACACTGTCTCACCCAGAAGCTTGAATTGGGAATATGCTGCGATCAAAGTTCTCACCACGTAAGATGAGGAAGCAAAGATATAAACACTAGAGGTAAATATTGTTATGATTACATAACTAACGGGAGACTCTGTATTCTAAGTAGAGTTCCTAAACCAACTTTAATTGAATATCGAAGTCAAACGCGAATATACTATAAACATTTCGAATATAATCACCGGCTGGCATGTATGCCACGACATTTCAATATCGGACCACCGCTCGATAAAATTCGAAATAAAACTGGCTCTCACAATCTCCACACCAAATCGCGATCCCATGAAAACGGACTAAAGAAAATATCTCCACTGTCCCAAATGTCAGTCTGGAGGAATATGAGAGAAGCGCGACAGGATTGGAGGACGGCCTGAGGGTGCCAAAAAGAAAAAGGTGGATCATAAGGAGAATGGTGACATTTCAATATGCTAAAAACACTGCACAGTGGGAAGAAAATGGACAGGAGAGGGGAGATACTGGAAAAAATGTTGGCAGCCAACGGGTTATTGGTGCTGAATGATGGACTCCTACCCACTTTCGTGAGGGGTGATGGGGTTTGGTCATATATGGATATAACAGCATGTGATGAATGGCTGGGGGGAAGAGTGAGTAGTTGGAGGATGCTGGAGGATGAGGAGAGCTTGAAATTACATAGATATATGGAGACGGATCGGAAGAGAGGGGATGGAGGCGGATGAAGACCGAGGTAGAGAGTATTATGAAGAATGTGAGAGAGACGATAGAAAGGGGTCTTGGATGTGAAAGAGACGGAAAGAGGGGTAATATGCGTGAGGAAAGGGGTAATTACTGGTGGAATGAGGAAATAGAGGAGCTGTGGAGGGAGTGGAAGGCGGGTGAAGAGGGGGAGAGGGCGGGAGACTACAGGCCCATCAGCCTGCTGAGTGGTATGGGTAAATTGATGGAGGGGATAATAAAGGATAGGATTGAGGAGGATGTTAGTTGGAATGAGGTTATAGGGAAAACCAGTACGGGGGAATCATGTATCTCTACGCTGGGCTGGGTGATGGGTTTGGTGGAAAGGGCTAGGGAGGGCAGCTGGTGGAACAAAAAGTTGGCCCTACTCGTGTTCTTAGACGTCGGGAACGCGTTCAGCAGCGTCAGTAAACGTGAGGTGTTGAGCGCGTTGCTGAGGCTTATGGTGGGGGAGGGGTTGGTTAGTCCAGTAGAGGATCATTTGACAGGGTGGGTAACACTGGACTATAGAGGGAGGAGGTATGAAATGGAGAATGGAGTACCTCAGGGCTCGGTTCTGGGAATGACGCTCTGGAAGTGTGTCTTCGATGAGATTTGTGGGATAGTAGGTGAAGAGGGGTGTGAGATTACGGTGTATGCGGATGACGTATGTTTGGTATTTACGTCAAAGGAGGAGGCGAAGATAGAAAGAAAGGCGGAAACTATATGAAGCAACATTCTGGAGAAGATTGAGCGGTGCGGACTGGAAGTAGCAGAAGAAAAGACGGTGGGGATGCTAGTGAAGGGACGGAGAGCAAGATTAGGGAAGTGGGGGTCAAGGGTAGGAGAATTCGTATTGAGGAGTCGGTTGTTCTGGAGCTCTTTCATCTTCCCAAAAACTCTTCTTAAAGTACTATTCAAAGCACTATTTTCGACAAAGCTGCAATAAGTTTTAATAGGTCTAGTATGTTGAGAGATTTTACCTAGAACTGCATAACCAAATATTATGTTAGGAGCGTCTAGAGTAAGCTAATTTCCAGAAATCTGACCATTACAAACAATTTTTGGAAATAATTCTGCCCTGAGAAGGACATACATCCTCCCAGGATTGAAAAAAATCGAATCCGCGAGGGTTAAGTTCGAAATATGATCCCATCGTTTTGTGTCAATCATACAATCTGGAAGTATATGTAAGCAGTTGCTAACATAGTGCGAAAATTTTCTGAAACAATTCCTTACCATCGGCATCGATATTTGGATTTGGCGCAATCATGTTAGGATTACTATTCGAATTAGCGGGAGTGCGATTTTTAACATTGGATGAATTAGTGCTAAACCGTTTTGGCGTGCGATCAAAATGTAATGAACTGTAATGAGATCGAGAATTGCAATATCGGCGTCTGTGTGTTGAACGACAATTTATAGGATCATGCAACAAACTCAGACATTTGGAACTTATGCGACTATGTCTTCCTGACTGCGACTTCTTATTGAAATTTTCACATTTATATGAGGAATACGATTGATTTGATATTTATTAATTTTGTCCTCATTACTTGTGTACTCGTAAAATAGTCTTAAATTTGTTCCAAAGTATACGAAACAAATTTAGAATAATTGAATATAGCGATAATGGATATTTACACCTTTTAATTTACCGAAAATACGACGTGAATAAACTCAATAGGTATGCGAAGTTTCAAAGATACGACCGAAGTGTCGAGTGATTGAACACAGCGTAGTAAGCAATAATTCGTTGGAGTAGTTACGAGTTGATCAGTTGCTCGTTCCTGCGAGGAGATATTTGCAGGAAAATGTAATTTAAGCGTGCCCCGTACGAATCAGCGGAGAATTTCTCAATGCCCTCTGCCACTTTCTCTAAATAAAAAGCCAAAATTAATTACTTTATGCTCAAGAATCTATTCGACAGAACCAGAAATTACATTCATATAAAAACACAAGTTATTCACTTTGAGTAACAAAAGACCCTAAGAAATTTTTAGATTAAATATCCTTAACAAAATACCCTTACACCCGTTCTTTTTGCTCGAAGGACCAAAGATGTGGCATTGGGGCCAAAGATTATAAAAATAAATTAATTATGTGCTCCAAACTAATCACCCGAGATCTCTTATAGTTCAAAACTTGATCGGGGTGCACGCACTAGAATAGTTGAAGGAATATTCATGTTTAGCGTAGCTGTATGGTACGTTTACTTTTATCGTTCGATTATCGCCGTTTCGACAAAGATGATGTGACTATAAATTCAACACAGAACTGGCTTTAACAACTTTGCGTATTCCAACTAAAATTAATTGAAAATTTCATTTTTAACGCAATACTATAAATTGAATGCAAACTTGTAATTGTTTTGAAAAAATGGGACACCTTGATACAGTTGCAGAGCACAATGATGCACATCATTGTACCCCGTACCCCTACCCAAAACACTACCACGTTTTTTTTACCAAATATGACTTATTATCAAACAAAATATATATTAAAAGTCGTGTTACTGATGTCATAATGAAAAACCTTCGTTACGTCTCACTATTTTGATATCCGTTATCAATATTACGTTTCCACAAAAAAACTGGTTTACTTATATTTAAAATGTGAAATTCATCTGGAGCACCGCACACTTAAAGAGCTTTTTCAATCAATTTTAGTTAGCATTTCATGCAAGTTCCGTGCCAACATCATATATCACCAATTATCATTGACTTGTCAGATAGTGAATATGCAATGTCGCGCGATGCGATAAATATTCGTTGTTCCACTAATTTCCTTCGGATATGTCAAAATATATGTGTGTAGATAATGAACATATGTATATCTCCCAGAATCTGAAATATTAACAACAGCAAAAGTGGCGTTGCTCATTTTCTAAATGTTCATTAGTATCATAGATACACTCAATAATAACCTTCAAGGACGGTAGTATATTGGGGTGTAAGTTTGTAGTTGTTTCGCTAGATGAATTTGAGAAAATTGATTACGACAGTAATTTTGATTGTTCATCAAGTAATTTCCGATATCTTTGATTATGAATACTTTCCTGTACTATAACAGATGCAGCCTTAAATTGATATAGCTCTAAAAACCACATTCTTACCTAAAAATCTCGTTTCTTCGACCGCTTGCTTTTGCTGTGCGGTATTTGGTGGCGCGTTAGTTAGTTTTCATTGCGATTTATGTAGTTTGTGATGTAGTGTAGCATCAGCAAAATGGTTTATGTCAATTTATTGAAGCCAATGGAAAGAGGCATGATGGTAAAATTGAAATTTTTAAGCGGAACATCGACACTAACGTTTATGGCAAATGTAGAAAAAATTACAGGACGGAAAATTATTTTGCTATATTTTTGAACAAGCTCCAAGAGAATCCTAGATCAATACCACTGCGTTCAAGTGTCCCGTACTTTGCATTTAAAAGACACTGTTTCTTGTGTGGACATTAAGTGCATTTGTACTATGCCGAGAAATGAGTGAAAAAACCTCCCTGTTTTCTTTTGAATATTTAACTGAGGTTTCTGTCGTGAACTGAATTGTAGACTCCTGTAGCCTTCAGCTCATAGTTATTTGCATACTACTGGTACTTTAGCCTTCAGCTGGGTCCAGGTGTTAAACTTAGTTGGTTTTTTGTTTAATATAAATTGTAACTTGTAAATTTGTATTTTCTTCCACTTGGAAAAGAGACACTAGGTCCAATAATAAATCAAAGGAAAGGGACATTTGCTGTTTCAATTTTAAAACCTTACCTGACAAAACCTCTAAGTGTGGAAGAGTGTATTAGCCCTCTGAGGAGTTGGGGGTTAGTTTATAGGATTTGTTTGTTTGTTTTTAATAACTTTCTTGTATGTTTTTATTCACTGTATTGTTTATTTACTCTTCCGCCACACTTTGTTTACAAATATTAGGGTTATTATACAAATACAGTCGATTTTTATGAACGGCCTGTTTCTTATTATTTTGAGATAAAATCTCACTGTTCACACCTATTATTTTGTTATTTTAAATCGGCCTGAGTAATAGGAGTCGAACTTAGTTCTTTCCTCGTTTTTTAGTATTACTGAATCTCCTATCTTAAAATTTACGGAGTAAGATTCTTTTTCGCTGTTATTCACCCTAATTAAGTTGTTTTTCATCAAAAACTATCTAGGTCGCTCATGCGCGTATTGCTAAATTACTCATTACTCCATTTTAAAACTCCGTTCCTTGATATGTCCTTATTTCTTTCATTCAACCGTAGGCTGGCATAAAGTTGTCAAATATCGCTTTCGCAATTGTTACTTCCTTATTTCTGACTGGTATCATGTCCGAATAGTTCATCAGTTCACACAGTATTGTAAGACAATAACGATTTCCACTGCTACTATTGGTTCAAAGTATCCGCAATGAAAAATTCCTCTCTATGACTAGGCTTTGCTTTATTTACTTGACATCCATGGCAATACTTCTTCTTTAAGATCTCCTCCATGTTTTTCCATCTAAAATTCGCTCTTAATTTCTTTAACAATCTATTGTTTCCTACGTGTCCTCCAAACAATGGGTTTTTGTGATATATTTCTAAGATCTCTTGAATAATTGTACATTTTTTATTCTTTTATTACCTTCTTCTATACATTCTTTTATCGTGCACTTTTTGAATACATAATCATTTACATATATTTTCATTTTCTTTATTTCAAATTTCACCGAAAGCTCATCAAGCTCTCCCAACGTTCGTTCTAAATCGAAGTTGTTTATTCCAGTAGGTGAGGTTTCACTAAATTTCAATTTGTTTCTGATTCGTACGCTCATCCTTAGCGAGATAAGGTTATTTTCAAAATGTAGAATTGATGATTTATTCACCTCTTTGTTGTTAGTAATTAATATAGTGCGTTAAAAATAATAATTTGAAGTCAGAAATGTGTCAAACTCTATAAAGCTATAAATGACAAAAGGACGCTAACAGTAGAACTTTCTAGAAAAACATGAACTTCCGGTGAACAAAAAAGGGTTTGTTGATGGGAAGAAAATGCAGAGAGTTAAAACAGAAGCAAAAGATGTAGCATCAATGTAATTAGTTAGTGAAAATTTTTAAAAAAAATATTAAAAATATCAGAGTAATAAATATATTATAAAGTAAATTTTGTCAAGTGTACAAGTAACTAAATATGCGGGTAAAATTGCCTGAAGGAGATGAAGATTCACCACGTTATCCAGAAATATGGTGTTGCATCATAAAATGAAAAAAGGCGTCTAGTGCGGACATGTTGGCAGCGCAGTTTGTTATAAGGTTGGTGATGTTTAAATATTTTGTTTGGATCCAAAAATAATCAGGATAGTAAAACATAAACAATAAAAATGATCATTTTAATTCAAAAACAATTAGCGTAATTAATGGCCAAATAATTATACAAGTTCAATACTCAATTATTAGTATAAGAATAATAATGCTTTATAAAACATTACCTGATAACAAAAAGAATAATACTTGTTCAAAAAATTCATTTTATTCGTTTTTGGTGCTATGAACGACAACACAATTCACATTTTGTTTGTTTTTAAAAGATTGAGAAGTGAGTGGTTTCCATGTAATGGTCTCCTTTGAAAAATGTTCTAAGGATTAACCTCGATTACTTGTGAGTAGTAATTTTAAATCAGTATTTTTGCCTATTTTACCTGTGTATATATTTTTGTAATTGACTGATGAAGAAATAAGCATATTTCGAAAGCTTTCAACATACAGTAAAAAGTGTTTACTTATTCCTGAGAAGGCTTATTCCCCATAAATTTTAACTATATATTATAATATTATGAAACTTCCCCTTTTCAATTTTATTTTCAATTTTCGTATTTCTGTAAATACTTCTATCTCAGGTAGGGTTCATATAGCGCCGAGATATTTTATTTATTTTATTATGTGAAACTTTGTTGCCCAACTATCAAATATGTAATAGAATAAAATGAACTATAGATTCTATTGATAAAAATCAGATATTTATGATCACAGAAGATAGTAAACTTTAACTGTAACTAATATAAAAAAAATTTATTGAAAATGAGAAATCAATTGAATAATTTTAATTTTGAAAATATTCAATACTAGTCATTACATATAGCAGATAGAATGAACTCAAATCAAAACAAATAAAATATAATTTTGATTTAGAGTAGACTGATCAGGCCTCTCTATTCAAACAAACTTATTATATAAATACATGCAACCAAAAAATTTTTCCAAAAATTAAGAAAGTTTTGCTGCCAAATTGTATTGAAATAATTTAGTGGAATTTTAAAAGTTCATTGATTGCAATCTAAAATTTTAGTTAAATGGCCAAATAAAATTTTCTAATCACCTTGTTTGCCGAAATTGGACGGGATTTCTGTTTCACTCCAAAACACGCCGTCAACACCTTTCTCCGGGCAGCAGATCCGCTCCAACAGGTATACCTGATTTTCTTTATTGACACCTCCCTCACTGATCATTAATTTCACGGTCTCTACAATTCTTCACCTATTTCAGTTAATACTTTTCAAAATTTTAGTAAATAATATCTTCTAGAATCGTTTTTACATTATTTTTTTGATTTCTCTCCTTCAAACTTCAAAACCGTCTCTACAGCAAACTGTCTTTTTTTATTATCCACCACAAAAACTCTTAACAACCAATTAGAACAAGAATAATTAAATTACAATCCCTATAACCAATGAAAGGAATCAGGTTCATAAATTTGAAAATACATCTTAAATTTCTCTCACTTTGTTAAAATGAATTTTCAATTTCTCAATTTCCATGATCCTAAACATTATTTTATAATCCTGTTTACTTTCATCTTCACAATTTTATTTGAAAATTATCGAATTGATTTTCAGTTCTATGTTTTAGTACTAAATCGTTTGATCCAATGAAATTCCGTCTATTTTTGAATTGTTTGTGATCTATATCTGCTTTTTGCCTGCAATCTAACCTCATTTGAATAATAATTCTGGCAGCTGTCAAATTAAATATTTTCACACATTCCATACAACACGATGACGTACAGAATAAAGTCACTATTATCATCGTTTCTTTAAAGATATTTCGGTGAAATATTTTAACTGTTATAATTTCCCCCTAAAATTTCATTGATTTCTGTCAGAAATATAAAATTTTTACTTATTTTACCAAACACTAAGAATTACTTTAAAAATACTTATATATTCAAGAAATGTTAATATACCTCTTATTTTGTTTGTTACTGAATCTATTAATTCATAACTATTAATACCATTACATTATCAACCATATAAGGTCCTTCATAAGGTAGTTGTAATTTTGCACACCTTCCTTTCCTTGAGTTTGCTACTCTTAAAGCTTTGACAATTACTAAATCCCCCTTTTTAAAACTAGTAGGTTTCTTTATCTTTTTTATTTTGTCTTTTAAAATATTTTTCTGCTGCTCTATCTAACTTTAAATTAACCCTTTTTAACAATTCTTGATAATTTTGTGGAGTCATAGTCCACGGTCTATTTGGTAGTTTTTGTTTGAATATGTACATGGGAATTTCGTCAGTTGTATCATTTGGAATACTGTTTATTAGTTCTGCTATGTCTTCCAATTTTTCTTCCCAAACACTGTGTTCTGCATGTACAAGCAGTCGTAAGTATTTTGTTATGTCTTTGATATACCTTTCTGACACATTTGCACATGGATGCCTAATACTCGTGTAAGCTAAATTTATACCTCGTCTTCTAAAAACACTTTTAATTTTTTTATTATCAAAGTACGTGGCATTGTCCATTATACAATTATTTGGTTTCCCATGTGTGTCTATAAAATAATTCATGTTATTAAGTACTGTGTTTGTATTAGTTTTCTTTGATGGATATAAAATTATGAATTTAGAAAATACATCAACAATTACCATCAAATGTTTTGACCCTTGGTTGCTTGTAACTAAATTAGAAAGAAAATCTATTGCTATGACATCTAAAGGTCGTATCGCTATGATTGACTTTGGAATATTTTCAGTATGCTTGTTCTTTTCTTCTCCCAATTGACATAAATTACAAGTTCTTGTGATTTCTTTGGCGATAGTTAAATCTTTTTTTGATATATAATTTTCTCTGAATATTGTCCATAGTTTTCTAGTTTCTATGTGAATGTAATCTGAATGAATTAGTGTCATAATTTCTTTTGCTAATTTTTGTGAAGTTACATACAACTCATTATCTCCAACTAATTTAACCCATGCACCATTTCGTTTTAATGTTTTTCAATTTTTGTTTTTCGGTAAGCTGTTCTTGATCCCTCATTAAGGTTTGTTTTGAAAAAACTCCCCAAATATTTTTGAAAAGATTAACCCCAATTTTGACATTTTTGCTGTTGTTAATTTCTTCACCCTCTATTCTACTAATAGCATCTACCAACACGTTTGCTTTTCCTGGTATATGTTGTATCTCAAAATCATATTCTTGCAATAATAGTGCCCATCTATGGATTCTTCTGTTACCAAATTTATTCCTTAATATTGATAGTAAGGACTGATTGTCGGTTTCTATTTTAAAGCGATTTCCTAGCAAATAAAATCTTAACTTACAGATACTATAAATAATACTTCCTAATTCTAACTCACCCACACTATAATTATTTCCGTGTTTTCTAGTTAATCTAGAGATAAAAGATATCAGAACTTCTTTTCCGTCATGAATT
This sequence comes from Galeruca laticollis, assembly GCA_963921935.1. NCBI lineage: Eukaryota > Metazoa > Arthropoda > Insecta > Coleoptera > Chrysomelidae > Galeruca > Galeruca laticollis. The sequence continues at coordinate 93,499,091 of OY998175.1, read as the reverse complement.
TGCAACAAAACTCCTGCATATCTATTCTTTGACGCATCTGTTCTTAATATAAATGGCAAATCATATCTCGGATGATGTAAAGTTATTTCTTTTATGAATTATAATTCTATTGATTGAAACGCATTTTCTTGTTCATTGCCCTAATTCCATTTTCCCCTTTATGTAATAACTTAATTAGTGGAATTTCCTTTCCAGATAAATTTGGTATGAGCCATTTAAAATAATTCAATATACCCAAGAACCCTCTCAATGTTTTTAAATTATGAGGTCTTATATAATTTTTATTAGTTTCCACTCTTTCCGAATCCATAGTAATGCCTACTTCATTTATGCAAAAACCTAAATAAGTAACCTGGCAACTATAAAATTTACATTTCTCTATATTTAATTTTAGACCAGCCTAATCTAATGCTTCAAGAATGGTTAGAAGGTGTATTTTATGCTGTTGTTCATCTTTTGAGAATATTAATATATCATCAATGTAATGAAGGCAGAATTTTCCATATTTGTTGAGCACTTCATGTAGTGCCTTGACTATTGCCGAGCACGCACTTTGTAATCCAAATGGCACAACTGAAAATGAATAGACTACTCCATCTATTATGAAACCTGTATATTTGCGAAAATCCCTATGAAGAGGAATCATCCAAAAACTATGCCAAAGATCTATTTCTGAAAAAATTGTAGCTTGAGTAATTCTCCCTAAAATTCGATCTACTGTCATTGGTGCTTCATATTGTGGCACTGTATATTTATTAAGTATTCTGGCGTCTAAACATAACCTAAGATCACCACTACGTTTTTTAACAACTATAGGATTTATGAATTGAGTATTACTTCGTTCTATAATACCGTCAGCAAGCATTTTTGTGATTTCTTGATTAACTTCATCTTTGTATTTGAAAGGAATTGGATATGATTTGACTCTAAAATTCTCAAGATTTCTCACTCCAATTCTGTGCACATAATTATTAGCAACTCTTGTCTCTTTATTTATTAAATTCTTAAGTTTTAATATTAATTCTAAAACTTCCCCCTTATATTGCTCATGGCATTTAATTACATTATAATATTCACTTATACCTTTATTCATCAACTCAGCATAATCATCATACATATTCTCCCCTATACATAATTCACTATTATTTGAGTCTACTTCTTTTGCTTTACTTATGTGCACCATTTTATTTTCATCTAATTCTACCTTTCCCTTTATTTCAGTGAAATCTATCCAATCCTTCCCAATCTTAATTTTCTTATTTTCAAAATTCATGATCGCGTTATGTTTACTCAATTCATTAGTTCCTAGTATGATATCTACTTCCAAATATGGTACTATTATTAATTCAAAATTGAAATTCGTGTCAGTCATTTGTACCTCTAAATTGTATAATTTAATAACTTCATACAGTTTTTTGTTGTTTGCGCCAATAAGATTTATTTTTGGAATTCTAACTATTTCATTATTTATACTGTTTAATTTCTCAACTAATTCATTACTAATTAAAGATGCCTCTGAACCTGTATCAATCAAAATTTGTATAATTAAATTTTGAATATTTGCATTTATAACTATTAATTCTATTTCATTTGAACAAGCTACTAGTTCTTCTAATGTTATAAATTCTCTAGGATGTTCATAGTTGCATAGTAACAGGTTTTTGTTTGGATCGTGCGCAATTAAAAATCCTGAACAGAGATACTCTCTATATTCTCTTCTTGATTCTGATTTCCTACAGCTCCTCTTCTCTCTCTTCCTCCATTTTCTAAACTTCCTTCTCTTCGTTGGAAATTCACCAGTCTGTTTCTCGGATTAATGTCCCCTTCTGAGTTTCTTCTTCCCGATCTGTTTCTTTGTTCATGGCCTCTATTGTCATTATTTTCTGAATGCCTGTTGCCATGAGTATAATTGTTATTGTTGTTGTATCTGTTATAATTATTTCTCCGATTAGGATAGTTGTAACCATTAGTGTTAGGATAGTTATTACTTCTTTGTTGGTTATTTCTATTGTAGTTATAGTTATTATTGTAGTTATAAGTTCTATTCTGTTCATAATTCATTTGATTTTGGTTATTATTAACTCTATGATTTCTGTCACTATGATTTCTGTTCATGTTCCTCTGAATTAGTTGCAAGTAGTTTGTAAGTTGGTTCATATTATTAATCCCTAGTATTGTTATTGTTTCTGCCATGTCGGATCTGAATTGTCTTGCTATGTACACCACTATCTCATCTTCTCTCATAGGTGGATCAAGATGCTGTACCGAAGTGTACAATGTTAGTGCATAATTACTCATTGATGTCCCCCTGTTATGATGTTATGATTGTGTATGTTCCCCCCAATAGTGGTTCAAGAACTGTTGCTGAAAATCGTCAAAATTATTTATTCTTAATTCTCTACTTGCAAACCATAATAGAGCATTTCCGTTCAAATTTTCTCTTATGGCTTCCCTCAGATTCTGGAGAGGCAAATTTAAACTGATTTTGTTTCTTAAAATGTTTATGAATATCTTTGGGTGAACTTTCTTGATATCGCCGTCAAATTTGAGTGTACTTTGATTACTACAACTTGTCATTACAATTCTTTCTCTCACTACTCTATTCTTCATTTCTTTTCTTAAATCTTCTTCTAGTTGTCTTATTCTATTTTCTGTCCTGAATTCTATATCTTCTGTCTTCTGTCCGTCCAGTATTTCTTTTTCCAAATTTGTTATGCGTTGTCCATTTTCATTTACTTGTTGTTTTAATCTTCCCAATTTTACATGACCATTATTTTCCATTTGATTTATTTCTCCTCGTAATTCTTCTTTATGTCCCGCTAAGTCATTTCATATTGTTTCTGCTATTAATTCCATATTTGTATTCAACGTTTCTAATCGTTGATCTGTTTCTCGTGATTCCTAGTGAACTCTTAATCCAATTGCATCTACTTCTTTTTAATATTAAACACTTCTTCCTGATTGGTTCTGATCTGTGCTTCCAAATTTTCCTTCATTTTCTGAGCCATTTCCATTATTTCTCTTCTGTTCTCCTCCATCCTTTGTTTCATCCGTTCATCGTTTTCTTCAATTTTCCTCAACACCTTTTCATTGGTTTCCTTTAAATTTTTATTAGTTTCCATTATATTTTGTGTCATATTCTGATTATTTTCTTTCAATTTATTGGTCATATTTTGTTTATTTTCTTCCAATTTATTGGTCATATTTTGTCTATTTTCTTCCATCTTATTGTCTAATCTTTCCGTTATATTTTTTTCCATGTTCCTCATAAATTGCATCAAATCTCCAAGCTGAACTTGTGGATCTTCTTGCCTTGTTACTCTTGCATCTCCCCTGTCTGAATTATGTGTAATTGTTTCTTCAGGTGATTCATCAGAACTATGAACATCCTGAGAACCAGGCAATTTTCGGTTACGTAAATCCATTATGTCAGATCAATTAATCAAAATAGGCGGTATGTAACTACTCAAATTGCAATTTAAGGACGCTTTGTTGTTGTTAAATTAAAATATCAAAGTTTGTTGCTGTTACTATGAAATTGAAATTGTTTGCTACTCTTTCACCTAAAAATTTGAGGGCCCCACGTTGTTGCGACAATTTATAGTATTATGAATCTTGCCTTTTTCAATTTTATTTTCAATTTTCGTATTTCTGTATATACTCCTATTCCAGGTAGGGTTCATATAGCGCCTAGATATTTTATTCATTTTATTATGTGAAATTTTGTTGCCCAACTATCAAATATGTAATAGAATAAAACGAACTATAGATTCTATTGACAAAAATCAGATATTTATGATCACAGAAGATGGTAAACTTTAACTGTAACTAATATAAAAAACATTTTTAATGAAAATGAGAAATCAATTGAATAATTTTAATTTTGAAAACATTTAATACTAGTCATTACATATAGCAATTAAAATGAACTCAAATCAAAACATATAAAATATAATTTTAATTTAGAGTAGACTGATCAGGCCTCTCTATTCAAACGAACTTATTATAAATGTAACCAAAAAAAATTTTGATAAATTTAGAAAGTTTTGCTGCCAAATTGTATTGAAATAATTTAGTAGAATTTTAAAAGTTCATAGATTGCAATCTAAAATTTTAGTTAAATGGCCAAATAAAATAATTTTTTAATCACCTTGTTTGCCGAAATTGGACGAGAATTCTGTTTCACTCCAAAACACGCCGTCAACACCTTTCTCCGGGCACCAGATCCGCTCCAACAGGTATACCTGATATTCTTCATTGACACCTCCCTCACTGATCATTCATTTCACTGTCTTTACAATTCTTCACCTATTTCAGTCAATACTTTTCAAAATTTTAGTAAATAATATCTTCTAGAATCGTTTTTATATTATTTTTTTGACTTCTCTCCTTCAAACTTCAAAACCGTCTCTACAGCAAACTGTCTTTTTTTATTACCCACCACAAAAACTCTTAACAACCAATTAGAACACGAATAATTAAATTACAATTTCTATAACCAATGAAAGGAATCAGGTTTATAAATTTGGAAATACATCTTAAATTTCTCTTACTTTGTTAAAATGAATTTTAAATTTCTCAATTTCCATGATCCTAAACATTTTCTATAATCCTGTTTACTTTCATCTTCACAATTTTATTTAAAAATTATCCAATTGATTTTCAGTTCTATGTTTTAGTACTAAATCCAATGAAATTCCGTCTATTTTTGAATTGTTTGTGATCTATATCTGCTTTTTGCCTGCAATATAACCTCATTTGAATAATAATTCTGGTAGATGTCAAATTAAATATTTTCAGACATTCCATACAACACGATGACGTACAGAATAAAGTCACTATTATCATCGCTTCTTAAAAGATATTTAGGTGAAATATTTTGACTGTTATAATATATATTATTACATTTAATATTATTTATGTTATAATAATGATATAATTAATAGGATATTTGAATAGCCCACTACGTTGAGACGAAATTATTGTAATGAATTTTTATGTATGTATAGAGTATGAGATTTTTTTTTGTTATCTGGGTTCTTACGGTTGTGAATAAATTCAGTTGATAAATGAATAAAGAAACATTTTACTTGAAAACAATATTTTAATTTTATTTATAAAAATTTTATGCGACGCCCATGTATGGGTCAAATGAAATTATTGATTTTATTCTTATGTGTGGCGTTCTGTGCGCATGCTCAAGAACATGAGGTAACGATGCGCTAGAGTAAACATTTGATAGACGCGTCGGGTCTGTTCAGTTCCACAGCGAGCTTCTATGGTGTGTCATAGAACATGTTTCAAATTATACACAAGTTAAAAGAATTTATGCTGGGAGATTTATACATACAGAAATACAAATAATATGGTACAAGAAATAGTTATGAAATTTATATACATAGAGTTTAAATGTTACATAAAAGAGTTGGATGTATCTTTCTTAAGTTTCTTATTTGAGAAATGCGTAAGTATTAAATTTTATTTCTTTAGATTGGCCATTTATCATTTAGAATTATTTAATAATATAGCTATATTGAGTCTCTAATTTTAATTCTTCTTCAGATCGATCATTATTTTAAAGTTTATTTTACTCATGAGATTTTAAAGAAAACATTTGATTGACGTTAATGAGTTTTTTATAACTCTTGTTGTAGAACAATACACTGACCTTGTGTTCAGGAACCAGGATCTGTCTCTCGGGACTCTGGAAAGCAGCTTCCGAAGTTTACAGTTGAATGAATATGTGAAAATATGATTTTCACACTGGAAAATCAGCTACAATCATTGAGTAAGTACATGTGCATGTTTTATCAATAGTTTGCTATGTTTTTATCCTCATTTTGAGGATAATTTCTTAAAATTTCTGGAGCACTTCAAAACCCAACCTTCTAGAATTGAAGCCAAAACCACCGACCCTTTTTCTTCAACTCTCTTCAACAATCAACAATCAGTCTTTTGTTTAATTCAGCTCACTATATTCAAAAATGTTTGTTACACTTGTTGTTGTTTGAAAGTTCCCTCTGTCATGCCACATAAACCAATCACCGTTTTCTTTTTTAACGCACTCAAATTATGATTTCACTTTACATTCTAATATCTTTACCTACATACAAAAAATTAGTCTCACTAAAAATTGTTTATTCAATATTGAAGTTCATCTTGTTATTATGGGACGAATAGTTTTTCTTAGGCCATATACAATAGTCTTTAATATCAATGTTCAGTTCAATTTTTTTATCATAATTAGCAATTGTGTTTAGCCATCAACATAAATTCTTTTAAAACATTTATTAACATTCCTTAATCTAATTATTTATGTTCATTATATTCGATTAAACACATTAATTAATTTCCATTCATTTCATCTATGAAATTACTCTACTTTCAACGTTTGTCGCTGATACATATTGACATCTATATTTTGTCGCTAGCGTATGTCGCTAAGCGTATTGGTATTACAGCGTTAAATATTCTAACCCATATGTTTCTAGTAAAAATGCGTTATAATATTGGACAATATCCTTTTTATTTCGAATATTTATTAATTCATGTTTCTTTCTAGATTATATGTTCATCGTTTTTTCTGACATGAGGTATTTAATACGATGGACGATATTTACTCTATGGCTTTTGGATATATGATCAAGGTAATGTTTCTTTTGTCAATTCTATGTGAGTCTTCTCAAATTATTAATTATATACATAAGTTGTATTACTTTTTTAGTTAATATGAGCAATTTTAATGTCTCGTATTCATGATTCTAATAAAATATAGTCTAATGTTTTAATTTCTAATCAGTTTCCAACTAATCTGTTTTACACCAGTGTTTCTATCTTTATTTATACGTTATAACATTCCCTGAATTTTTATAAAATCATTCTAATTATTGTTTACAATGATCTAGAATGTTTTATTATAAAATTCATTCAATAGTACTTAACTTTCTCTTATTTTGTAATAATCTATTATCATTTAATCTTCTTCATTATATTCTATCTTTGTGAAAATCAATCATTAATTTGTTATTATACCTAATTAATCTATTTCTAATTCTTTACCTATCTTACACCTTATTCCTACAAGTAATTAAATTCCCTGTTTCAACTTAAAAATATTTCATTCTAATTATAACTAATTCTTTGCAGATTAAACTTATTGAATTTCATTGAATTCAGGATGGAATCGATACAATTGGTCCACATTGAAAATTCCTCTAACATTGCCAGTTACAGGATGTACGAGTTTGTAACTATTTATGCCGTTAGATGTTACTACTTTATATGGACCTTCGTAAGGTAATTGTAATTTTGCACAAATATTACGCTTATGATTAGGAATTCTAAGTGCTTTAATTATTACTAATTCTCCTTCCTTAAAAGTAGTTCTCTTCTTAATTCTCTTGCTTCGTTTTCTTATGTATTTTTCAGCATTCTTGGAAATTCTTTCCCTCGTTTCCTTGATTATCTGTTCATATTTCTCTACATTTTGTGATATACATGGTCTTTCAGGTACTATGTTTTTCATAATTAATATGGGTGATCTTCCAGTTACTTCGTGTGGTACATTATTTAAACAGAATTCTATATTCTTCAAATTCCTTTCCCAGTTTAGTTGTTGATCGTGAACCAATAATCTCAGACATTTGATGACTTCTCTTATGTATCTCTCCGTTTGATTAGCACATGGATGTCTAATACTTGTAAAGAGAGGCTTTACGTTTGACTTTCTTAACCATGCTTTAAAGTTTTCGTTACTGAAATAAGTAGCATTATCCATTAAACAGTTTTCCGGTATGCCCACTTCTAGAAAGTAGCTTGTCAGGCATTTTTTTACCGTCTTTTTATTTGTTCGTTGACATGGATATAAGGTTACATATTTTGAAAAAGCATCCAAGACTACAAATATGTTTTGATTACCTTCTTCACTGGGTATTATGTTTGAAATGAAATCTACCGTTATGACTTCAAGAGGATGTTTCGTTACTAATGATTTTGACATATTTTCGTTGTGATGATTTTTTCCTTTTCTAAGTTGACAAAGTTCACATCTAGTAACTATGCTTTTTGTGATAGGTAGATATTTATTTGCAATGTAGTTTTCCCTAAAAATATTGTGTAATTTTCGTATTCCTACATGATTGTACCGTAAATGTAATTCTTTGATTATTTTTCTTGTCAAATGTTTTGTAATTACATATAACTCCTTTTGCTTGATAATTTTGAAGATTATATTGTCCTTTGTTTGGCAATTATGTTTTTCTTTATCTGTCAAATTTCTCTGGTCTTCCATGATTGCATATATTGAAAATACACCTAATTCCTCCTTCATTAAGTTCACTCCTACGTATTTGTTTCTTTGTATTTTGCTTTCCCCATCCATTCTCGTCAAAGCGTCTGGAACTATATTTTTGGCACCAGGTATATATTTAATATCGAATGAATATTCCTGTAGAAGCAAAGCCCATCTGTGTATCCTATTGTTTCCATATTTGTTCTTTAAAATAGTTGTGAGAGATTGGTTGTCCGTCTCAATAGTAAATCTGTTACCTAATAAAAAAAATCTTAATTTGTTCACACAAAATAATATGCTAGCTAACTCCATCTCGCTAACGCTATAGTTTTTCTCAGCCTTTTTCGTAATTCTTGACACAAATGAAATGGGAACTTCTCCGTGCTCGTGTTGTTGTACCAAACTTCCGGCAAATCTATTTTGTGAAGCATCTGTTCTTAATATGAATGTCTTCGTGTAATCTGGATGATATAATTTCACGTTCTCTGTGAACTCCTCCTTAATTTTATTGAAAGCCACTTCTCTTTCATGAGTCCATTTCCATCTCACATTTTTCCTTAGTAGTTCTATAAGTGGTATTTCCTTTTCCGTTCAATCTGGCACTAATCTCTTGAAGTAGTGTAATACACCAAGGAAGCCTCGTAGCGTTTTAAGATTAGTAGGTCTTTTATATTTTTTTATAATTTTTATCCTATCTGGATCCATGCTTACTCTATCTTTGTCAATTTTATATCCAAGATATACTACTTCTTCCTTGTAGAATTGGCATTTTTTTATGTTTAATTTCAAACCGGCTTCATCCAAAGCTTTTAAAATTATCTCTATGTGCTTGATATGCTCCTCCTCTTCTTCGGAATATATTAAGATATCGTCTATATAGTGTAGTGTGAATTTTTCATACTGATTCAAAATTTTATGAAGAGCTTTCAGTAGAGCTGACGTAGCCGATTGTGTTCCAAATGGTACTACTTTAAATCTATATACTACTCCATCTACCATGAAACCTGTATAATCTCTGCTATTCTCATCCAGTGATATCAACCAAAAACTGTGTTTCAGGTCCAGTTTTGTAAAAAATTTAGTTTTTGAAATTCGGCCAAGTATCGCTTCAATATTTAATGGTGCCTCAAATTCTGGTATACAATGTTTATTTAAGTTTCTTGCATCTAGACAGATTCTCATGTCTCCATCCTTTTTTTGTACAATAACAATGGGGTTTATATATGAAGTATTGCTATATTCTATAATTTCGTCTTCCATCAGTTTTTTTATCGCATCTTGCATTTTATCCTTATATTTGTATGGAATTGGGTAACTTTTTGCTCTGAACGTTTCCATATTCTTCACCTTCAAACTGTGTATAAAATTTTTAGCAACTCTTGCCTCTCCATTGAATAAACCTTCATATTTTCTCAACAATTTCCGTACTTCTTCCTTTCTTCCTCTTCCACAATCCAAATGTACTTCATTCCATATCCCATCTTCATAATTGTCACATCCCATATTATATTTTAAATAATTATTAGCATCATTTTCTTCATATTCTCCATTCCATATTCCATCTTCACAATTATTATATTTCATATTATTTTCAATACAATTATCAATATTCTTTTCATCATCTAAAACTATTTCTTCATCTCTTCTTTCTTCAAATTCATTTTTCTTATCATAACAATCATTATTCATTTCCATTTCTCCTACTTCTAGCCTGCTAACTTTTTTTTCTGCAATCTTCATAATTTTCTTGTTCGTTATTTGTTCTCTGTTTTCATTAAATTTTATTCCAATTCCATTGACGCCTATCGTTCTTGTTTCATAATTGATATCTATCTTATGTTTTAGTAATTCGTCTGAACCCAATAATATATCGTACTCCATTCCTTGTATAACCAGTAATTGTACTTCTAAATGAATATTTTGTAATTGTATTTTTACAATAATAGATTTGTTAACCTCGCTAAACCTTTTTTCATTTAGACCTATTAAATTTACCTTTGGCACTTTCATAATATATTTTTGCAAGTTTAATTTATTTACAATACTTTCTGTGATTAATGATGTTTCTGAACCTGTATCAATTAAAATATTTACATTTAAATGTGACAATTTTCCCGTAATAGATACTAATAAATTGTTTTCTATATTTTCTAGGCAATCTATGTCTTTGAGGAATTCTCTAGGATGGACATAACTATACCGATTGCGTGCTACACCATCCTTCAATGAAAATTCTGATTAGTGGCATTTTGTACACCACCATCAGCAGTCGTTGTTATGAGAGAATAAATATTGTTTGACGACTCATGTAGTTCAACTCGATTGTTTGGAGAGTTTGCCCTGTCCTGACTGCTGGCTCTCCTCTGGAAGTTGACCCGTCTATTTTGGCCGTCATCATTCCTTCGATTTAAATTGCCATCAGAGTTCCTCCTTGTAAAGTAGTTGCTCCGATGATTATTATTGTTTGAATCCCTATTATTGTTATAACCATTGTTATTGTTATTTAAATTATTATTATTATTGTAGTTATTGTATCTTCTATTATTATAATTATTGTTTACATTGTTAAAATTATTTCTTTCCCTTCCTTGATTGTTATGATTGTAATTATTTGCTGGATAATTCCTGTATCTTGTAGTATTCGTCGTTCTATTATTTGTATTACTATTTAAACTTCTATTATCATCGTTATTGTATTCGTAGTGGGTATTGTTTGAATTATTACCAGTATTTCCTCTGTTAGCATGTTCTATGTTTCGGTTGTAATTTGTATTATTTCTATACTCGTTTTGTTTGTTTCTATTACTCGTTAGGTTTCTTTCTATCCTCATGAGGTAATTGAATAGTTGTTCAAACGTCCTGATGATTTGTATAGCTATTGTTTCAGCTATCTGTGACTTGAAATGCCTGGATAGGAACATGATTATTTCTTCTTCTTTAATTACAGGTTCTAAGTGTTGCGCTTGAGAATAGAGTAGCAACGAGTAGAGATACATGGTATTCCCTCTATTCTCATCATATCGGCCAAAATATAGTCTCTCTCTAACCTCTCCTTGTGTGATTTCACCCCAATATAATTTGAGAAACGCTGTTTCAAATTCCTTATAGTTGTTGAAGTCTATCTCATTACTTGTGAACCACAATAGAGCTTGTCCAGTAAGGTGTTTTCTCAATATTTCCCTTGTATCTTCGAAATTTCTTATATGTTTTATCTTATTTGTTAATATTCTCAAAAATATTTTTGGATGTATCTTCCTGATGTTACCATCAAATTTGATATTCTCCTCGTTCCCACCTTGATATGCATAAGTAATCATTCCTTGTTCGCCTTTTAGTTGCATTCTAATCTGTTCCAATTCATTCTTCATATCTCTTTTAATGTCATTCTTTGTTTTCACTATGTCCTTTTCGGTTTCTTCTCTTACTTCATGTATTTCTTTTTTTACATCACTTCTGATGGATTCGATATCCCTTCCATGTTTGATAATGCTCCTTTTCACATCTTCTATATCCTTTTTCCTGATTTTTCTATTATTTCAACGGCTCTGGTAATGTTTACTTCCGTGATCTTCTTCGTTTTTTCTATTAAATTTTTTTCCAAGTTTTCGAATTTTTCTTCTTGGTTCTCTAAACTTTTTTCTATCTCGTCTTGTTTTCTTTTGATCTCCTCTACCTTTTCGTCTTGTTTCCGTAGTTTTACTTCCAATGAGTTATTCATTCTTTCAATTTTTTTATTTTGTTCGTCCATCTTCTCTTTAATTATTTCTTTCAAATATTCTTTCTGTTCTTCCATCATTTTCTTGTTATTTTCTTGTTGTTCTTCTCTTATTATTTTACTATCTTGCTTCTGTTCTTCTCTCATTTTCTTTTGCTCGTCAATTAAAAGTTGTATATATCGTAGTAGTTGATCATCTCTATCACTGCTACTTGTTTCTCTTCCCTGTATATTTCCATGTTCACGAACTTCTGATCTTTCTCCAACTTCTGTTGTTCTATATTCTGTTATTTGAAAATTTTCTCTTGATTCTGTTGTATTCTCTGTATCTCCAGTTATTTCTGTTTCCTCATTTTTATCTGTTTCTTCTTGATTGAAACAGTATGTTTCTGGATCCTTTCCCTCTTTAATTACAGCCTCCTGTAACCTTCTAACGAGCGCCTGTTTGGTTCCCGTTTTGTCCAATCCTCTGTTTTCCAAAATTTCCTTCAACTCCGTTGTTTTTAATTCTTTTATTGTTTTGTTTGACTCCATTGTTCAGAATTTTTATTTGTAATAGACAAAACAGTACAAAACTCCAAACAAATTTTCCCCGAAATTATTACTGATTTTAAAGTTAAATCGTCACAAAAATTGGTCAAATATATTTTTATTTTATGAACAATTAATTATTTACTGAATTTATTCAACGCACCTACGTTGGGTCGCCATTTATTTATTACATTTAATATTATTTATGTTATAATAATGATATAATTAATAGGATATTTGAATAGCCCACTACGTTGGGACGAAATTATTGTAATGAATTTTTATGTATGTATAGAGTATGAGATTTTTTTTTGTTATCTGGGTTCTTACGGTTGTGAATAAATTCAGTTGATAAATAAATAAAGAAACATTTTACTTGAAAACAATATTTTAATTTTATTTATAAAAAATTTATGCGACGCCCATGTATGGGTCAAATGAAATTATTGATTTTATTCTTATGTGTGGCGTTCTGTGCGCATGCTCAAGAACATGAGGTAACGATGCGCTAGAGTAAACATTTGATAGACGCGTCGGGTCTGTTCAGTTTCACAGCGAGCTTCTATGCTGTGTCATAGAACATGTTTCAAATTATACACAAGTTAAAAGAATTTATGCTGGGAGATTTATACATACAGAAATACAAATAATACGGTACAAGAAATAGTTATGAAATTTATATACATAGAGTTTAAATGTTACATAAAAGAGTTGGATGTATCTTTCTTAAGTTTCTTATTTGAGAAATGCGTAAGTATTAAATTTTATTTCTTTAGATTGGCCATTTATCATTTAGAATTATTTAATAATATAGCTATATTGAGTCTCTAATTTTAATTCTTTTTCAGATCGATCATTATTTCAAAGTTTATTTTACTCATGAGATTTTAAAGAAAACATTTGATTGACGTTAATGAGTTTTTTATAACTCTTGTTGTACAACAATACACTGACCTTGTGTTCAGGAACCAGGATCTGTCTCTCGGGACTCTGGAAAGCAGCTTCCGAAGTTTACAGTTGAATGAATATGTGAAAATATGATTTTCACACTGGAAAATCAGCTACAATCATTGAGTAAGTACATGTGCATGTTTTATCAATAGTTTGCTATGTTTTTATCCTCATTTTGAGGATAATTTCTCAAACTTTCTGGAGCACTCCAAAACCCAAGTTTCTAGAAACGAAGCCAAAACCACCGACCCTTTTTCTTCAACTCTCTCCAACAATCAACAATCAGTCTTTTGTTTATTTCAGCTCACTATATTCAAAAATATTTGTTACACTTGTTGTTGTTTGAAAGTTCCCTCTGTCATGTCACATAAACCAATCACCGTTTTCTTTTTTAACGCACTCAAATTATGATTTCACTTTACATTCTAATATCTTTACCTACATACAAAAAATTAGTCTCACTAAAAATTGTTTATTCAATATTGAAGTTCATCTTGTTATTATGGGACGAATAGTTTTTCTTAGGCGATATACAATAGTCTTTAATATCAATGTTCAGTTCAATTTTCTTATCATAATTAGCAATTGTGTTTAGCCATCAACATAAATTCTTTTAAAACATTTATTAATATTCCTTAATCTAATTATTTATGTTCATTATATTCGATTAAACACATTAATTAATTTCTATTCATTTCATCTATGAAATTACTCTACTTTCAACGTTTGTCGCTGATACATATTGACATCTATATTTTGTCGCTAGCGTATGTCGCTAAGCGTATTGGTATTACAGCGTTAAATATTCTAACCCATATGTTTCTAGTAAAAATGCGTTATAATATTGGACAATATCCTTTTTATTTCGAATATTTATTAATTCATGTTTCTTTCTAGATTATATGTTCATCGTTTTTTCTGACATGAGGTATTTAATACGATGGACGATATTTACTCTATGGCTTTTGGATATATGATCAAGGTAATGTTTCTTTTGTCAATTCTATGTGAGTCTTCTCAAATTATTAATTATATACATAAGTTGTATTACTTTTTTAGTTAATATGAGCAATTTTAATGTCTCGTATTTATGATTCTAATAAAATATAGTCTAATGTTTTAATTTCTAATCAGTTTCCAACTAATCTGTTTTACACCAGTGTTTCTATCTTTATTTATACGTTATAATATATATATATATATATATATATATATATATATATATATATTATACTGGATAGAATTGGTATAAGAGAATATTTAAAATGTTATTATTATTGTTTAGTTTATATTTAATTGTTAATTCTTGTTTGCCCGGTATATTATAAAATTTTAAAATAGTTTGTAAAGTGTTTATACCTTTGCATGAAAGACTCCACAATCTCAAAGTAGGGTTCAAGTATTTAAAAGGAAACAATTCCAATTTCAAACATGAGCGCCAAAGTTATACAAAATCCTTACATTTTAATAAAGAAATTTTGTTAATCAAAAAATATACTTGCTATTATTATTTCTAAATAAATTCTAGAGACGGCCCTGTCTGCTTAATTTCGAACCTCTCCAAACGATTCATAGACGTCAGGTTAATACTGCTAACTGTTAAACATAGATGGAGCAATCACCAACAAATGAAAAGTCTCAACAATATAATTTCAAAATGTTTTTCAAAGTGAAAAACGTTATTTAATGTTGTGAAAACAAATACATCATTCTTTTACAAATAAATTGTGAAAACAAACTATCTAGGATGGTCATTCATTCAAACAAACAACTCAGGTGAAATATTATTTCTATGTGCGATTACAAAATAGGCAATATTTTATGAAAGTTTGAAAACACTAATTCTGCTACACATTGTCTATGTAACAAAATGGCGAAAACTATGGTGACGAACACGTATGAACCATCAAAGTTCAATTCTTTGCACAAAATCGGTAAGTTTGTTTAACTTTTTCTTATATATAAATAAAATAGTTTTAAATACCTGTTCACTGTATCGTTCTAGTACACTTCAATGATTGGTTTTTTATTTTATTTTAGGTTACTTTCTGGAATACCGAATAATCCGTCTAGCCTGGACAAAAGCTATAATTGATGCCACATTCCATTAATATCAAAATATTCTAGATGAATCCCATAATCCAGTACTTTCTGAAAGGTATTGTGGAGACAGTTTCCACAATACAATATTTCACTTGGTTATATTGATAAATTTTATGGTCAGTACATTATTATATTCACCAATTTTCTTGTTAAATTATGTTTATCTACTTGATTAATTACATTACTGAGTTGCTTTTAAAGATAATGTATTTATTTCTATAATTACCTATCCAAATTGTTGTTATCCAGAAAGTTTAAATAATTTTTCTCAAAAATTTTGCTTCTTCAACATTCACAGCTACCGAAAAGAAAACTACTTAGTGAATAGTGTACATTATCAACAATTTGTTTTATTCAATTTTTTTAATTATTAATTTGCTTGTCGCTGATGAAAATATTTCAAGTTTATTCCACCAATCGAAATTGGCTATAAAAATTCTTATTGAAAAGTTTCACTTCAAGTTGTAGATCGACCATCTATCCTTTTAAAACATTTTGTTTTAAGTTTTTAAATGATTAAAACCCATATATTATTCCCTTTAAATTGTATTTCAAAATATTTATAAATGACAGTTCTTAATTTCAATAATATATATACGGAATGACAATTCATTTCACAAATGTCATGCTCTATGAAATTAATGTTATTATTTGACTTCCTACTCTGACATGTATTAAATAATTACATAATCTCATCAGAAAACTTCTTTCAATATCTAATATTTGCTTTTTTAAGACGAATCATAGTATTATTTTACTTTTACAATGAGAAAAATAGATTGTTATTATTTATATGGAACAACGTTCAAAAATTCTCTCTCTCGAATATTAAAATCATGTTATTTTATTTCACATATGTATTTATAAAGCGTATTTCAAATTTCCTCCAACCTTTACACTAAAATCAAGTCAAGATTGGGCAAGGGTGAGGTTTCAAACCTTATTTATAGCATTCCTTGTAGTGAATGCAATGAAATATATATAGGCCAGACCTATAGATGTTTATCTGGGAGATTGACCTCACATAAAAGTGATTGCAATACTGCAAAGCTGTCTTGTGCTTTGGCAGAGCATGTTATAGTTGATCAACATAGTATGATATTTGATAATGTTAAAGTACTTGACAAAGAGAAAAATCATAATAAAAGACTTTTTCTCGAGATGTGTCATATACACAAAAATTTGGATAACTGTTTGAACAAAAAGTCTGATCTTGATGGACTTAGTAAAATTGTCTTTGTAGAATGGCTGAGTTTCTTTAATCGTTTTTCATTTTTCGCATTTATGTTTTTACATCACTCTCATATTCTTTTATAATACCAATTTATATCCTTACTGTATAAATATAAATATAATTGATACTCCACTTGCTGTTAAATTCATTAGATGATGAGGTCTTCTTTTTGTTTCTTGATAAAAAACCGATATGGACTTGAAATATATGCCTTTCTCCTTGGGTAATGTATCGAACATTCATTTTAATTGTGTTTGGATTGTTGTGTTTGTTAATAATTGTTACTTTTCTGCTTGATATTGCAGTTTCAATGTTTTTAAATGTTTTTGACTTTCAACGTGTTATTTCTGTATACGTGCAATGAATTTTCTTGCTCCTGTAAATCTTGATGTACTTGATGCATATATGTTAAACTTATTTTGGTGAGTAATCTTGTATTCTAAGCAGTTTTTAAGTTTTATTAATTCAAATTTTGTTCATTTGTAGATGTTCTGATGAAGGAAATAAATTATTTCCGAAAGCTAAACTAGTCAAAAAATAGTTGTTTAATTAGCCCTATATTGACCGCATCCCAACTACTTTGTTTACAGTTATATATATATATATATATATATAAATATATATATATATATATATATATATATTTATATAAATATATATATATATATATATATATATATATATATATATATATATATATATATATATAGAAGGTATGTCTTTGCTGATCAGTCAGAATGTAACTTCTGTGTAGATTATTTAGAGAATTGCAGCAATAAAACGTATCCGTGTACTCTTTTAAGTATTTAATCCAAGCTTTCGAGTGAATTTTCACCCATCATAAGGGAAGCTACATAAAAATGTACTATGTTAAAATAATCTAAAATGTTATACAAAACAACATTTACTTACAAACTTCCTGAGATTGAAACGTGATTAACAGTGGTAAAAAATGGAATTGCCATCGACAGCACCAACAACTACGTCTATCATTAACTCACACTATATCACATTTCATTACAATATAAAATTATTACACAATTTGAAAAAAAAAATTTAAAATTCTTTTTTGTTGAAGTCTGGTTATCGACCACGTGCTTGAAATCTCAATCCCACACTGACAGCAAATTTACAAGTTTATACATTATACCTATTCAATATACTAATATTTCTGATTTAAAATTTAACCATTAAGTTCAGTTTATATGAATGTGAAGAAAACTTTCGAGAGGACAACCTGATTGGCAAACAAAACTCTCCGACACAATGCGACCACCGCAGTGCGCACACTCCACAACCATTTGACTGATGAGATCAACGGCTGTGTGCGCCCCCAATGCTAATGAGACTGAGAGCCCCTCAATGCGCATAGAGAGGTCCACGACCCCATGCTGACGTTTGACTTGAGCATCCAAATGTAGTAAATAAGCAAAAAATATCACTGAGATGTCTAGTATCAGTTCTATGATTTATGTTGTCCGGATTTCTTTTTATATGCACCATTTCGAGAAAATTTCTATTTGATTTGATATGTTCCGTATTCAATACCCTGACAGACTCATAGTTCATTGAATGACCTGTATTATTGACATGATCCGCTAGAGCACATCTTTCGGGGTGCAATCTACAGTCACTTTTATGGCTAGTGATTCTATCTTTTAAGTATCTTGAGGTTTGGCCAATGTATTTGGCATTACAATTTGAACAATCTATACTGTAGATCACATCTGACTTCAGTAAATTGTATATGTGGATCGAATGAGTTAAAATAATATAATAGCTCATCCAGATTAGTGCCTGGTAAAGCCAGTATGATATGTATATATATATATATATATATATATATATATATATATATATATATAACAACAAAGAGAATCATGGGTAATTCACGCAAAGTAAAGGGCTACTGAAATAGAGTGGTAACCGTGGAAATGCATGTTTCTGGCTCATTTTGCCTCATCAGCACGGCATAACCAAATAATGATGTGAAATTTGGGAGCAAAGATGTTAATCGAAACATGGGAAAACACAAAATAACGGATTTCAGCAGGGAAACCAAACGCTCATTTGTGTCTTCAATTGGAAGATCCCGAGTTTTCAGGACATCAACCAACATCGACACGGAGGCGCATATAGCCCCCCCGCCATGAACCTTCCGACCCATAGTAAATAACAAAGAAGATGTAGGAATATCGCGTGATATGTTAACAACAACAACAAAGAGAATCATGGGTAATTCACGCAAAGTAAAGGGCTACTGAAATAGAGTGGTAACCGTGGACATGCATGTTTCTGGCTCATTTTGCCTCATCAGCACGGCATAACCAAATAATGATGTGAAATTTGGGAGCAAAGATGTTAATCGAAACATGGGAAAACACAAAATAACGGATTTCAGCAGGGAAACCAAACGCTCATTTGTGTCTTCAATTGGAAGATCCCGAGTTTTCAGGACATCAACCAACATCGACACGGAGGCGCATATAGCCCCCCCGCCATGAACCTTCCGACCCATAGTAAATAACAAAGAAGATGTAGGAATATCGCGTGATATGTTAACAACAACAACAAAGAGAATCATGGGTAATTCACGCAAAGTAAAGGGCTACTGAAATAGAGTGGTAACCGTGGACATGCATGTTTCTGGCTCATTTTGCCTCATCAGCACGGCATAACCAAATAATGATGTGAAATTTGGGAGCAAAGATGTTAATCGAAACATGGGAAAACACAAAATAACGGATTTCAGCAGGGAAACTCGGGATCTTCCAATTGAAGACACAAATGAGCGTTTGGTTTCCCTGCTGAAATCCGTTATTTTGTGTTTTCCCATGTTTCGATTAACATCTTTGCTCCCAAATTTCACATCATTATTTGGTTATGCCGTGCTGATGAGGCAAAATGAGCCAGAAACATGCATGTCCACGGTTACCACTCTATTTCAGTAGCCCTTTACTTTGCGTGAATTACCCATGATTCTCTTTGTTGTTGTTGTTAACATATCACGCGATATTCCTACATCTTCTTTGTTATTTACTATGGGTCGGAAGGTTCATGGCGGGGGGGCTATATGCGCCTCCGTGTCGATGTTGGTTGATGTCCTGAAAACTCGGGATCTTCCAATTGAAGACACAAATGAGCGTTTGGTTTCCCTGCTGAAATCCGTTATTTTGTGTTTTCCCATGTTTCGATTAACATCTTTGCTCCCAAATTTCACATCATTATTTGGTTATGCCGTGCTGATGAGGCAAAATGAGCCAGAAACATGCATGTCCACGGTTACCACTCTATTTCAGTAGCCCTTTACTTTGCGTGAATTACCCATGATTCTCTTTGTTGTTGTTGTTAACATATCACGCGATATTCCTACATCTTCTTTTTTATATATATATATATATATATATACATATTAAATGAAAACACACAGTTCGTTGCCTTGTTTACACTAACCGGCTTTAGCCTTGTTGATTCAGTTGTTTGGTATATTTGGCGCGTACAATCGTGAACGTGTCTTTACAACTATTTAATTGCTCGTATTTCTAAAGATCCGTGGTTCATTCCCACTGACTAAATCTTCCTATATATATTGTGACCTTTCGGTTCTATACCCGTCACTAACTTACTGCAATTCTCTTATTTGTTTCTAAACAATGGTTTCCATAGTCAATTTTTATATTAAATGATTTTTGCTATCCATTTTTTATTAAAATTGCACAGATTTTTCCTCAATGTTCGGCACTTCATGAAGAGTATATTGACATATACTTGGAATAATTTGATTCAATTATTCACGTTCATATCTTCCCAGTTATTCCCATACCTACTTCCAAATGCAAATTAGATTATTGGAATGTGTAGTTCCAAATTTCAATAACTCTATGTTACAGTTTCATACACCCATCATGTGTATTTTACTTGAAATAATTTACGTAACGTTCATTAACTGCCATACATTTCACTGACAGGTGAAATAGATTTTCGATGAGACTGAATTTCTCAGTTTCTAATAATGTGCGAAGAGAAAGGTGACAAGATGCGGCTTCAAAACTATTCCAACTTCCGAGCTGTGAAATTAGAGGTTCATATAATGAACAGGTTCATTCTGAATTCTTGCGATAAAATTAAGGAGATGGAATAAGACAGCATTATGATAAAGATGAGCGAAACCAATAATCACATTCCTTATAACAGAATTGAAGCAAAGTAACTGTACTAATGTCGTTAAACTATATCTTTATTTGTAACGAAATGTTTCTTTTATTCCGCTACGGGAAAAACTTTCTATCAATATAGTATAATTTAATTAACCGTAAACTACAGTAGGAACGGTGAAGCTTTTCCATCACGTGACTTAGTTGACTATATACATACTATGTTGGTACTATCTTCTTCTAATAACAGACAAAGAGCGAAACTCAATACAAGTGTTTGTCGTATTGCTTTGATTAAGATGCCTATGGTTGATGTCATATTAGTCACGTGATGGAGAAGACTCAGCGTTTCTACTGTAGATTACTTTCTGTCGAGCGGCGTTAATAATAATACACCGATGTGCACATTTCAGTCGTAGAGGCGTTTGGGTCTTAAGGCAACCGTTCAAGGGTATAAGCACTGCTAGTCGCGATTTGGCCTTTAACCAACCGTCTAAGGGAAGGACAACTGCTACTGGGGGATCTGCGTAGCATGTCGAAGTAGTAGTCGCGTTTGTGCCTTGAACCATCCGTCTAAGGGAAGGACAACTGCTACTGGGGTATAGCTGATTCGCACATTCCAGTAGTAGTCGCATTTTAGCCTTCAACTTCCTAAGTCCCGAATAATCTTTATTTGATTATTTTAGTTTTTTGGGTGTTTTCGCATTTGAATCACTGTTGCTTACCGTAAAAAAAATAGAGAAAAAAATGTCCAGTGGAAAATCTGCATCTTTTCAATGCCATAAATATATTAGTGTTTCAAATTAAACTCACTGTTTCTAGCTAATTCCACAATATAATGAAAATTGTTGAAAATTCTAAAAAATTGACAATTATCTCGATAAATCAATATCATCGTCAGAATAACAGAAGTTACATTTAATTTGATGCCTACCTGATGTTTAGTTGTTATTTCTGGCTAGACCAAGAAGTGACCTTACACAGAACTAGAAGTGCTGCATATTTGTGAAAAGAAATGAGCTGGGTTTCCTTGGAGAATTGGAAATTAGAAGACGTTTAAGAAACCCACAATATGAAGTTGTCAATGAACAGATAAATCTATGGAGTCCTCCACTAATAAACTGTCTCCTTAAGTGATAATTGTCAAAATCAGCAGATATAGTTTTCCTAGTTTTCTATATCATTGCACAGTTATACTGATCTTAATTGGAAAAATGGTATCAAGGATATCACCAAAGGGCTAATGATATCTAAGCTTCAATATTTGTAATATCACATCTTCTTCTTTTTTCTATTAACATATATTAAGTCAATCACAAGTTAGGTCACTCCTTGGTCTAGCCAAAAATAACTACTAAACATCAGGTAGACATCAAATGAAATGTAACTTCTGTCATTCTGACGATGATATTGATTTATCGAAACCATTGTCAATTTTTTAGAATTTTCAACAATTTTGATTATATTGTGGAATTAGCTAGAAACAGTGAGTTCCATTTAAAACACTATTATGAGTAGATTTCACAAAGTAAGGGTCGAGACAGTTAATTTCATTAAATATTGGATGTTTAGATCCGATGAAATTATACGAAAAGTTGTTAGCGCTATCAAATTAAGAGAAGTATATCACCGGAATAATTAGTATTGGAACAAATCCCCTGAAAATTGAGGGTCGAGACAGTTAATTTCATAAATATATGACTTTGGGTCAGTCTTCCGGGAATTATTTTAAAGATTAGGGACAAGAGAAGTACGAACAATAAAATGCTTATCCTCTTAGAATTTATATCCATATATTAAAATTAATACTGAAAACTATAAAAGTGTACAAATCGTAAGTATGAAAAAAAAAACATTAATGCTTGGTATCAAATTGGAGAAAAGAATTTCGCTTCTGTGCTCTGCATAAACATATCTTGCAATTGATCTAAAATGATGTCGTTGTATGTTTGCAGTTGTGTTTCCTACATCTATTTTGTTTATCAGCATAATCGACCAGATGTTTAGCCCTTCGAAAACGTAATACTTCAGCAGGTATTTGTTGAATTTCCGCCCTTCGCGTTTTGTGTTTAGGTTCCAAATATTCGTACTCACTGTAGCTCTCAGAATCGGAAGAGAGATTGCTTTCGGTTATAATTTATTCTCCCAATGATAACTTGAAAGTCCTCAATTTGGGAATATTTTTGGCCGTTACTTTTTTTTTGGTTTTGGATGTCTTTGTATTGAAACCATAAATTACAAACTGCCAAATCAAACATTTGGGAAATAAAACGATTTGTCCACTTTCTCGTGCGTGAGCGACAAGGACAAACAGGCAACATTCTGTCATCAAGGTCTACACCGCCCATATATTGATTGTAATTTTCAATTATTTCTGGTCTACTAACCAATTCGTATTCCTTTTTACGCTTTGACTATCTCCTGCGTTGATCTGAATTGTTGGCCTGATAAAAAATCGAAAGAACCGTACCGGGTTTGTTGTCCAACCATCGAAGAATGGCAATGGTTCCATCACCCCGTACCTTTATTTCACTTGCACCTCTTTGGCCTTTCATAAACTGTTTTTCCGGTGAAAATATACAATTTTCAGGAATTCTATTCTTCATAATCGTACCTGTTGCGTGAAAACCTTTTTCGAGTAACACATCGGCGAGTTTTACTGTGGTTAGATAACGATCAAAGTAAAGATGATGGCTGGGAACAAGAGTCTCACATAAACTGATGATTGCCGCTCCACCTAAGGTACATTTTTGTTCTTGAAGGTCTGCAGAGAATGTTGAATCGCCCTGATATACTGTCATATCGCAAACTATCCCATTAGGGTTGGCAAGAACAAAAATTTTAATACCCACAGCATTTGGTTTACCTGGGCAGTACTGACGAATTCCACAATGGCCAGTGAACGGTATCATCATTTCGTCAATACTGATTATAAAATCTTATTTGAGCATGACATCCCTTTAGTATACTTCTAAACGGAGGCATAACTTTTCAGATCTTGTTTACTTTTTCTGCCTCAGTTACTTCGGTATCATAAAGGACTTTTAGAGATGATCTTATAACAAAAAATCGGGCTAGCGTCATAGCATTTCTGATAATCGGAACTCCATACTTTCTCGACCAAAACATTCTAATTTTCGGCAGTTTTATAGTGGTTATAACGAACAGAACGCCAATCAATATTTTTAGCTCCGTTATTGTTAATCCGTCATGGCGCCCCCGATCGATTTTTAATGCGCCCTCACTGGACTAATGTGAATGTATGATAGCCAGAGCAATTTACTTACTGTTGTCGAACGGCGATATACAGCAAACAGCAAACAGCAAGTAAAACTACCAAGTAATCCGAAATAATTCTTTTCTCTCAGAACCCTTTATGGATGAATGTAGAAGAAAAAGAACATATTATTTTAACGATGAATGGGAGCGTCTATATTGTTTCGTTGATTACAAAGGGAAGTGTATTTGTTTGTTGTGTAATAATAGTGTTGCGATTCCCAAGAAAAGTAAGACCGTTCATACCAATTTTGATAGTGAGTATCCAATGAACTTTGAAATTAGAAGAAATTTCTTAAAATCTTCAATAACTAACCATCAAAGTTTTTTTTACTAAACCACTGCAACAACATAAAGCAGCAACGATCGCGTCATATAAAATATCGCATTTGCTAGCTAAGAATAAAAAACCATTTACAGATGGAGAATTAGTGAAAGAACCCATGTTAGAAGCTGCTGATTCACTTTTTGAAGAATTTAAAAATAAAAATGAAATAGTTTCAGCTATAAACACGTTGCAATTATCAGCACGAACTGTTACTAGAAGAATTGAGGTAATTGCGGAGAATTTGGTGGCAGAATACGCAAATGATATAGAAAATTGTATTTTCTTTTCGCTACAGATGAATGAATCGACAGATGTGACAAATATATCACAATTAGCAATTTGCATGAAGATGGTATTCTCTGATTTTACAACAAAAGAAGAATTCCTTGAAGTTCTGCCATTAGAGGGAAGCACCAGAGGAGAAGATATCTTTTCTACTTCTAAAAAGTATATAATATATTTAACACTACCTGTACAAAAGTTATCGTCAATTACAACAGACGGGGCACCAGCGATAACTGGTAAGAAAAAAGAAGTTGCCTTACCTATGTATACAGGATTCCTTATTCCCGAAATTTATTTCTTATCATTGCCTCATACATCAAGAAATATTATGCGCACACAACAATCAGTTTTCAACACGTATTTACGATAGTAACAAAAATTATTAATGCCATAAGATCGGGAGCTATGCAACACAGATTGTTAAAATTATTTTTAGAAGATGAGGACCTTCAGTTCACAGATCTTCTTTTACATACTGAAGTGAGGTGGCTGAGCAGAGGTAAAATACTTGAGCGGTTTATCATGCTTTTGCCACAAATGAAGGAATGTATTGCATCAAGAGGCGAATTCTACGAGTAATTAGAAAATAAGGATTTGCTAATCGACCTCGGATTCCTGACAGATATAACGTCAAAGTTGCATGAATTAAATTAAAAATACAAGGGAAAAATCAACATATCGCTGACATGATTAATGCAGTAAATGCATTCAAATGCAAGTTAGTGCTGTTGAAATCTCATCTATTGAAAAAATCATTATCACATTTCCCAAATATAAAATTTACTGTTGAGAGTTTGAATTTGAATAATGAAAATTTTACAGCTACATCATATTTAGAAATTATAGATAAGCTAATAGAAGAGTTTTCTTCTAGATTTGAAGATTTTGCAGCATTAGAACCATTCAATATTACTGAAAATGATGTTCTTGAAACAGTTTAAGTGTATTGCGAGCTTCATAATATCGAAGACCTAGAATTAGAAACAATAAACTTGCAAAGTGATATGATTTTAAAATCGCATAGTAATGATAAAATGTTTTGTAACTTAGTCGATGCAAATAAGTATCAAATTTTGAGGAAATGTGCGCTAAAAATTTATTCATATTGTGCAACAACATACAATTAAGAGTCTTTGTTCCCAAATATGAAATAATTGAAATCAAAATACCGAACAAAGCTTAATGACTCACATTTAGATAATTGTTTATGGACCGGGAATTCTAAATATGTCCCCAATTATAAGAAATTGAACAAAAATATGGACACCCAAGTTTCACACTAAATTATATGTATCATTATGTATGACACCAACAAAATATTGCCTATTTATACCTGTTGATTATCTGTGAAATATGCGCCCTCGGTGATTTTTAAATTCAGTATTTCGCCCTTAAGGACAAACAGGTTGCCGACCCCTGGTTTAAAGTAATGAATTTGAGCAGCAAATAACCAGATTTCGAATCCAGGTAAGTGAAATCTGCTCGACTGGCCGCAGCGCATTCGTAACAACCATTAGTGATCTCTGGAATATTTTATTCTTCACTTATGCTGCCCGGACAAAGTGGAGCATAACGCGATAAGAAACTGGCGTTGTAGAGAGCTGAAATCCGCCGCAAACGCTTCAGGAAACCGTATTATGTAGGAATCCGTCGAAATTCGCCGACCAGTCATTTTAATAGATTGCCAACTATTTTCATAGGGTACCCAGACCGCTGCTCACTGAAGGTTGAGAAAAAAACTGTGGTCCCGTCGTTTTAGCAAATGCTTGATCATGATTACTTGTGCAAGATTGTTATGGATAATGGAAAGCAACTCTATAATCTAATAGCTGTTGAGACATCCAGATAATCATGACAAAATCTGCAGGCTCAAACGAATCAAACCACCGTTATAGATGATAGACAATCGTCTATAGTCCCTACAAATGTGCATATTGAGATCAATTTCTAAGACGGGTAAGTTGTAATATCTAGGACACTAGGGTAGGTGAAATATAAAATGCTGGTTATATTGAGTGTTTTGTTGCTAATAGTGAAACTAATTTTTACGGCACATAAGGAATGACTGAATATTTTCCTCAAAAAATTTGGAAGACATATTGCAAAATTATGCGAAACTATACTAACATTCCTCTAGCAAATACCATAACCATTTTCTATGAATAATTTAATTAGTAACCTTACCTTGCTGTAGTTACTACAAGAAGTGAGGTTACATTGCCAAAGGTTCGCTTTTCGCCGGAGAGCATGAGGCCGTGAGTTAGTGAGGAATATTTTAAAGCTGGTCCTGTATTATTTTTTGCGGCGCCACTTGATTAGTAGGACATTCAAGAAACTCTTACTGATTAATCAAGAAACCAATAGTGAATAAATTAGCTATTATAACTTTTCAAATATGTTATTTATATTGTTTTACTACGTTTGTGAATCAAATAAAACACATTTTATTGCCAATGAAACTGTTTAATTAAATGTAATGTTACCTTGAACAGATGGTGTAATAACCTGTCTCAATTAATACGAGGTAAGCGACTCTAATTAAGAACTGATAATCAGTTGTCGATGGTTGGTTAATTTAAAATGTTTAACAATTTCTAACGTTATCAACTATCTGAAATCATCATGTACAATACACTAAATCTTTAGTAATATGTAAATGGTATACCAGTTACAGCCTTACAAACTGTAATAATTAACAAGATGTCA
Organism: Galeruca laticollis; assembly: GCA_963921935.1. Taxonomy (NCBI): domain Eukaryota; kingdom Metazoa; phylum Arthropoda; class Insecta; order Coleoptera; family Chrysomelidae; genus Galeruca; species Galeruca laticollis. Next base: position 93,471,518 of record OY998175.1, on the reverse strand, counting down.
CCAAATAGATCAAAAGTGTCTCTTATGTAGTAAGATTAAGGTGAAATATAATTTCAGGGTGATATGCATTAATAAAGTTAATATTTCAACTCTACAAAGTTGGAAAAATGTAATATTAACATTATGAATTGATAGACGTCAGAAGTTATTAAGTATTGAAATATAAGAGTTAATGTGTCATTAAACGTTGAAACATGAAATTACAAAATTAATAAGTTGCTTAAAGATCAGATGAAAACGAATAAAACTTCAAATGTTACTTGCGGTTAGTGTCCAAACTATTAAACGTCAATCGGTTTAATTGACAAGCCACATCTGACTTGTGGAACAAGTTTCAGCCATCCGGTTAAGAATCGTTGTCCATAATGGAATCATTCCGCAATTATCACCAACAAACTTGAGTCCAGCTTCGTCTCTTGAAGTGAAAACGCCGTCACAAGCTCTTGTCGCTCTATAACGGTAACGCAATCCGAGATACGACACGTCTCTACAACCATGAATGGAGTACTATAGTCTATCAGCTATTTCTACGAAAATATATCCCATACAGGAAACATCCGAAATTTGAGTCTTCTTAAAATCTTGACATGATCATCCTGTCATCGATTACCATCACCCATAAAAACTGTTATACCATATCCATTTGGCAAAAAAGGATTAGTAAAAAAAATTATATAAAAACTATGCTGTACAGAAAAACCGTCAAAATAAATTGGCGCTATAGCGTGAAAATATATGTGCAAGACGAAAGCTTACCTTGTTACCAAGGACTTTTCACCACGATCGTCCCGAAAATAAAGCATGTGCCATCGGCCATTTTCTATACTCACGACCTGTCATACTCGACACTCGACTTAACAACTCGAAAAGTATCAGACAAGTGATTTCAATAATTTATCTTCTCTTCACTATTGACATCTGCAATCAGTGTTACCACTAGCGATCAAATAAAATCCCCACATAAAATGATAAAACTCGTGGATTGGTTAAATCACATGAAGAATATTAATAGAAATATTACTCTAGACACCCAATTAATTATTAAAATCCCATTATTCTAGGATATGCTTGAATAATTTTGAAACCCATCGTTAATTCCCTTACGCAACCAACTATACAGAAGTGAGTATAGAGTTGCATACTCAGTGGGTGGCTTAACCGAATTATCGCACCTCCGTGAGTTATAATACAATACAAAAGCATTGTATTTTTATCATGCTACAAATTACTCGGTAAGTAAAAATGATGCTTTTTGGATAGTGATTACAGATTCATATTCGGCACTCTTCATTGAGTGATTACATATTAATATTAAACATCATATTTTATCAAAAAAGATCAAAAACTTACCTTTGATAAAATCTACAGCCATTTCCAATCCATACGTATCCTTATCACAATCATCCAACACATGAGCACCAAGAGTTATATTCTGTAACACTGTAAACTTATTCGCGTTAATTTGGTCTATAGTATAAAGCATCGTTTCCAAAGCTTGTATTCCCCCTTGAGGCATTATAGGACCACAAGTGATGCTATCTTCCCTTTCATGAACCATCATGAGTCCACCTATGATCAGATCTCCTTCGACGACTGCCTCACGTTTTACTGGCCAAATGTTTTCCTGTTTGGTACCGGTGACACTTTTATTAATGAACACTAAACCGTCCGCCATAGTTGGAGTCGTCTCAGCGGTGGAAGTGGGAAGATACTTGATTTGATTATGAGTTATTTCTGGATTGATCGATGTTAATATATTGAATGGGGATGAACTTGAAAATGGAGAGGTATTTCTGTGTTTTAGTATATCATCTTCATCTGTTGGCTTGAACATATTAGCTGGAGTTGGAGTAGTTGTTTTCTTGTTTTGGAATTGTGGCAAAGAGGTGACAGGAGACATATCTGAAATAGGAAATATTTGTTAATTCATAAGAAAGGATAGAAATAAAAACTTAAAAGTCTCAACATAAACTCATGGACAAAATTAACGGAACACTTGAAATTTTGCTTATTTTTGATATAGAATAACTCCTTTAATTTTCAACCGACTAACATAATTTTTTGGTACATTGTAGGAAATTCGTTAAAATTATCAGAAACATTTTGTATTTTCGTGAAAATATATTTGACAATTTAGTATACCGGGTGGAATGAAACAATATTTATGTACTGTAAATTCTAAACACCCTTTGGGGTACACTGAAGTCTACAATTTCTTTCTTTGCAAATGATTAGAAAGAATAATTAATTTTCGATATTTTGTTTTTTCATTCATTCCAATACCGTTCTCTTTACATAAGATACAAATTTATTTTGAAATCTCTACAATTTTTTGAATTTAAATTTAACTTATAGTGAATTGGTCACAAAATAGATCGTAGGTGGCTGGTGTCAATTTTGATAAAGAGCAGAAATTAAGATTTCTTTTATTGAATCAATATTAAAACATAGAAGATATGGTTGAATAGTGTTTTTCTCCAATTTTTGGATTGATATGCAAATAGAACAGTTTCTAGGGCGTAGTAAAGTTCAAGGAATCATGAATAGGGCACATAATTCAACCAACGAAGAATGTGTGAGAACTACAACTTTGATACAAGAGGGAAGACGTATACGTTATGTGGCCAATTTTTTAGGAGTGGGTACTTCAGCCATCAGTTGAATGTTCAGAAAATTTAGGAAAACTGAATCACACCAACGAGTTAGTGGTCAGGGCAGGAAAAAAATCACCAGCCACCTTCGACAACAGGTTTTAAGAAACCGAAAAATGACAAGCAGAGAATTGAACAATCAACTGGAAATGCTCCGAAATGTTAGAATTTCATCTAAAACGGTAAGTAGAAGGATAAAACCTTTTGGATTGACCAGTCCGTCGTTCTTTGCTTGAAAGAGAACACAATCGATGTAGGTTGATGTTTGCGAGGGATCATGAGCATTGAACTGTCGATTACTGGGAAAACGTATTGTCCAGCGAATTAGTATGAAATCACCTGATGGACCTCACAGAGTACAGAGGAGACCTGGGGAAAAATTTAGTATGTGTACAATTTCTACCGTGGAACCTTTTGTAGGCCGCTTAAAAATGTTTTGGGCAGGAGTTGGATATGACGTTCGCACGGATTTAGTCCCCATTCATCGCCTGTCTATGAATGTAGGGTAATACTTGGAGAGTATTACTGAAGAACAGGTTATGCCATTTGCACCCTATGTAAAAATCCAAAAATTAGACTTTCCTCAACGAAGTGCCGAGATAAACCCAGATGAGAATCTTTTGGGATGTTCTAAAAAATATGTCCGATGTACCTGCTTCAAGAAACATACAAAATTTGGAACGTATAGTTCTCGCAAAATGTGAGAACATTCCTCAGCTGATTAGCAATAATTTAATAGCAAATTTACCTCGACAAATGTAAGCAGTTATTAAATCACGATGAGGAATTACGCATTATTAATGTGTTACTCGTTCATGTCTAATTAAATAATTGTTGCTGTTGATATTAAGAATGAATAATTTTTTCTTAGAATATCAACTCACGTCGCAAAAATTGTAGATATCTCTTTGAAAATTTGTATCTTTTGTAAAGAGAAAGATATTGGCATGAATCAAAAATCAGTATATCGAGAAACGCTCAGTCTTTCTAATAGTCTTCAGAGAAAAAATGTGTAACCTCTAGTTTACCCCACAGGGTGTTTAGAATTTACGGTACATGAGTATTGTTTCATTCCACCCGGTGTAATACACTGTCAAATTCATTTTCACAAAAAGTTAAAATGCTTTTGATAATTTCAATGCATTTCCTACAATGTGTCGAAGAAATCATTTTAATCGGTTGAAAATTATTGTTATTCTAAATCAAAAATAAGCAAATATTTAAGTATAGCGTTAATTTTGTCCATGAGTTTAATTCGAGATTTAATCAAATAAATACCAGAATTTGGGAACTCTATGATTTATGAACATCAAATGATTATTTCGCAATACTCTGATGAATATTATCAAAAATGTTCACAGTTTTTTGTATTTTTATACAATATTTTATAGACACTTTGTGAAATCGTGGATATTGTGGAGCTCAATCATCTATCTAAATGAATCATTATACTCTCGAGATATATGTTGTTGTGAAATACTTGAAATATTACGTCACATCCCAAATTCTCCCAATAACTACTCTCATTTGCATGAAAAAAACATGCAAACCTATTGTTACCATCGATTATGATAAAATCGCTTTTTTATGCACAATCAATATCCCAAAAAAGGACAAAAACAAGTTTTTCGGTGATAAAAAATATGTCAAGAGCGGTGAACAGGCAAAAAGCAATAATTAAATTAAAATTTCAGCCCGAAAGAATGAATTTTATTACGAATAGGTTTCTAAGAAGCTTTAGCAGAATATTATCATCAATCAATATGATGGCGCCGAGTTTTTTCTGTTGTGGTGGACAGAATACAAGATTAACACGAAAAAAGTTAGATGGAGAGAAGTACATTTTCAGATTCAACGTAGACTATACTATAGAATAAGCAGGAATTTCAATAAAACGTACCTAGACAAGAATGCATATAAAAAAATTACGTTGAATATGATATGAGATGGTGACTAATCGGCATTGGAAATTTTGAATTTCAAACGTATGAATTTTATAATACGAAATTCTATATACGGATCTGAACGGCCATGTGCATTTTATGGTAGAGGTTCTCCCATGTTCTTGACATTTGGTACTGTATCTTTATAGCTTTATAGCCTTATATCTATGTAAAGTTCATTTGTTGGTTTGTAAGATTTTGAGGCATATTTATCACCCCCGTTCCGAAGGATATATATATATATATATATATATATATATATATATATATATTATTTATTTTCTTGACCACTTAAGTTATATTTGGGTTACTTTCTTGGATTAAAGGTCAAATATACTTAAAAAACATTTATTAACGACGTACGTTTCGACTAAAATTATTACATGTATAAGTTAAAATTATGTCAATATTTACAAAATCAAATTACACGGAAACAATATAGATTATCACCTTTCTTTCATTATTTTAGATATCACATGAAAGACATGAAACATTTTCTGGACAGGTACATATTTATCACTCATTGTTTGGAAATTGTACTTAATACGAATTGGTTTCTCTATAGATAAGTTGTTATTTTATCTTAATGAATATGTTTTTTTTTTATATATCAATCGCATCAACCACGTAGGGTTATTAGCGAGTTAAAATGATGGAAGTTCACTTATTGTAGCTTGGTTATAGTCACTATATTTTGCTACTTAATTTGCAGTCTTTTAGGTAGTTTAAAAGTTTTTTAGTTTCTTGCTTTTCTTGTAATAGTTTTTTTAGTGATAGGGGTAGTTGATTCTTTTTCCGTTCCTTGTCGTATTTCGCACATTCGATTACCAGGTGTTTCACGGTTAACTCACTGTTACACATTTCGCACATTGGTTTATTTTTTCCTGCTAGTAAGTAGTCGTGTGTGATGCGCGTATGACCGATTCGAATACGAGAAAGGATCACTTGTTCTCTTCTATTTATGTTTTTACAGTTCCAACCGTGAGAATTTGTAGTGACTTCATATGATTTGTGTTGGTTATGTCTTGCTTCTTCCTGCCATTTATCGCAGATTTTGCTCTTGTAGAACGCTTTCAAATCAGTATGTACGGTAAAATCGTTCCTTTCTGATTGTTGAATGCATTTTTTGCTATTTGATCTACTCTCTCATTCCCTTCTATTCCAGTATGGGATGGGACCCACATGAATTTAATATGTATGCTGCTGTTTCTGCAATTATGTAGCTCTTTCTTGATCAGTATGGCTATAGGGTGATTAGAGTACAGTTGACGAAGTGCTGTTAGTGAACTTTGAGAGTCAGATATTAAAAGGACATTTTTATGCTTGATTTTCTGGATTTTCTTGAGTGCTTCTAAGATGGCGAATAATTCATCTGAATGAATAGATGTGAAGGGTGGGAGTATGTAGGATTTCGAAAAGTCCTCGGAGTAGAAGGCAGCCCCAATTTCATCTTGGTTTTTTGAAGCATCTGTGTATACCTTAAAAATGCTACCGTATTTATTTAAGGCACTTAGGAATTCTTGTTTTATTCTGGCTCTTGGAGTCTCTGATTTATTAAGGTAGGCGAGGCTTAGGTCTAGGATAGGGAGTGTTATTGTCCATGGAGGAGGATAATTTATTGATGGGACGTCATAAATATTTGGGAAATGCGAATTAATTTTGTTTAAATATGTTTTGACTCTGTGATAGAAAGGAGGAGTAGTTGAGCTGGATAAAAATTTGGCTTTAAAACGATCAGATAAGACGTTGTGGGCTACTGGATTTCTTTTGTTTGATATTACAGAGACAGCATAAGAGCTTAGATATTCTCTTCGGTAAGAAAGCGGTAACTCTCCAGTCTCCCAATGTAAGCTTTGGATAGGACTTGTACGATGGGCACCCAAACAGATGCGAAGAGCTGTGTTTTGTATAACTTCCACTGACTGAAGAAGGCTTTTGTTGGCAGAGTTATAGGCAATCGCTCCGTAGTCAAGTTTTGATCTGATCAATGATTTATAGATGTGCAGTAAACTTGAGTAGTCTGCGCCCCAGTTTTTGAATGCTAGTGATCTGAGTAAATTAATTCCAGGTTGGCATTTTTTCTTCAATGTCAGAATGTGTGATTTCCATGTCAGCTTTTGGTCGAGTATCATTCCTAGAAAACTTATTTCCCTCGCATATTCTATTTTCTGTCCATAAAGGTACAAGTTTTCAAGTTGTGGTTGAGTCCTTTTCGAGAAACAAAAAGCTTTGGTTTTTGTCGTGTTGAAACGCAGTCCACTTGTTTTTGACCAATCCTCTATTGTAGCTATTGTTTGTTCGATGGTTTTATGTATTGTAGTCATATTTTTCCCTCTGCAATAGATAACCAGGTCATCTGCATATAGTCTGCATTTCACGGGTGATTTACAGTTTGCTATAATTGAATTTATTGCTATGAGAAATAATGTCGTGCTGAGATTTGACCCTTGTGGAATGCCATTTTCTTGGGTGTTCAGCTGTGAGTATACGCCATCTACTCGTACTTGGTACTGTCGTTGATCTAGAAAGTTCGATATATATTTCAATATGTTACCCCGTATTGACCAGTCGTAAAGAGTTTTGATTATTGAGTATTTCCAGACTGTATCGTAGGCTTTACGAATATCAAAAAATACTCCGATGCAGTGCTGCTTTATTGCAAAGGCTTCATGGATCTCAGATTCTAGATCGATAAGATTGTCTAACGTGGAGCGATTTTTACGGAAACCACACTGTTCGGATATGATTAGTTTTTCTGATTCTAGGTGCCATAAAAGTCTGTTATTAATTATCTTCTCAAGAACTTTTCCCATGCTACAGGTGAGTGAAATTGGTCTATATGTTTCTGGATCTGATTTCGCTTTACTTGGCTTAGGAATGGGAATTATAATGGAAACTGTCCATGCTCTGGGATATACTTTCTTTATTAAGATTAGGTTATATATCTTTAGTAAATGTTCTTTGGTTTGTTTACTTAGATTTCTTAGAAAAATGAGTGGAATATTATCAGGACCTGGGCTGGAGTTTTTAGAGTTTTGGAGTGAATTTTCAAGTTCGTCAATGGTTATTGCATAGTTCAAACTGTTCGTTTGATGGTTATTATTATTATAGTCAATTTCTTGCTGCTCTGCCTTCTTTTTATGATTCAAAAAATCTGGTGTGTAGTTTGAGTTGCTTGAGTTTTTTTGATATTCACTTGATAAGATGTTTGTTATTTCATTTCGGTTTTTATAAATAGTGTTATTTATCTCCAGAAAGTTTATTGTATTGGATTGTTTTGGTTTGGATATCCTTTTGACTTTTTCCCATATAGTGGACATTGGAGTTGAGCTGTTTATTGTTGAAACATACTCTTTCCATGATTCCCGTTTCGCTTTTTTTATTGTGTATCTGGCTTTGGCTCTCAATCGTTTGAATTCAATTGAATTTTGTTCCGTCTTGCTTCTTTTGAATCTGTTAAAAGCTTTTTTCGATTTCTTCACAGCCTCTTTGCAGTCCAAGTTCCACCAGGGAACCGTTTGGTGTTTGTTGTTGTGTTCGTACCGTCCAATATGTTTATCTGCTGATTGCGTTATTAATTCTGTGATAAAGTGTACTTCTTGATCAATATCCGCATCTTCCTTTAACTCGTGGAGATTTTCTTGTATAAATTCTTGGAATTCGTTCCAATTTGCTGATTTTATTTTCCATTTTGTTATTGGGCCCGGTGTATTTTCCGGTTCGCTGCTAATTATTATGGGATAGTGGTCACTATCATATAAATACGTTGATACATCCCAATTAAGTATTTGTGAGAGAGATGGGTGACATATTGTTAGGTCGATTGCTGAATCTTCACCAGTTCTTATGTCATGTCTGGTTTTTTGGCCGTCATTTAGGAGGTTAAGATTGTACTTTTCTAGTATATTTTCAATTTTTTTTCCAAAAGGTGTCTGCATAGTAGAGCCCCAGATATAGTTGTGGGCATTAAAGTCTCCCACTATTATCTGAGGAGCTGGAATTTGGCTCAGCAGCTCAGTGAGTTCCTCTGTAGTAGGTTCCTGATTTGGAGGAATGTATATGTTACACAATGAAAAGGTCATTGTATCTTTCACTCTAACGGCGACTGCTTCAATAGTAGTTTTTAGATGAATTGATGTTGCATCTATTGTATTTCTAATATATGTTGCTACACCTCCACTGGCTATTCTTGCATTTTCTCGATTTTTAGAGAAACAATTATAATTTTTTAGATTATGAATTCTATTGTTTTTGAAATTGGTTTCTTGTAGGCATATTAGCATGGGCTTGTATTTTGAAATTATTAATTGCAAGTTTTCTAGGTGGGTATAGTACCCATTTATATTCCACTGAATTAAGGAAGTGAAGGTAAACAAGATTAATAGGTTTCAATAGAGGTATCTGTGTCCAGTTCTGTTTGGTATTCAGGGTTTATCTGTTTGAGAATTTTATTTTTAATTCGAGTGCATCTCATCTTCATTTTTTTATCCTTTAAATAGGGGTATATTGTGGTAAGTAGGTCTGTGACTTCCGTTATTTCTTCGGTGTACATTTTCACGATACTGAGAGGATCTGTACACCCTTCACAATTTTCAAAAAAATCTATAAGTTCTTCATAGGTTAGAGGATAATTGATATCTGTATTCTTGAAAAGCGCTTTAGTGTGACTTAACATTTCTCCTATTGATTTTTTTGGTTTTTTGTTTTCGGTTTGTTTTATTTTCTTTTCACTATTTGTTGGTTTTACAAATGTAGGTAGGTGTTCAGTTGTTGTTGGTGATGGGGAACGTTCTGTTGATGTTCTTTCATTTTGTGGTTTGGTTGTTTCGATTTCATTTCTGTTGACAGTCGGTGTGTTGTCTTTACTATTTTCAATGTGTTTAACTACTTGGGTATTCATTGTTTGAGGTTCGGAAATTTGTTCTGAGTTTTGGTTATTTGATTGATCCTGTTGATATTGTGAAATGTTGTTTGTTTCTTCTTCAGTTTGATTGTCGGCTGGATTTTCTGGTGATGATTCTGTTGATGGGTTAAAGTGAGTTGAAGTGATTGCTCTATTTGGGCAGTTTTTTGTTGTATGAGTAGTTTGTTTACATTGTAAGCATTCTTGATTATCAATGGACAAAAATATCCTATATGAGGTTTGTTCATATGTGATTAAAAATGAATCGGGAAGGGACTGGTTATTGAATGGAGATATAAATATTTGTCTTCTAAAACTTAGGATATGTTGAAATGCTGGGTCTGAGATTCCTATTCGCAAGAAAGATAAGGGTGAAAGAGGATTGATCCCTAGATTTTTAAGTTCATATTCAAGGACTGAGTGGAGGATAGAGGGACAAACATTGGATAATATTAATCTTTGACTAGGAGTGACTAGTCGACGTGCCTGTAGTATTTGTTGGTTTATTTGGATTTTACCGTGATTGTTGATGAATGTGTTCACTAAATTTTCATTTGCCAAATAAATACATATTCTGTTGTTTGATAGCTTTGAGCAAAAAATTATGTTATTTGGTTGGATTGTTTGGCATAGTGCCTTTAGGTAGTCTTCTAGCCTAGTGTTTTCGATTGCGTCGAATAGTATAGCTTGATTTCTGGATGGGAAATTGTTTGTTCTGGTTTGTTGGTTTGCTACTGAGGAATATGTTTTGGGTTGTTGGGTTGTGTTATTAGTGGGTGTACACCCTATTTGAGATATGTTGTCATCCATTTTTAAGTATCATTTAGGTTTTCCTTAATACGGATCTGGCGAAGTATTTTCTGTTATTTATATCTGATATTAAATTCAGATTCACTTCTAGTTAATGTGTTGTTTTACTAATGTTTTAATAAAAAGTTACCTGATATTCTCTCCGTGATTTTCTCGTCCATCGTAGTCATCTTATTTTCAATTTCAGTTTTTCAAGACGAAATTTCATTTTCAACGTCAGCGGCAATGTCGTTTTTCATTAATAAGATATCGGCAGATATATCGTTCTTCAAAGCAGAAATATTGTTGTCAATATTAGCAGAAATGTCGTTCTTCATAGGAGAAATATCGTTTTTTACATTTGTTGAAATTTTCTCTTCCATGGCAGAAATATCATTTTTCACATTCGTTGAAATCTTCTCTTCCATGGCAGAAATATCGTTCTTCACATTCGTTGAAAGTTTCTCTTCCATGGCAGAAATCTTCTCGTCCATGTTAGCAGAAATTGACGAGATTAAGGCGGAAGCCTCGTCATTGTATAAAACTGTTTCTGGATCAAAGCCGTCATTTTCCAGTGCCACTTTAAGTCGTTCTACTAATTCACTTCCGGACGTTCCCAACTCACGATCTTCCAATTCTGCACTTAGTTCCGTCACTTTCAGGTCACATAGTCTCTTGGTCATTTTTACGTAGCAATGTATTTATATTATTCAAGTTCTAACAACAATGTGATGTTTTTCTTAGTTATTTGAACAGTAAACGGGTGGGATAAACTTTAAACACACGGTATGGCTACTTACGTATTTAGTTGAATACTAAACTACTCACTTACAGTCCCTGGTCGGTCCTTTATATATTAGTGCCATTTTTACTAGATAATTCTAGATTGCGGTTTACACAAAAACAATTGGCTCTGGCATTATCTAGATTAGACTGATCACAAAAACAATGTCTAGATAGTTCCAATCGTAAACAGTTCTAAGAAATCCCTGCACATCCGCCATAATTTTAACTTTCATACATGGCTTAGACAGAGTCGGATTCAGGGACTGTACCAGTGTGCTGTTTCGTTACTTAACCATTTGGGACCCACTGTACAGGATGTCCTTTCTTGATTTTACATCATCCCCCTGGGAGTGAAGAATTTTGTGTTCATCTAGCCTAAAATTCTGGACCAACCACTTCCCTGCATTACTACAACTATTGTTAAGGCAGGACAGCTTTGTGTGCTGGCGGAATCAGCAGAGAACTACACTACTTAGGCATCAGTGAAATCGCTAACAGTAAACGCATCATCGGACACCACAAAAACAATCGTAGCTGCATACAAGAGGTGTTAACAAAACTGATGTCAGTAGATGGGAATGGTAGTCAGCGACAGGAAATTTTTTACACTTCAAGAAAACCTCCGACAATTTACAGCAGAATCATAGATTCAACCCGTGTGCTTTTTAATTTACCTCAACAGTGAATTTTTCTGTTGCGTCCTCTTAATGAATGCAATCTTATTTTCTGATAGATATTATAGCTGCCGAGTTTAAAAGGTTTGCTGTCATTCTTGTAAATATGACAGCCTGTCAAATTTTTGAAAAAAACATTGGTTCTATTTTGGTTCACTCTTTATTAGGATGGAATGCCAGCCATAATTGTTATTATTAATTATAACCATAACCATAATTTGAATTCCGCTGGAACCCTTTCATATTTGCACCCCAGTAAAGTAACGAAATAATACAACAGTTTCAAGAATATTCTGAATTTGGCACTGGTATCAAAAAAGCAATTAACTAACACGAATCAAAAATTGAATTAAAATAAACGGTTTTAAAGATTAAAACTAACTTTTCCGCATCTGTGGCCCTGAACAATGTTCTATCATAAAATTGTTACTTGTATACACTTCGAGGGATGTATCGTGCTAAGAAACTGAAATTTCTCCAAAAATAACCAAAAAGTTAGTATATATGGATTTATAGGACACGCTGTACTCGCTCTAGTCAACTGAAAATCAATAGCGTACATCTGTGAGATACCCTGAACAATATTCAATCATAAAATTGATCAATCGTATACTCTTTGGAGGCTGTATCGTGCTAACAAACTGAAAATTCTCCAAAAATGACAAAAATTTGGTACTTCAAGTACCATAGTACCCGTTGTACTAGCTTTAGTGAGCTGAATATCGATAGGGTTCATCTTTGAGACGCTCTGATTAATATCCAATCATAAAATTGGTCACTTGTATATACTCCGGAGGCTGTATCGTGCTAACAAACTGAAACTTCTCCAAAAATGACAAAAATATCGTACTTAAAGTACTGTAGCACCGGTTGTATTGGCTCTGGTGAGCTGAAAATCAATAGGGTTCATCAGTGAGATGCCCTGAATGATATTCAATCATAAAATTGGTGACTTGTTGAAATCCGGAGGCTGTATCGTGCTAACAAACTGAAATTTCTCAAGAAATGACAAAATGTCGTACTTCAAGTACCATAGCACCCGTTGTACTGGCTCTGGTGAACTGAAACTCAATAGGGTTCATCTGTGACATGTCCTTAACAATATTCAATCATAAAATTGCTGACTTATTGCACTCCGGAGGCTGTATCGTGCTAACAAGACATGTAAGGAAAAGTGGCCGACGACAACGACGACGACGACGACATACACACAGGATTTTTTTCTAAAAACCGTTTTTTCGTGTTGTTGTTGATGGAAAACGTAAAAATAATTCAAAAAAAATTTCAAAATTCCAACTTTTTTTGGGGTAAACCAATACTTTTCTCGCATATAGAAAGGTTGGGCGGAAAAGTAATATGGGCCAAAAAGTGCAAAACTAGCTAATTCTCAAATTAATCCAAAATCCCGAACAGTGCAGTTCTGGTATGAGGAATGGAGAACCAAAAATTTAGGACCACATTCAGGTGTTGGTGTGATGCAGGTAAATCCTATATATAATCAAACACAATATGATATTGCTGTATGTAAAAACAATATCTTGACAATTTTCTTCCATCTTCACATTTAATTTATTAATTTACCTGTTTGTTCACATATTATAGTTCTTAACTCGGTTATTAAATGATTATCGACTATTAAGCAACTATCAATATCCTTTAAAAACATATAAATATCTGAATTCGATATAAGAACTTGTTTTGAAGATAGAATACACAATGAAAAAATGTTATTCTTTCTAAGGAACACCAACAAGAAGTTTACAAAAAATATTCTATAAATAATTTTGAAATTCTGTGCAGTATTTTTTTTAGGAAAATCCGGAGAAACAAGATGACTTCGAATTAGAGGGGATAATTATTAATTATTCAGAAAATCCGGTTGCTCTCATAGTAGTAACTAAAATAATGCAAAGAGCACATAATATGCCATTCTCCAAAGATATTGTATTTGTTGACAGTTCATCATCCTGCAATGCACTAAATCATTGTTTAACATTTTTACTGACACCCTGCCAAATTGGTGCAGACCTTTGGCAATAATTATAACGTCAGAACAGTCAGTAAGTGAGTATCAAGCAGGATTTGCAACTCTTAAAAGACTCTGTGCCAAATTTATTTTGCGGTTTTCCGAAAATGTTTATGACGGATCATTTGAATTCCGAAAGATGGGTTTTAAAATCTATATGGCCCAACTTTGTCGATTTCATGTATTACAGTCGGTGTTGCGCTGGTTGTGGGAGAAAAAACATGATCGTCGAAAAGAATTGTATCAAAAATTTCATAATATTTTAGTGTCTTCTACAGAAGATAAAGCTAAAGAGGAATATAACTTCGCAATTCTGAATTTCACTTCACTGCTTGAATGGCAGAAAGATTTAACGGATAACTGGAATAGGAGATCAGATTGGTGCTGAGCCTACAGAGATGCATCAACCCATGAGCATCAACCTAATAATTACATTGAGATAAGTGTTCAGTTATTTGAAGATATAGTATTCTCAAGAAATAATGCATATATTGCAGTGGCACTAGTTGATTTTCATTGCACAGCAATGGAGGACTTCTATTTGCGAAGAATAAGAAATTATAAGGTAGGTGAAGGGAATATGCCCATGTTGGTAATATGCCCACTGGCTCCATTTTTTATAAGTTTGACTTTTGATTAACAGACGGCTGACGAGTCACTTATGTTCATGCTAAAAGTTAATAATAAACCAACCCGCGCTCAGTTGCATTCAAGCGGACTTGGTGCACGTGGTTTGTGTTGGGAAGGCATCAGTTACAAAAAATTGTGTATTTAAATCGCTTGTAATTGTACTAAGGATTAACATTTAAAATATGGTAAATATATGAGACGATTGCTTGTTTTTTTGCGCTCAATATTGCCATGTATTTTTTTTGATAAATATGTTGATATTATGAAAAAAAATTAGAAATATTGTTAAAGTGACTTGTAGGTACTATGCCCACATACAGGTGAAGTTAATATGCCCACTGGGCGTATTGCCTACAGCCCAGCGAATTACATACAGCTGGGTATCTAATTTATTTTTTCTGGGTTTCAGATGTCACCTTCTAAATCTAAAGGCCAAAGATCTCAATGGACAGAAGAAAATCTTCAGCAAGCACTAAATGCTGTTGCAAATGGACAGTCAAAGAACTCAACAGCGAAAGAATTTCGTATATCAAGGAGAACCCTTAATCGTTACATAGAAAAAGGTGCCAATAGGAAGCAACGACTAGGTAGGCAAACTATACTCACAGATGACCAAGAGAATGAACTGGTAAGACGTATTATCCGACTGGCCGAGGTAGGCTACCCTATGACAAAAAGAATTGTCAAAAGGTGCGTTTACAATTATTGCGAAAAAAATCATATTCCTCATTTATTCTCACGAGAGAAACGAGTAGCTGGACGATATTGGTTAAAGGCATTTTCAAGAAGACACCCGAGTATTTCTCCAAGGCGAGCCCAGAATATGAATCCGGCACGGGCCCAAAAACTTAATAAAAGTATTGTAAGTGATTATTTTAATAATCTTAAGGAATTAGATCTCATGGACAAACCTGAAAGAATATTTAATGTAGATGAGAAGGGGTGTAGGTTGATGCTCCACCATCATCAATCTGTCTTGGCTGAAAAGGGAGCAAAAAGGGTGCACCTAGTGGCACCAGAGCACGCCAAAAATGTGACGATTGTCAGTTGTGGGTCTGCGATTGGGGGATGAATTCCACCTGCCATTCTTTTTAATGGTCAGAGACTAAAACCAGAATGGTGTGATAATCTACCCGCAGGGAATTTAACTGTTATGACACCAAAGGCCAGAATGACGATCGGGACATTTAATACCTGGATAAATCATCTGGCAAGATATAAACCTCCTGGCAAATGTTTATTAATTTTTGATGGCGCATCTTGCCATTTGGATACATATATCGTAGACACTGCCGAAGCTCATGACATTACGCTTTTCTGTCTTCCCAGTAATACGACACATGAACTTCAACCGATGGATAAAGCAGTGTTCAAGTCATTTGACATCACATCCGGTTTTTCTTCCACAGGCATATATCCATTTAATGCCCAAGCAATTCCTGAAGAAGCTTATGCCTCCAGCATTTATTGGAAAACCAATAAAAAAGAGAATTTTCTCCAGAACCGGGACCCTCTGGATGTCAAAATAAGACTTTCCAAAGTTCAACTGAAAATACTCCCCCTTCAAAAATTACCCAAAGCCAAAAATCTTTCAAACCTAGACAAAAACATAATAAGAAGAAGGACGAGTGGACATCTTCAAGTGGCTCTTCAGAAGACGAAATATCTCTGTACAGTGACACATTATCAGGAACGTTTTCTTCAGAAGAAGAGAAAAAAGCGGAAGATAAAAACATTAAATCAGCCAAAGTGGAAACAACAAAACTAAATTTGGACATTACCCAAAATGCCGAGATTACCAAGAAACAAGAAAATATAAAGAACGGAAATATTAAAGATAAAGAATTAGAAGATAAAGAGATAAGCTTCACTGAAATGCTAGAGACACCATACAAAGATGACGTAGAAAAACAAACAGAAGAAAGGCTATTAACAGTAAAGCATTGGTAGTTAAAGAAGCTGTTTTTAAAGAAAAAAGGGTTGCAAAAAAAACTACTTCAAAAAATACGGCAGTAAAACCAAGACAAAGTAAGGAGTCTTGCTACTGTAAACTTTGTCAAGAAGATGTAAAAAAAGACATGAGGCTATGGTCAGTGTGTGCCACTTATGTGCATGAAGAATGTGTCGGACTTACGAAAAGTGACAAATTAGTTTTCATCTGCCCGGACTGTCAATAAACATTAACATAACATTAATATTTGAATTTATGTTTTATCAAAGTTCTTTTAAATTTTTTCAAGTGAGATAACGTTTAGATTTTTTATATTTCTCAGGAAAACTTTTTTGTTTGTTTTTTATCAATAAAATATTTAACATGGTTCCAATTTTTATTTCAAGAATATTAAAGCAAAATAAATGTTTCTCTTATTTTACAGGACTGTGCATATTACCAACATACCCATGGGCGTTTTACCAACATAGGCTGGTAATATGCCCAGAGACGTTAATTTATACAAATAATTATACAACATGTACATAAGTCATATATATATTTTTTTAATATTTAGGATGAACACATTGGTATAACAGAATAACTTCCACACAAACCGGAATTAGCATCTTTTTTATTTATTTTATATTAATTTTTTTTTCTTAGCATGGGCATATTCCCTACAACTACCTTATTCATCAGAGGGATTCGACGTGTAGGTTGCTTTTGAAAGGGTATATTGGTAAAATAATATACTTATAAAAACAAGACATTTTGCAGTTGTCTAATGACCTATTTTCTGTCCCGAGTGAAAGTTCGGATGAAATAACGTGGACATTTCAAACGGATTTTTCAGCTGTGAAGTTAGACGACTATGATTTTTTTGTAAACATCAGGCTGGAGTTCTCCATTCTTATCAAAAAGCATCTTTAAATACTCCAAGCTGTAGTGTCGAATCAAGGTACTTAATGGCACAGCTGGCTTTTGGAGAGGATGTCCTGTCAAAAGATTTTTATATGCCATTTGCATTTGCGAATCAAAACATGACTGAACGTATGGATGAAGCTCCTGAAACTGTTACCACTGTTAACTTAGATGATAGTTTAATATCGGAATATAAAACTGAAAATTGCCAACCAATAACCGTCCTCAAACAAGAGGAAAACATAGGTGAGTTTTTTTTGCCTCACTTATTGATTTGATGTAGAAAAATCATACAAAGTGCCCTAAGTTGTAGAAGAGTTGTGTCAAGACTAAGTTTAATTAGAACGAAAAGTGCATGGAAAACTTTTTTAAATACAGCTGGAAGTTGCAGCCATCTTGCATTTAAAAGGAGATGGGCAATTAACGTGCAACCAACTGCGGTTGCTCGACGAAGACCAGGACTATTGATGGGATGCAAAATGGTACATTTTATAAAATTATTTTCTATAATAGAGATCTTCATATTTGATTAACAAGAGATTCTAAATATAAGCTGTTGTTTATTCCTATTCAGAAAGTTAAAAAATTGTACTGACAAATACGTGTAGTCTTTGAAAAATTTAGAACTTATATTTTTAATTATTATTCCTACTTTGATAAATCGAAATTTATTAACTCTTTAAATTATTTAGAATAAACATATCTCTTAAATCGCCAGTTTCAAAATAATAATGTTCTCTCATTAGCAAGACTATTTATTATACTTTCAACGAATGCAAAATATAAAGATATTAGAACACATTAAAATCGTTACAAATCTTGATGAAATGAAATCTAAATTTCTGAATAGTATAATATGTACAAAAACAGTTTTAGATATTTTAACATGAAATATTGTTTGTTGAATATAATACTAATGCTCTATCGCCAAAAACATTATGACCCTGTAAATAGCCCATCACCGTCCCGGCCTTCTGACCCCTGATCTAGCGCATGTAGTAACATTATGCCACTCAAAATAGCCACATCAAATTTGATTGATCAGATATTCGAACTATGGCTAGAATGGATGGCAGAATGTATTGTAATGTTATTCTAATTTATTTCAAGAATAAACGGGTGGGATAAATTTCAAACACTCGGTATAGCTACTTACTAATTTATTTAAACAATAACTCACTAACACTTAATTTATATATACTTAACTGAAATTAAATTTATTAGCACACAAACTTGATTATTAATCAGCACTTTACTGTTCGGTGTATTTTTGTTTATTTCTCGACATCACTTCATCAACTCACTCCTCTGCTGATCGGTCCTTATTTATATTAATGTCTTTCTTACTAGAAAATTCCGGGTTGCGGCTTACACAGACACAAATAATTTTTCTGGCCTTTTCTAGATAACTCTGGTCACAAAAACAATGTTTAGTTAAGATAGTCCCAAACAGTTATAAAAACACTGCGTATCCGCCATAATTTTAACTTTTATACCTGGCTTAAACAGAGTCGGTTTTAAGGACTATACCAGTGTGCTGTTTCGTAACATTACCCCCTCCTTAAATGGAAGTTCCCTTGGAACTTTTGTGTAGCCGAGACTGGATGTTTGAATCGGCAACTGGCCCCATTTCTACACTTTCCGATCTTATGGAAATAGCAGGGCACCGTCTTCATCGGATACTGATAACGGGGGTTGTAGCTGCAAATTAATATCTGGACACCGGTATCTTGAAACATAATCTCTACCATGTTCCTGATGATTCGCCAATCCAACTGGTTACTCGCTATCTTAGGCATAGCCAGTTTCTTCACGTTGGATTCCAACACATGGTCTCGGAGGTTTCGAAGTACTTCCCACACATCGCGGTAGGTAGATCGATCTTGGATTTCATTTTTAGTTACCACGTAGAAGACGTACCGCGAATTATGTTTCAGTTTCAGTGTCTTGCCAGGGGCTGAAATCTGGTATTCAAGTTTTTCTAATTGCCCGAACTTCTTCCGAAAGACGGTTGCCAACCCTCGTGCGTTCTTGATACGGACGGGGATGTTGTATGCCAGTGAACAAATCTTGTTGTTGTTCCGAAGTGACTCCATATCTAGCTTTCCCGGTGCCTCCATACGCGCCCATAAATTCATCGAAGGTGGGGTCAGACACATCTCGAATAAGGTTTACTCCTTCCTCTATGTCATGGTCTCCTTCGAATGGCGCTAGTCGGTTTTGGTGAAGTACTTTTGGTTTTCCGTTGGGGATCTTGCTTATGCGATATAAAACATCTTTTCCTTGATTAAGTATGGACCTTCACAGGATTTTTGTAATTTTGGAGAAAATCCTTGACTCCTCGTCGGGTTGTGTAACCCAACTTTGTCCCCTCCTTTAAAACCTTTAAAACTTTGAGAAATAATCCATTACAACCAGTATGTACTTGCTACCATTTTCTGTCGTCGTGGTACAGCGATATCTAAAGCAATCCTTTCGAAAGGGCTTCCAACATTGTACTGTTTCATGGGTGCTTTTCTCTTGCGATGTGGTCCATTACTCGTAGCACAAGTCGTACATTTCTTACACCAGTCCTTCACATCGTCGGAGCTGTTCATCCAATAAAACCTTTCACGGACTCGCTGAAGGGTTTTCTTTACTCCCAGATGACCTCTCGATGGACTGTCGTGTAACTTCTTCAGTACCTCAGCTACTCTTGTTCTCGGGATAACTAGCTGTCTCCTCATCTCGGAACCACCATCGTTTTCAAGGACTCTTTTCAACAGCCCTTCTTCCAGGACAAGAGAGTCCCACTGAGCCCAATACGCCTTGAGTTTCGGTGAAACTTTTGAGACTTCTTGCCAGGTAGGTCGCCGATTTTCTTTCTTCCATTGCCGGATCATCTTCAGGTGAGGATCATTCTCCTGATCTTCTCTGATCCTGGTGGGTGATCATTCCTCGTTGACTACTGTAATTCTTGAAACTGCAACTTCCTTAGATTTCGACTTGTTGCATTGTGAATAGTCTAAAGGGCATGACCGTCTAGGCAAAGAGTTGGTTTCTCGATGATTTACATCAGCTGGATGTTCACCCCTGTCTGATTTCCCCTGTGACTGGCGTTCTTGGATTACAGGAGTCTTGGGGCGCTTAGATGGACTGCGTACGTGCTGTAGCTCGCCACACTTCCGGCATATGATCTTGTTCGGCTTCACGTCTGCCATACCTTTCAACAGGTTGACGATCTGGTCAAGTCTGTCATCATCACCTTTTCCTTGCATGGTCCTACCTTTGCTGTATCCCGAAGCCAACGTGGCTGCTCCATATTCAAGAGCAGCTGTCAATGTATCGACCAATGTTTTGGGATGGGCTAATTGAAGCGTCTTCTTCATATCGTGGTCACATAATCCGTCAATAAAGGCCTGGATGCCTAAACATTCCATCATGTTCTCTGGTGCTTATGGATAAGCAAATCGAACTAGTCGGGCAATATCCATTTCATACTCTTGAAGGGATTCGTCACGTTTCCGCCTTCGGTTCTTAAGCTGGAATCTGTACAACTGTTCCAAATGTTCGTGACCATATCGCATGTCCAACCTCTTCTTCAGCAGCTCGAAGTCGTCCGAAGTACATCTAAGGCACCTCCGCGAAGCGCGATGGTTAAATTCACTGCCTTCTCTCTATCGGACCAATTATTTACTCTAGCGTCTGCTTCAAATTGTTTCACATAATTGGTCCACGACATTTTTCCATCGAACGTTGGGGCCTAAACTCGGTTAAAACTGCCAATGTCTTCAAACTTGGGTAGTGTTTCTGGCTTGCAAGGTTTCGTTTGCTCGGTTTTCTTTTCTTCCTCTGGCGTGCCTCGCGTTCTTGAATCGGCAATATTTTCCTCTAACTCCTTGATTTTCTCGTCTATCGTTGTAATCTTATTCTCGATTTCAGATTTTAGGGACGAAATTTCATTTTCAACGTCAGCGGCAATGTCGTTTTTCATTAATAAGATATCGGCAGATATATCGTTCTTCAAAGTAGAAATCTTCTCGTCCATGTTCTCTTCCATGGCAGAAATCTTCTTGTCCATGTTAGCAGAAATATTAGCAGAAATCTTTTCTTCCATGGCAGAAATCTTCTCGTCCATGTTAGCAGAAATATTAGCAGAAATTGACGAGATTAAGGTGGAAGCCTCGTCATTAAATTAAACTGTTTCTGGATCAAAGCCGCCATTTTCCAGTGCCACTTTAAGTCTTTCTACTAATTCATTTTTCTTACCGGACGTTTCCAACTCACGATCTTCCAATTCTGCTCTTAATTCCGCCACTTTCAGATCCCTTAATCTCTTGGCCATTTTTACGTAGCATTATATTTATATTACCCCACACCTGACACCAATGTAATTTTATTCTAATTTATTTAAACAATAAACGGGTGGGATAAATTTCAAACACTCGGTATGGCTACTCACTAATTCATTTAAACACTAACTCACTAACACTTAATTTATATATACTTAACTAACCACTTAAATTTAATTTATATGCACACAATTTTGATTATTAATCAGCACTTTACTGTTCGGTGTATTTTTGTTTATTTCTCGAGATCACTTTATTAACTCACTCCTCCGCTGATCGGTCCTTATTTATATTAATGCCTTTCTTACTAGAAAATTCCGGGCTGCGGCTTACACAGACACAAATAATTTTTCTGGCCTTTTCTAGATTAGTCTGGTCACAAAAACAATGTTTAGATAAGATAGTCCCAAACAGTTATAAAAACACTGCGTATCCGCTATAATTTTAACTTTTATACCTGGCTTAGACAGAGTCGGTTTTAGGGACTATACCAGTGTGCTGTTTCGTAACAGTATTGATGCATACCGCTTTGCGCATTCACCATTTTAAGAGGATAACTTACCTAACGACTCAAAAATAATTCATTGATATTATGTATGAGATTCACCTACGGTATTAGCTAGAACTGGACCAGAAATAGACTATTTTACAAAAATATTTGGATTTTTTGATACCTGTTGGATGATGTGCCACTACAAATTCGTCGGAAATTATGGTTCCCTGCATGAGGAAGCTCCCCCCTAACATCAGTTTAGATTTACGTCATTTGAACAATACAGCAACTGTATTAGACATAATATGGGATTGCCGTTTCAAGTGCGGAGACTTAGATTTAGAAAGTGCGTGGAAGTAGCTCATATTGAACATTTATTAGATTAACATTCGTTTTTTTTGTTGGTTAGGGATTAGTTTTAGTCGGATCTAGGAATTTTCTTCGAAAGCAATTCTTCGAAAACAATTCTTCGAAAACAATTCTTCGAAAATCAATTCTTCGAAAATGCGATTCTTCGAATACCATATTTTAGAATAAACAATTCTTCGACTAATAATTCTTCGACAGCTTTATTATTTGGATTTACTAAAATCTGGGATAAGTTTTCATTAGACAATAATCAATATTTCTCGCATGATATATAAACGTATGATGCGGAACATAATAATAATAAGTGAGAATTATAAGGTCATTTTCTTTTTTGAGAATACCTAGGAACTGGAAATAAAACACTACTTTTTTTATTTGTTATAATTATGTCAACATTTTATTAATAAATTACAGTAAAAGTTTACAGTACAGTAAAAGGTTACAGTAAAAATTACAGATAAATGACATAAATACTATCAAATACCAAGGTAAGAAAAATATTATAGATTAATATGATATGTTGTGAGCTAAACCTCTAATGTATTCTATTATATTATTTTTATCATACTGATTTACAAGAGTTTTGATTCGTTGATTACAATCTTTGTACTCTTTTCTTGGTGTTTGTGGTTCAAATCCGCTTAAATATTGTTCTACACGAAGTTCATTTAGACTTTGCTCATTTTTTATACATTTTATAAATTTCCACAAGTTGGGGTGAACTGCTGATACTTGTGTTTCAAAACTTCGATGCCATCCTTCTACCGAATTATTTGTTCTCGGTAAATCATCCAAAACTGTTTGATATAGATTCCACAATTCGTATGGATATTGTGGTGGTTTTCGCTGTTTTCGATTTGGTCGCCCAATCCACGTATCTTCAAAATAATTAATAACACTTTCGGCTTCTGACGGAAATATTTCACATATAATTGTTCAAAAGCCATAACCATATCATCCACTGGGACAAAACCAATAGCACACAACATTTTTAGTTTGAAAGCAAATTCTCTGTCAGTCTCATAGCGTTTTTTCAATCCATTCCTTTGAATCATTCGAAAAATGCATTGACTGAAGTGGAAAAAACAGCCTCTTTTTCTACAACTTGGAAAAGCACTATTGCAGGCATTAATCAATGCTTTTTCGAAGTCAGTGGTAATCGTTGCAGGCACTAAAGATGATTTCAAATTTTTAAGTTCTTGAAAAAATTGATCATAAATTCGTTCTGATTTTTTTGGTAAGAGTGCATAAACTGAAGGTACCGATAAATTGTGTTGCAGTCCGTGAACGGTTAGTAATTGTTGGAATAATAACGGCACGGTTTTAAATGTGCCATCAATATACCAATGCTTACTGTTAGACAATAATTGGAGATTTTGTTCTGTAGTAAAAATTAATATTCTCTCGTCCACTGGACCGGCATCATATAGCAAAAAATTTTCATTTTTGTAGGTTTTCGTATATTCCTCCAAAAATATTATTTCGCTTCTATTAGTAGGAAGAGCTGGTCCTTGTAGATTTTTTTGTTTGATATTGCGAATACTCCGTTTCATACTGCTAACACTTGGAAGCTTGGGAGCTGCCGTTATGGAACATGTAGTCGAAGCAATTGATATCATTACTTATTTTCGAGTTGATTCGAATTTTTTCGTACACTTTGGTCGCTTCCACCTCTGAGGCGTCAGCAATATGATTATGTTCTTTTGTTATTTTACTGATTTTATCGTCGACAGTAATTATTCTCGCTGGACAGTTTGTTTTTCTTTTTTCAAAAAATGCGCACTTCCAATACACTTTTTCACTTTTTTCAACATCTTTAAAATAAAAATGTCCCTCGAACAACAATTTACGTTTTCCTTTTTCTGAACAAACAAATTCTGCATCCATATTTACTTGCACAGGGTTAAATTAAAACTAATTTTATTTTATGGAAAACAATCCCTTTTATACCCACTCAGGTCAGTTGCAAACTTGGGATTAGATAAATTATACCTGATTTATATCACAAACAAATTCTGCATCCATATTTACTTGCACAGGGTTAAATTAAAACTAATTTCCAAGGGATTATCGTCAGTTGCAAGCTTGAGATTAGATAAATTATACCTGATTTATATCTCTGAACAAAGTCATTCCTTTTGGATACTCCGAAGAATTGTTATTCGAAGAATTATTAGTCGAAGAATTGTTTATTCGAAGAATTGCATTTTCGAAGAATTGATTTTCGAAGAATTGTTTTCGAAGAATTGTTTTCGAAGAATTGCTTTCGAAGAATTTTCCGGATACCGTTTCAGTCCTATGTTTTATAAGTTGCATTTTTGACCTATTCTTAATTGTTCAATAACTTTGTGTTTGTAATTATCATTCAAAGGAAATAAGTAAGTTCTTTGCATACCACTTTAATTTTCTTAGAACAAGTTGTCAATATTTTCAATATAGACTATTTAAGCTATTTATTTCTACTACAGTGTGTGAATCTGATATTTTTTCTAACTCGTTACGTAGGATATCCTCATAAAATGGTGAATTCGTCCTAAAATGGTGAATTCGTCATAAAAGGGTGAATGCACCAATCGGTATTAATTGCAATAACAAAATGGCAAATATAGGCGAAACGGCTTAATTCATCAAATACCAACAAGTGTACCTTTTCGTTCAAGGCCCTACTGTAAATATGTTAAGTTTACCAAAATAAACATTCACGTACATCATAAATATGATGAAAGGCTTCTTTGGCTTTGATGATAGCATTACCTCTGTATTCCGTTTCAACTATCAGACCTGGAATACAGAGGTAATGCTATCATCAAAGCCAAAGAAGCCTTAAACCTTAACAGCCATCCTTCAGAATTTGTTACCAAATTATTTGAAAACCGTATAAATAAATTCTATAATTCAATGGAAAATATAAAACAAAATAATAAATAGTAATGAAAAATATATCTCCATGCCATTCTAAACGGATTACAAGGGTTTTTTGGTAAACACAATATCACCATATGTCATAAAGCAAATCAAACGCTCTCCAACAACTTTTCAAAATTGAAATCAAAAACGCCGAAAAATAAAAAAAAGTAATAGAATTTATCAAATTCCATGTAACGACTGCAGTGGTGTTTACATTGGACAAACAAGCCAGTATTTGGGAAATCGAATAAAATGTCATAAATACGACAAAAAAAAACAACAGCTCTAACTTTTCAGGTAAACTCAAAAAAACATACTGTAATAATTTTCTAATTTATTTGAACTGTAAACGGGTGGGATAAATTTTGAACACACGGTATGGCTACTTACTACTTTAAACACTGAACTAATCACTAACACTTAATTTATATATATACTCAACTAATTACTTAAATTTAATTTATATGCGCACAAACTTAATTATTAATTTATATCAACACTTTTATATTCACTTATTAACTGTTTATTTGTCTAGATCACTTTATCAACTAACTCACTCTTCCTGATCGGTCCCTTATATATCAAAGCCTTTTCTTACTAGAAAATTCGGGAATGCAGTTTACACACACAAAAACAATTGGTTCTGGCATTTTCTAGATAAGTTTGGTCACAAAAACACTGTTTAGATAAGATAGTCGTAAACAGTTATAAAAAAACCTGCGTATCCGCCATAATTTTAATTTTCATACCTGGCTTAGACAGAGATGGATTTAGGGTCTCTATACCAGTGTGCTGTTTCGTAACAATACATTTAATTTTGAAAACAAAAAATTATAAGGTCGGAACAAAATACGAAAAAGAGGGAAGTTTTGGAATCAATAGCTAGCCAAAAAAACCAGCATGCCATTAACAATAAAATAGATTTAAACAACCTCAGTAAAATATATCTAGCAGTACTGTAAATAATTTTAATGTGTATAAACGTTGTGGATTCTTTGTTGTGAATATTGTTTTTAGTAAGAGTGATAAAAATATTTTATGTTTTGACGACGTTCTTGACTGGACATTTTAATGTATATTATCAACTATTATTCTACGTTTGGGGTAAGTAAAAAGGATTTTTTGTTGTATTGTATCTCTTAGTGAGAAAATCATACCACCTCCATTCAGTTTTATTTCGGGACAAAAACTCACGAATCGTGTCTTAATTACTTTGAGACGGAAAAAAATCATAAAGCTCTCTCAAACTGTTGCGTGCGCCCAGAAGATTCGTGCCTTTATCACTGAAAATTCGATTGGGGTTTCCACGTCTGGAAATAAATCTTTTTAGGGTAGCTAGAAGGCATCTGAGGATAAGCCGATTACAAATTCGATGTGCACCGCCTTGGTGACCATACAAATGAAAAGAGCCACATAACCTTTAATAAGTGGGGATTTCCGCAAGCTAGAGGATTTTATTATGAAGGGTTCCGCAAAATCCAAGCCCACTTTCTGGAGGGTACGAGCTGCGTAGACGCGATCCTTAGTGGGATCCGCCATGATTTATTTGGCTAATATTTCATTAAAGCGATTACAAGTAAGACAAGAGTGTATTATACGTTTAACTTCTCTGACTCCATTTAAAGGCCAAAATCGTTATCTGAAATTCGAGAGTGTATTTTGTGAGCCTGCATGGCCTAACCTAACATGTATTTGGAGAAACATGAGTGAAACCACATGAGTCTGCGAGGGAAGCAAAATGGGGTACTTGCGTGATTCAGGAATGTCTTCATATGTGAGCCTACCTCCTACACGAAGATAACCGCACTTATCAAGAAAGAGGTTTAAAGAAAGAATTTTACTATTATCCAGGAAGCGATCTATCAAGAGGGCATTCATTTCAGTGTAAAAGTACTCTTTTTGAATAATTTTAATTATAAATTCTAGGACAGAAGACAGTTCGGACATCGAGAGCGGTACGATTTTCCTATCAGAATTCTTTAAATTGTGCGAAAAGCGCAATAAGTACGCCACTGTTCTTTGTAATTTTGAGAAATTGGAAAATTTTGGAAAAAGAAATGACCAAAAACTCATTTGTTGTGTATCTAGAGTGGGAACAATCTTCTTTTCTTCTGGGGGATGGTTCACAATGTTGGGGGTAGCTTAAAGAAGCGATAGATTTAAATTGGGGTTTCGTAAACATTCTGGCCCAAGAAACCATGTGTTCCACACTTTACAGTTGATCAGTCCTCTAGACAAGAGATCTGCCGCATTGTTCTGAGAGGAAATGTGACGCCACTGGAATTTTTGCGAGAGAGAATGTATTTGGGATACGCGGTTGGACACAAACGTGCTCCACCTACTTGAATGGCTTCCGATCCAACAAAGAGCAATCGAGGAAACGGTCGGGTGCACCCGAAAGAATGTCTTCAATATAAGTTTGAGATAAGAAGGCTTCTGAAGCCAAAGAGAGATTTGAAAAAGCAAGCAAGCAAGCTAAAAAAGGGGCAAAAGTTTGCCCAAAGGAAACCGTTTGCAATTCGATCCGTTGGAGAGACTCTTTTGGAGAATTTCTACACAATATATTTTGTAAGAAATTTTGATTAGGGTTAGTTTTAATCTGGCGGAACATTTGTCTGATGTCTGCAGTTGAAACAAATTTAGGAACTCGAAAACGACACAAAATGTCATACAGATCAGGCTGTACCGTGTAGCCTTTGTACGATATACAATTTAGAGAAAGAAAGGACGATGTCTTGCACGAGAAATCGAATACCACCCTGATTTTGGTGATTGCACTGTCAGGCCGGATAACGCAGAGATGTGGAACAAAATATTTAATAAAACCTTGCCTATTTGATGGCGAAGATACTGTCCCTTGGGCAGGACTAAAAGAGGGGGTACGCGTAGGAGCTAGGAGTGTCACTTGGGCATGACCTGGAGAGATATATTCATCAATAAATATTTTATATTCTGTAAACAATTCAGAGTTGTTGTGTAGCCTTTTTTCTAGTGAGAAAAATCTTGGTTGAGCAGTAATAAAAGAATCGTCTAACTTTGAAAATACAAATGGGGTGCGCAAGGGCATGTCCACCTGATAAGTACCGTTTTTCAAACACCTAGTAGTAGATAAAAAGAGATTTTCGACGTAATCGCATTCGGATAAGCATGAAGAGTGCTCTGAATCAGAAATTTCCTCCTGATTCCAAAATTCATTTAAAAGCGAGTCCAGAGTTGGTGGTTTATCTAGTCATAAACCGTTTGCAGAGCCGCGGCAGGACCCTGTTGAGCAAAAACACTGTGATTGCGAAAGAGTTTGTTTTTCATTTTCTTGAGGATACGACGGTATTCACCCCACAATTACCCATCGTAAATGACTATTAAAGAGAACAGGGAGACCTTTACCTAGATGTAAAGAACGCTGCGTAAGTAACATGTAAAACAAATTTCCCCCACTAAAATTTCCGGTAGAGAGGTAGTGGAAAAAGACGGTGAATCAAGATAACTTGAGATATCTTTAATTCACGGGGATTTATAGGAATCTGAGGTATTATTTTTGTTATATTTTCCAATACAGAGCATGAAAGGGAAAAACAATTTGTCAGGGTTCACTTTCGAGTGAATAATCAAATTGGTATATTCCTTTGAAACAATGGAATCTTGCGCTGAGATACCCGAAATGTGTAAATTTTGGTTCTTGGTAGCCAAATTTAACCGCTGCATACAATCGCAAGAAATAAAGCTGCTCTGAGAAGAGTCGTAGATTACAACTTGAGCAGTTGCTAACAATGTATGCGAGCTATTGTGTTAAAGGGAGTTCAAGCTTTGCGTTTGTGTACTTGGTACTTGCGCAGTGGGAGAATCATCATTTGGGAGTGAGGACGAGAATTGCTAGGGATCGGCGCATCGTGGCGAGGGCTAGGAGCGTTCCTAGTTCTAGAGAAATTCGAAAACCGACTTTGTTGACGAGTATCCCTATTAAATTGAGTATCGACTCGATTAGAAGTTGCATTGGTTTGCGACACCGGCCGATTATTGTAAGGACGCGAACCTAAATGCAATAAACTATGGTGCATACCTTGTGTTCAGCGTTTCCCTCTTTTATAATGTTGGAAAAGCAAAATTGCGGAATGTCGTTTTCACTTATATTGTACTGACCTTTGAAGGACCAATCGCCTTAATGTGACGATAATAAATACTTTTACACGTCGATGAATTGAGTGTTATATTAAATGATAACCGATCATAACATTACATTTACTATATAATTGTATAGTTTTACATTTTGTTCATGTTGCTTCACAAATGAGAATATTACAATTTCTTATTATACAATGTAATCGATATCTTTTACTTTTTATGATGCATTTATGACAAGATATGTGTTATGTCTATTTATGCTTTTTTGTTACTTGACTAACAACGGTTTTTTTATGATGATGGAAAATTGAATATGTGTTGTTATGGATATTTTTATGTGTGGTTTTAAGTGGGTGATAACAAGGAAAGTTATGTGAGAATGTAACCAATGGGAAAAATAGAGATTTAAATGAAACTGTCATATGACAGCTGAAACTCAGCCGACGCATGTAGTTTTGTGGAGAAAAGAAATTGTTATACAATTATCTGTGGTTTTTTATATGAAATGAAATTTGAATGGTGTTATACAGGGGAAGTTGAAAATAAAGAATCACAGGAGAATTTTGTAATTAAATCAAATTCGAACATATTGGGGGCGCGGGAAGAATAGAAGAAAGGTGAGAGATGGCTGCTCTCAGACATCGAATACTGATGTTAGTGAAAGGGTTCGATAGCGTGATAGTGTATAGGGCTCTGATACAGGATTATGAATGAAAGTGATTAATTGTTAATAATTATATAAATGTATAGGGGTTGTAAAAATAACTTAATGTTAGTGTCAGAGTGGTATAAGGACTCTGGCGTCATGAGTGTAAGTGAACGTTTAGGGTTGATGTTAGACTCTAACGTCATGAATGTAACGAATAAACAAGAGGTCTAGATGTATGCTAGTTCTTGTCTTTTGAGGGTACGAAAGTTTGCAATGTACTCTAGAAATGGACTAGAGGTGTGAATGATAAGAATGTAAGCAATATACTCTAGAAATTGAGTAGAGTTGTAAACGATAAAAATGTACGCAATATACTCTAGAAATGGACTAGAGTTGTAAACGATAAGAATGTATGAAATATACTCTAGAAATGGACTAGAGTTGTAAACGACAAGAACGATAAGATAATAATACCTTTATCCAGGTATTCACATTAAAGTATATGTAAATGAAGTAAAAGAACGAGAATGTTTAAGTCGATTCTAGTTCGACAAGTGTGGTACCAGTTTGTTTTACGAGTAACGGTCCAGGAACCCCGGACTTCCTAGTTTTTGGGTACTATAGTTATGAGACAATGAGAGAAAAGAATGAGAATGTGTAAGTCGAAAGGGGATGTAAGGGTCGTGAATTGAGTCTGGCTTCTATCTGAGTCAATATGGTGCTGAACTGTTCCAAAGTAAAAGTGGAGGTATCAAGTAATTTTATCAGGAGAGTTTTAACTCTTTTGACTCCGGCTTCCCAGAGACCACTCCAATGTGGGGATCTGGGGGGAATGAATTTCCATTCTATTGATGATGTAAGTAAGTGGTAATATATGGGAGAAAAATTCTTTGTCAGGAATTGAGATATTTCAATAATATAATGATTAGAATCAACAAAATTCGTGCCGTTATCACTATGAATTACGGATGGAAGTCCTCGTCTAGAATTGAAACGTTTCAATGAAGCGATAAAGGAATCTGCGGACAGATCAGAAACTAGTTCAAGATGAATTGCCTTTGTCGAAAAGCATATGAATAGGGCGATGTAAGATTTGGATACCGGTGCTCACTTTATATAAGATGATTTTATTAATAATGGTCCCGCGAAGTCGACTGCAGTCGTCTGGAAGGGACGGGAAGGTGTTACACGACGTGCAGGTAGATCAGACATGATTTGCTGTGCTGTTATGGCCTTGAATCTGTGGCACATTAGACATTTGTTTATGATGCGCTTGATTCCACACAGGCCGTCAATGGGCCAGAATTGTAAAAGGATATTGGCTAATACATTTTGAGGACCACTGTGTCCTAAACGTATATGTTCTCTTTGTAATATCAAGCTAGTGAGTGCTACTACGAGTGCGAGTATAATTAGAATGAGGTTGTGAATTCAAGTGAGAGTGTAAGTAATATTGGAATTCATCGTGAATGCATTGAGTACAATCTATATTAAGAATGTATATGCGAGTAAGAGAGTGTGCTCATGAGACTAGAGCAAGTACGAATGCGTGCAACAACAAGTGAGTAAGAGTGAGTACGGATGAATGTAAATGCAAATGTAAATACGAATAAATGTGAAAGTATTACGAATGTGAGTTTAAATGTGACTGCCAATATGAGTACGAGTATAAGTTTGATTAAGGTGCAATTGTATGCGAGTGCAAGTAATAATGTGAGTGTGAGTTAGTATGAAAGTATATGTAAGGTAGTGACCACGAGTGTATAAGTATGATGAGAGAGTTTTTTCTAACTCTTTTGAGATTGTTTTTATATATGTTTTTATGATTATAGATGTTTGTGTTAAGGGGACCCGACTCTTTTGCGGGCAACAATGAGTTTTTAAAACGTTTTAATTAATGTAAAGGAGAATTATTTCTGTTCTCGTCAAGAAAAGGAGGGTAAGATATGTATATAATGTTTTTGTCAAGTCGTTCCAAATTCAAAGTGTCGTCAATGTAATTGTTTAAGTAACATATGAGTAAGGGAGGATGCCGTTTTCTTCTAAACGTCACCCAAGTGTTTATATTATCCAAGTATCATCTTCTTCAACCATGTATCTTCTCTATCAACCAAGTATCATCTTCTATTCAACCATGTATCTCCTCCTTCAACCAAGTATCTTCAACTTTTCAACCAAGTATCATCTCCTCTTCTTCTTTTCAATACCTTTATCCAGGTATTCACATAAGAGTAATTTTCATGTCAAAGTGTCTAAGCTTTTTTAATCGTCCAGGGTTTTAAATGTTAAAGTATTTGTTTCTCAATGTCTAAGTTTAAGTTTTTCACGAAGTTTTTTATGTTTTTCTTAAGTGTTAAGTATATAAGTTTCACTGTCCTCTCCCAGAGGACTAAAGGTTTCGTTTTCTTGACGAGAAAGAGTTTAAGTAATGAATGAGAAGAAGGTGAATCGTTTATTCGAGTATAAGTGTTGGTTTGAGAATGAATTATGAGTTAAAGGTGTTTTGTGAATTAAGAGTGTTTTTGAGGGTAAGTTGTGATATGAAAGTGGTGTGGTCACACCAGAAGAATGAGTATAATGAGTATGAGAGGGGTTATCCGTAAGGTATTGTGAGAATAAGTTCTGTCCAGAACAGTACGTTTCTTGACGATAATATTCTGGAGATTGTTGCATTGGTGGTGAATGGTTAGGGTTTATGTTCAAAGATCTCAATGATGTGTTTTGTTTGTGGATGTGAGGGGTTAAGTGAAGTGTGGTGCTTGTTTCTGCAAATGGCACATACACCGGTAGACGAGCAATGGGTGAACGTGTGTCTGGAGCCCAGACATGCTGTGCACATTTTGTTATTTAGTATATATTTTTTGCGGTCAAGTGTAGAGAGTGTTCTGAAGTGTGAGCACGAATAAATTTCATGACCTGCTTTGTTACAGAATGAGCATGTTTAAATGTTGACAGGGTTAGAGCTATGAGTTGTACTACAAGAGAGCTGATTAAAGGTGTCCCTTTCAAGTGAGTTGGGTAACAAATGATCAGCGAGTGAATGTTGAGTTGAAGGTTGGGTTGCGAGAGAGTGTAGGTTGCATGGTTCATTAAATATGAAATGAAAGGAATGGGTCATGGCGATGATCGGAGTGTCATTTCTATCGACAGATCTTGTGTCAGAGTTTTGTATGGATGGATTGTCTGAATGAAGCAAGGTATGATGTCGTTTTTGACAGATTGAACAGGTTTTTACCGAAATACAATTGGATATTAAGTGTTTATAACCTAAGCACCTAAAACACATTTTATTGTCTCTAATGTATTTACTTCTATCAGGGATAGAGAGCCGTCCGAATTGGGAACATCCATACATTTTATGGCCCGTTCCCTTGCAAAATGAGGATGTTGGAGATGGGTAAGGGGAACTATGATATGCACTAGACGAGGGTTGATTGCGTTGATCATTGTAATGAGGTGAGTTTTGTTCGGGAAGTGAGTGTTGATTTAGAAGTAAAGTTACCCTGTTGGGTGGAGTGGTCACATTAGAAGACTGATTACGATGATGATGAGATATATCAGGTTTAGAATCTTGGGTCAACAAGTTTCCCAAAACAGTACATTTTTTTTCCAAAAAATCAAAAAAATTATCACTAGTAATTAAATTTTGATCAATCTCTTTTTCTTCAAGAGATCTTTTAGTATTATAGTCTAATTTTGTTTTCAATATGTGAACAATTAAAGCATCGAATAAATCTTCCTCACTGATATTTAAGTTTAATAATTATTTTACTATAGATCTAGTTTCAGATGTGAATATTCTTAATTGCTGTGCGTTACATTCTAATATATTATTACAGGCCGTTAAACGGTTAAAATGGGCAGTAACAATTTGCCCTATATTATTGTATTTGGAATTTAGTAAGTCTAAAGCTATATCAAAATTAGTTTCATTTACTGGTAATTGAGAAATTAAATTTAGCGGGTCACCTTTCAAGTATGATTCCAAATAGTAAAATTTTTCAATTTTGTTTGTCAGCCGGGAATTGTTCACTATTATTGCATTGAACAGTTCTATGAAGGCATTATATTTTGAGCTGTCTCCAGAAAAAATCGGTTTTCCTATTGAGGGTAATCTAATATGTGTTTCATTATGAGAATGTAAGGTTGATTGAGTAATTTGATTAAACTTGAAATTTAATTTATCGTAAGCATTTTGTAGTCTACAGTGTAATACATAATATTTTTCATCAATCATTAAATTCCAATTCAGGATCTAAGGCTATGATTTATATTTGATCTTGAATCTCGGAATATTTAGAGTAATATTTATCTAAATTATCAATGCGGGATTTGAAAGCATACTTGTCTGATTCGTCCAAATTATTATGAAACCAGTTATGAATAAGTGTGATTGCTGCCTTACAACTAGCATGTTGTGTTTTTAATGAATCCATTTTATCAATGATCTCAATTATTTGACAGAAATATTTGACATAAAAGTCAAATCAATGTGTCATGTTAGGTATTTCAGTGATAATTTATGATCTAAATGATTGTTTTCCAAAGTTGTGATGAAAGAATGTCATTAAATGTCCAAACTAAATTTGAAATTAACAATGTAATAAAAATTTTTTTCGTCTCGCGTACTGTCTCGAAGAATTCCACTTTCCTTATGGATTTATACCGCCAAATCTGTTTTCAATTCAGGATCAAATTCTTGTCTATCTTATTCGTTTCCACTGCGAACTTACGTACTGTCACGAATAATTTCATTTTCCTTGTGGATTTGTACCGCCAAAACTGTTTTCAATTCAGGATCAAATTCTATGAGCCTTTTTTCTGGTTTGATCTGGCTACAGAAGGGCCATGTTCAGCGTTTCCCTCTTTCATGATGTGGGAAAAGCAAAATTGCGGAATGTCGTTTTCACTTATATTGTACTGAGCTCTGAAGGACCAATCGCCCTAATGTGACGATGATAAATACTTTTACACGTCGATCGATTGAGTGTTATATTGAATGAAATTTGAATGGTGTTATACAGGAGAAGTTAAAAATAAAGTATCACAGGAGAATTTTGTAATTAAATCAAATTCGAACACCTTGACATGCGCTACAACGATGCGCAGAAGGGCAATTGGTTACCACGTCATTTATTCCTAAACAATTAAAGCAAAGGGATTTGCTTCTTACAAATCTGTGCCTCTCTTGCGGAGAGAAAGCCTCGAAAGCAGAACAAGAATAAATTCGATGTGCTTGCTGACAATAAGCACATCTACTCCTCAGGTTTGTTAAAACTGAAGGGGAGAGCCGTCGTTAATCGCGTGCAAATTGAATCAAGAATGGGGCATGATAATATTTTCCCTATTCTGAGAAGAACATTCACGATCCCGCAGCGCATCAAAACTAGATAAGTTCTCCAAAATAATGCTCCTCCGCTCAGCGAAGGTAATAAAATCTTTAAGGGTAGGGATATCATTATCAATTCTCTCTTCCTCAAATATTTTACGAGATAGATGGTCCAATTTTATTTTAAACATAAAAACGAGAAGTGCTTCAGCAAGCAGTTTTTACTGATACCTAGATTATTTAGACACTCTAGCTCCTTAGTAAGAGTATTAGTCAAATCTCTTAAATTCGCTGCGTTGGCTTTAACAATATTGTGGCAACTGAACAGGTTAGCTAAATGCTCATTGACAAACCTTTACTTTACGGTACTAGTAGCTACATCATAATTTGAATCAATGACTTTCTTTTATCTGGAGAGCTGAATCTCTAAGCAAAGTGCGCAAATTATACAATTTTTCAGCCTTCCTTAATTTGGGATTCGAACCTATTAGAGCTTCAAATATATCTTTTACTTAAAACTTATCCAGCTACACGAATCAACCAAGAGTGTTTTTTCTACGTAGATTGAACGTTTTATTTCACGATATTCCAAGGTTTCAATGAAAATTCAGTGTAGGAAAAAGGAGTCGAAATTACCGGAACATGTGGAATTACCAAAGAATTTGAAGTACAAATGGGAACTTCTAACAGCCCGTATCCCATGCATCTCAAACAGCTTAGTGGTAGGATATTTTGGATATATTACACTGGATACATTAATCAAATAAATATCGAACCTTTTCCTGGATTAACCAATTGAATACCATGAAACGGGGTAATTTCGATCAAAAATCAAGGTATTTTTAGCATAACACCTGAACGATTCAATTTATTGAAATAAAATTGAAAATGAAGATACCTTGAACATTGAGCCATTTCATGAATCCATTACAATTTTTGCGAGTTCCACCATTTAATTTTTATTTTGGACTAAAGAGTGATCGACTTTTTCCCGCATTTGGGGTGAAGTCGATCACCTATTCAAAAGCATCGAAAAATTGACTTTACCTTCTCAGAAGGTAAAGTCAATCAACGAATATTAAAAAAAACATCGAATTCATTTCTTGTTTTATTTGAGGTCGATACATTCAACAAAACATAGGAAAACTCTTATTTATTCAGCCTTATTTCACAGCTCTGGGTTGATAAACGTAAAAAAACTTCACAAAAACTATAAATATCGAACCTTTTCCTGGATTAACCAATTGAATACCATGAAACGGGGTAATTTCGATCAAAAATCAAGGTATTTTTAGCATAACACCTGAACGATTCAATTTATTGAAATAAAATTGAAAATGAAGATACCTTGAACATTGAGCCATTTCATGAATCCATTACAATTTTTGCGAGTTCCACCATTTAATTTTTATTTTGGACTAAAGAGTGATCGACTTTTTCCCGCATTTGGGGTAAAGTCGATCACCTATTCAAAAGCATCGAAAAATTGACTTTACCTTCTCAGAAGGTAAAGTCAATCAACGAATATTAAAAAAAACATCGAATTCATTTCTTGTTTTATTTGAGGTCGATACATTCAACAAAACATAGGAAAACTCTTATTTATTCAGCCTTATTTCACAGCTCTGGGTTGATAAACGTAAAAAAACTTCACAAAAACTATATAAACAAAAAGGAAACATATAGGAACATAATATTACGAGTTCAGTCTAAACTTGAGTAGATTCAATAAATATAAAAAACTCAGCTGTACAAAAAAAACTTAAAAATAAATGGACAGAAACTCATCCAGAAAATCTTGTTGTTCGCATTGTAAATGAAAGGTGTGCCTTCCGCGTTTTTCCCCTTTCAGGTTGACTTTTCTCTCAATCTGCTCTAACGTTATTATTGAGAGGTCTGGAATTTGCGGATACACAAAAAAACGTCTTTTTTTTTAGTCTTTCTTGCGCATTGCATTAACAGTTAGTTCTTCGTCTGAAATAGCTTCAATCCTGGCAATAAAATGTCTGTCCCGTCTGTTGGAGTCGCGCTAACGATAAAAACTTCAGAATTTTGCATTTCTGCTTGTATGGGAATGAACGAACGATTATTCCTTAAACACACATAAAGCTTCAATAGCTCTTATTTCACTTGGAAGGATTGGATATCATTCAAATTATCTTGAATCGTTGATAAAAATCAAATATATTTTATGAAGTAGAAATTTTTATTTTTGACATTGACAATTTTTTGTAACTGACAGAAAAACTTCCAAGGTTGAATTGAAAATAAATATTTAAGCTATCATGTTAGCAGTTAGACAAGTTAGAAATTAAACATAACTCCCGCCTTGGACGTTTTCCGGGAGAAAACTCCAACTTAAACAAAACACTTCACTTCAGATAACTTCCGCACACAACACAGTACATAAAACATAAAAAATAGCTAACCTAATGACAAAGTTTAAGATTTAACAATACACAAATCTAGGTATCATCAGGAAGGGGACATACCTTCGCTATAGACCTAAGAAACGTTCCATCTGATGTTTTGACTCTAATTAAACGAACTTTGCCGTCTGAACCCTGAATAATTTCAATGATTCGCGCGAGAGCCCACCTGAAAGGAGGCAAGTTATCCTCCTTTAAAAGGACTAATTGATTAATTTCCAAATTTCGGGTTTGATTGGTCCATTTTGGCCTTTGCTGAAGCCTATTAAGATATTCAATGGACCATCGCTTCCAAAATATTTGTTTGAATTTAATACACTTCTGATACATTGACAATCGATTTTCTGGAATATTACTCAAGTCTTTGTCTGGGAATGCTGAAAGATTGTCGCCTATTAAAAAATGTCCCGGTGTTAAAGAGTTTAAATCAGTCGGATCATTTGATAAAATGCTAAGAGGCCGCGAGTTCATGATGCTCTCAATGCAAACCAAGACTGTCGAAAATTCCTCAAAATTTAGAACTGTTTTACCAATAGCTTTAATCAGATGATGCTTAGCACCCTTAATTGCGGCCTCCCAAAGACCGCCCCAATGTGGTGAACAAGGTGGGATAAATTTCCACTGAGTCTCATTTTTCGATAAAAAATTTTCAATAGACTCAATATTACTTTTGGATTTAAAAAATTCGTATAAGGTTTTCAAATGGTTACTGGAGCCAAAAAAATTAGTGGCATTGTCAGAGTATATTACCGAAGGATTACCCCGTCGGCCTATGAAACGTTGTAATGTGAGCAAAAATTGTTCTGTCGACAAGCCCGACACCAATTCTATATGGACGCACTTAGTAGTCATACATACAAATATAGCAATATATGCTTTAACTTTAGAGGCTTTGCGTAAATTCGAGGTTTTAATTAAAAATGGACCCCCAAAGTCCACACCGACCTTTAAAAATGGACGACAAACTGAAATTCGATCTTTAGGCAGATCTGCCATCATTTGCTCAGCACACCTAGCTTTAAATTTAAAACAAGGGATGCACTTGTGGATTATGCGTTTAACAGCTCTAAGGCCATCTAAAGGCCAATAACGTAGTCTAAAGTTACTTAACACGGTTTGAGCACCGGCATGATATAATTTAAGGTGCTCTCTCCGTAGCATCAAATCAACAATGTGGCATCTAGCGGGCAATAATATTGGATGCTTTTGTGCAAATGGCAGATCAGCATTTGACAATCTCCCGCCAACGCGGATTGAGCCTTCCAAGTTAATAAAGGGATTCAAAGAATTAAACTGTTTATTTCGAAGGACCTTTTTGTTTTTTAATAAATCTTTTTCTTGAGAAAAATAATGTTGTTGCAAAACTTGCAATGTTGCCTTTAAAGCATGTTGTAATTCATCTACTTTTAAAGGACCAAACCTTTTATCATCTTTATGTTGTAAATTATGTCTAAACCGAAGACAGAATGCAACTATACGTTGTATTTTCAGAAAATCTGAAAACCTATTGAAAATACTTATCATATAATTTTCAGTAGAGGTTGTACTCATAACAACTTTTCGTTCTTCCGGAATTTTCTGAATATTAACACTTGACTGAAATGAATTTAAATTAAAATCAACATTTTTCAAATGTGAGGGCCCTTGCCACCACATATTATTAGAAATAAGTTCTTGCGCCATCATACCTCTAAATACATAATCAGCTGGATTTTGTTTGGTAGGAATGTACCTCCAGGTGTACAAGGATGTTAGTTCATGAATTAAAGAAACTCTATTAGAGACAAATATATTCCATCTACTTGGATGTGATTGTAGCCATGCTAACGAAATTTGCGAATCAGTCCAAAGATTAACACTGGCTATTTGGAAGCTATTTTTGAATGTTTCTAAAATACGATGGGTGACCTTTGCTGACAACACGCATGCGCATAATTCCAATTTTGGAAGAGAAATTGTTCGCAAAGGACAAACTCTAGATTTGGCACAAATTAGATGACAAGAAACACTGTTATTTTCATAAACAGTTCTTAAATATATACAACACCCATATGCCTTTAAGCTTGCGTCTGAATAAGAATGAATCTCAATTCGCTTGATATTGCGATTATTAATTAAACATCGCGGAATTTTTGACTCTGATAATTCAAGAATGTTTGTAGAAAATTGAATCCATTCGTTACTTAACTCTAAATTTAAACAGTCGTCCCAATTTAAATTCAATAACCAAAGCTTCTGCATGAAGATTTTGGCTGTTATGACAATTGGAGCAACAAGCCCCAACGGATCATAGATTTGAGCTATAATAGCTAAGACGTTTCTTTTCGTAATTGGATTTACATTTATGTTCTTGGGCAGAGAAATAGAAAAGTGATCTGATTTCGGCTCCCAAAAAACACCCAGCACTTTATTGGAATTACTCTCAGAATTTATAGAGTAGTTTTTGGATTCAGTTTCTGAGGTAAAATTGTTCATAAATTCAATGGAATTTGAACACCATTTATGAAGTGTAAATTGGCCTAAATTAAGTAATTTTATTAATTGGGTTTTCAGTTCACAGAGCTCCTCGAAAGAGTCAGCTCCAGCCAACACATCGTCAACGTATGTTTGAGTTTGGATTGCCATAGCTGCTAACGGAAATTCTTTTTTATACATGTCTGCCAATTCAACGAGACAACGAGTGGCTACATAAGGTGCAAAATTTGTTCCGTAGCTAACAGTTAACAATTCAATGCATTTAATATCATCTGTTATATTTTCTCGCCATAAGATGTTTTGTAGGTAAATGTGATCAGAATTAATCAAGATTTGCCGGTACATCTTTTCGATGTCTGCAACAACAGCCAACATATAAGCTCTAAAGCGACACAAAATGTCAAATAGCTCTGGCTGAACAACAAGCCCTTTTAGACATATGTCGTTTAATGAATATCCCGAGGTGGTTTTTAGGGACGCGTCGAAGACCACTCTGAGACGCGTTGTAACTTTATCATTGCGAATCACACAATGGTGAGGTATAAAATATTTGTGGTTATTGTGAATATTTTTAAGATCAAGAGGAATGTACCGTGCATGACCTAAGTTGATGTATTCTTTAATAAACTCTGAATATTGGTCAAACAATGACTTATTTTGATGCAATCTTTTCTCTAATGAAAGAAAACGTTTTTTGGCATATGAAAAAGATTCGCCTAGTTTAGAACTCTCAACGGGCGATTTAAATGGCATATCCACTTGAAATCTACCATTATCCAAAATTTTTGTGGTATCCTTAAATATTTGTTCAGAAAGTTCATCTTCACTTGATAAAATACGTCCTTGTGGCACATCTTCAACTGCCCAGAATTTTTGCAGCAAATTGTCGATTTGATTGAAATTAATGAATAAAGAATGTGAGGGAACTTGATCACATGTTATAAAATTTGACAAGATTGTTGGGGTTAGGACACCTCCTACCACCCAACCAAGATGAGTATTTTGTAATATGGGTAGGTTGTCCCCAAGGTTAATCAGACCAGGTAAAAGTAATGAATAATAAACATCTGCTCCTAATAACAAATCTACGTGATCTGGAACATCATAATTTGAGTCGGCCAAGACGATACTACAAGGGATTTCTAATCGATCTGTTTGTAGAGGAAATTGAGGCAACTTAGAAGAAATAAAATTTGTTACGGAACAATTTACTTCAAATGTTTTTGTGGGATCAACCTTTGAGAACAATTTAATATCTATTCCTTCACTTACTTGCATGTGACCTGATACACCACAAATTGACAAGTTTTTATTATAGGTAGGGTATTGTAGTCTTTTCGCTAATTTATGTGTGATTAGTGATACTTGAGACCCACTATCAAGCACGGCTCTGGCAGATATTAAATGGCCATTGTTATTTGAAACATGTACGGATGCAGTTGCCAATAAAATATGAGATTTTTGGTTTATAAAAAGGCTTGACATAGTGTTGGATTGTGCCCCAAGCTTGTCACTAGTGGAAGCTTGAGTAACCTCCGAATTTTGTATTTGTTCTATGTTAGAAGCTTGATCTGAGTTACTACTCGATTTGTTCATGGAATAACCTTTTTGTTTGTGATTGGTAGGCCCACGATTGGAATCAAAACTCGAATTTTGTTGAGCATTTATTGTATTATTGTGAGAATTATTAGATTTTGACGAATAATCGACAGAATTTCCCGCATGTAATAGGGAATTATGAGCTTCGCCGCAAATAGGGCAATTCTTCCACTCACATTGACTTACATGATGTGGAGCAAAACATTTTAAACATAACCGATTTGAAAATATGAACTGTTTTCTTTTATTCAATGGCAATTCTTTGAATTTAAAGCATTTAAACATGTTATGATTTGACATTTTGCAAAACAAACAAATTAACTTTTTATCTACATTAGCAAAATTAGAGTTTTTACGAGGCAACTCTGGCGAAACCAAATTTTCAGCAGCCTGACATCTTTTCTCAACGAACTTGAGGAACCCGTCTAAAGTAGGTAAAAGAGTAGGACCTCTTTCCAATTCATACCCACGTCTAGTGTTAATGTCTAGTTTTTGGGACAAAATATACACCAAAATCAAATCCCACTCTGCTATAGGAACATTCAAATTTTTTAAGCACTCAGTGTGCTGTTTAACTGTGACAACAAAGTTACGTAAATTCATTGAATTACTTTTATTTATTGATGGAACGTCTAATAGGCCCTTGATGTGAACGTAAATATTCGCTAACTTATTTTCATATCTTTCCTTAAGTATGTCAATTGCTACTGACAAATTAGAGGCGACCAATGGTAAATTTGAAATTAATTTTTGAGGTTCACCCAGTAAATTTGATTTTAAATAAATAAGTTTTTGTATTTCTGCCAAATCATCATTGTCTAAAACAAGGGCTTTAAAAATATCATAGAAACCATTCCAACTTTGGTGCCCACCTGCAAATTTGTCAATTACAATTTCAGGCATCTTAGATTTTACCTCTGTTTTAACATTAACATTTTGTATGGAATTTGCGTGATGACCTTGTTGGTTTGTACCTTGAACGGTAGCATTATCTTTAGGAGAAGAATGATCAATCAAAATTTTTAATTGAGTTTTTAAAGTACAATATTTTTCTTCATAGTCACTAGGGTCACCAATCTTATCAAGATCTGTCTCGGAGCCCTCAATGACGTCCTGAGACTCACAAAATTTTTTGAAAGAAGTTTCAAGTAGCTCTAACCTGGTATCATATTCAAGTTTATGCAATAAATTACCTGCATTTGCATTGATAAAATTCTCTATTCTAGTGATACTACCTTTAGCAGTTCTTCGAGCGGCGTGCGCTTTTAATAACAACGCATCCGGATCCATGTTTGATTACAGGTTTATATACGTAAAAAAAGTTTGCAAACTGTGTGCGAAAACTCGCACGTCAAATGTTGAACAGCTCAAAAAATAAAGAATATATTGGAAACGTCTGACCTGAATGAGTCCTTGACAAAGTCCAATTCACAATCGGTCCAGTCCAATTACCAGATACCAGACACACATTCCATTTTCCAATTTTAATAATTAGGATTTATCGCTGGTTTTATGCTCTGTCCGACTCGAGGGATCAAATTTATGTATGGGAATAAACGAACGATTATTCCTTAAACACACATAAAGCTTCAATAGCTCTTATTTCACTTGGAAGGATTGGATATCATTCAAATTATCTTGAATCGTTGATAAAAATCAAATATATTTTATGAAGTAGAAATTTTTATTTTTGACATTGACAATTTTTTGTAACTAACAGAAAAACTTCCAAGGTTGAATTGAAAATAAATATTTAAGCTATCATGTTAGCAGTTAGACAAGTTAGAAATTAAACACTGCTAATGTTTCGTTTAAGGTAGAGGGTTCTGTTATTTCATATTCTTCTGTAAATGACTTCTCTGATTCTACAACCTCTAAATCCGACTCTTTTTCTGACTCAGTGTCACTTATATTCATATTTTCAGTTTGTCCATTTTCTTCTTCTGATTCGCTTTCACTTGCATCCCGTCTCTTCCTTCTGGTTTTGATATTTTGTGATGTGCGTTTGGATTTAGTCATCAACAAATCCGATGATCCTATGCTCTTTCCTGCAGATACATCGAGATTTTTTCCTCGTTTCACAGTCTTCGCTGGACTCGTCCGAAGTTGTTCAAGATGATCTACTATAGCACATGTCCATGATGTTTCATGGGTATTCTCAATTGTTTTACGAGGGAGGAATTTTCTTCAGAACAGCGTCCGGATTGAATGGAACGATGCCACGTGCTTTGAACCCTGCAATAGAGTTGGCTTGAGATTTGAGACCAACAGACTCCACAGCCTCCTTTAGAAGCTTTTGAAAAACAGTTTTGGGTAACACAAGTAAGCTACATCCATACATGTTGAGTTGGGTGTGAGGAGGATAAACCTGATATTGTTATTTTCGAATTCCTGTATTACACTCACAGTGACGTGGCTACTCAAATTATCTCCAACTAGAACTTTAACTCCATCTATCTTTTTGAAATGGGGCAAAACAATAGAATATAACCAGTCTTCAAATATGGTGGAAACAAACCAACCGCTGAGAGTGCGATTGTATCTGGCCCCTTCTATACCCCCTTCAGTACATCCCACATATGAATGTTTTGCCTTGTAAACAATATATGGTGGAAGCATTGTGCCGTCTGCTGCTATCGCAAATATGACAGTGGTGCTAGTTTTAGTACTATCTATGGCTCTATGTGCATGTTTGGTGCCTTTTTTTAAGACGACTTTCACAGCGCCTGGGTCATCTACAAAATTTGTTTCTTCATAATTTAATTCAAATTTTTGAAATAATCTTCCACTAACTCGTAGCTCAACGCTGCTCGAACCCGTTTTGTATTTTCTGCCAGTTTTATGGTAAGATTGGGATTTCGCCCTATAAAACCATTAAACCACTCTGTTCCAGGTAAGTGATCTCT
Organism: Galeruca laticollis; assembly: GCA_963921935.1. NCBI lineage: Eukaryota > Metazoa > Arthropoda > Insecta > Coleoptera > Chrysomelidae > Galeruca > Galeruca laticollis. The sequence goes on along the minus strand of OY998175.1, from coordinate 93,426,656 downwards.
GAACCTTGGTTCTGTCACTCTTCTCTTCGTCAAATAATGCTTAACGATATGTTTGATATCGATAGTCTTCAAGGAAAATCCCCAATTAGCGCAAATTTGGAGGCCTTCAGCCAACATTTTTTCTTCCTGCGCATCTAGAGCGGACGGCCTCCCATACTTAAGCTGATGTTTTCCGTGATAATGATCAATCAAAGTCACGTAACGAACGGCGGGTTGCTCAGCGGCAGCCCTCATCGTCAATTTTTTTTTGTTTTACTGCCGCCACTGCCCTCTGAAGAAAACTGTCATCATAATTCCCCTTCCCCCGATGCCCCAACTTCTTCTGGTAGTGGCGAGGCATCTGAAATGGAAAAACAGAATTAATATGGACATATAAAATGATTCTCTGACCGAACAGAAAAACGCTATATGCTTGGCAACACTGTACAGGTTGTTCTTCATACGTGATTTCCCCACACAAATAAACATAACTCAAAATATGACTTAGTAAATTAAAAGATAGAAACATATTTTTAAAACTGAAAGTGATCGAAATTACCTACAACAATGAATTTTTTTTCTAAAATCTCCAGTGGAGCGTTGAAAAAATTAAATTAAAGTGTTATTTTTGCTTATTCGCATTTACGAATAACTATGTTTTCCCGTATATTCACGAATTATTTTCCGCCGTGCATACTTTTAGCTGTGGAATCAATCATTTTCGCATGTTTGAATTTTAGCCAATTTTCAACCCTTTATAAACAGGTTAACCTACACATACTTACCTTATGTATCACTACACACTCAACACTCGATCACGTCTACTCTCTCACTGAACCAGTGGATAGTTGTTGGCGAGTTAAAAACGCAAGCGCTTCATTTCACGCGCTATTTTCTTCACAGGGCGTGCTTGATCGACTTTTCCCCACATGGTCGAAATAACCCCGTTTGACGGTACAAATTTCCCAATATAATGCGGCATAACTCAGTTTCCTTCTATCCCAATAATCAATTCAATTGGGAATACTCCTGTCCGTGAATTGATTGCAGTATAATATGAACAATGTATCTATTGGACTGTTTCCCATATTTTTTATACGATAAATCCTTTTTCTCTTTGTTCATATGAGTCACTATAGTTTCTCAACTCTCCTCCTCTCAGTAGATACATATATTATTATTCATTTTAAAAGTTTGTTTTCCCATGAAAAGCCTTTAACAAATCGACTTTTTGATATTCTACTGTTAATTAGAACAGTTCAATAATTACTTCGGATCTTATTTTATTTTTCATTTGCCAGGAGTGCAATCTAAACGTCTATGCAATTTTCTGTGAACGATTTTAATTTCTATTCATACTGTTAGTTCTCTCCTTCCTTTCATTTCTTATTAAAGTATCGAATTTCTCCGTTCTTTTATTATATACTTTTTTATCCTTCCCTTCAAGTTAAAAATAACGAGAATCTCAGTCTCGCCACATTTGGCGTTAATTCAATTCAATTCAGATTCAGATACAAATGGTTGTTTGTTCGTATTACCCATTTGGACGTTCTAGTCGTTTTGGTGAGTTAGCGTACACACAGATAAAATAAAGTTACGAATTCATTATGCTAAATGGCTGATATCCAATTTATTATTCATGAGAGATTGGGAGACTAACTCACTCATAATCTCATTTAACCAATAAAACTTAGAAAGCTTTCCAGTGTGTGTGCAATCTAAGACGGTTCTGACAGTAGTTCAAACGAGCTATTCAGCGTTGAGAGTGAAAAAGTCAAAACTGCAATAACGATTTTTCATTCTTTAATAGGAGAAGCACTTACTCAAAAACATTGGTTTTCTAATCATAAGCTGTAACTGCTACAATATAAGTACTAACAATAAAACGCTAACACAACAATGAGTCATCCGGTCAATTATTCTATTTTGTCAATGAAATTTGGTCCGTGCTTGTTAGTCCTATTAGTTGAAAGTATGGAGGGTGGAAGAAAGAAGACCTATCTCATATGAGGGAAAAGTTTAAGAAATATCCAGGTTAGGCAAATGTTGTGACGTACTCACATAGTTCATCCAATAATTATTTGTTTATTTCTCTATACTTCTCGCTACATATTATTACGTTCTAATTCAAGTGCCAATGACGAAGGGTTCTGAATAAATTATGGTAGAGTGAGTACAATGAAATTTTTTTCAATTTATTCATAGTGCCACGTAATTGATCTACAGAATTCAGTGCATTATTAAAATTGATATTCATGGGACGTCTCCACATAGATAACAATATCAATGAAATTATTAGGGTTAGCAATTAGCTTCCCCCTCCTTAGAAGTAAAAACATTCATGTTAAAGAAAAGAAGATAATTAGGAATAAGCAATTGTAAAAATAATATTGCATACCATAATTAAGGGTTAAATGTTATAGTTTTCATTAGTCACGTTCTGGATTATATATATCCAACCGATTCTTATGTACTGTAATGTTATTCCAGTTTAATTAAACTGTAAACGGGTGGGATAAACTTCAAACACACGGTATGGCTACATACAAATGTATTTAAACACTACACTATTCACTACTTATATACACAGTATATTCACTTGAACTAATTTATATAAACAGTTCCCTAATTTATATTCACTTGTTTACTTTTTTATCTCACGATGTCAAATTATCAACTCTCTAACTCTTCCTGATCGGTTCCTTATATATTAAAGCCTTTTTTACCAGAAATTCCGGACTGCGGCTTACACAAAAACAATTGGCTCTGGTATTTTCTAGATAAGCCTGGTCACACAAACATCTCTACATAAGATAGTCACAATTCGTAAACAATTCTAAGAAAACCTGCACCTCCGCCATAATTTTAACTTTCATACCTGGATTAGGCAGTGTCGGATTTATGGACTATACCAGTGTGCTGTTTCGTAACATTACCCCCTTCATAAATGGAAGTTCCTCCTGGAACTTTTGTGTAGCCGAGACTGGATATTTGAATTGGCAACTGGCCCAATTTCTACACGTTCCGATCTTATGTAAATAGCAGTGCACCGTCTTTATCGGATACCGATAACGGGGGTTGTAGCTGCAAATTAATAACTGGACACCGGTATCTTGAAAGATAATCTCTACCATGTTCCTAATGATTCGCAAATCCAACTGGTTGCTCGCTATCTTAGGCATAGCCAGTTTCTTCACGCTGGATTCCAACACATGGTCTCGTAGGTTTAGAAGTGCTTCCCACACATCGCGGTAGGTAGATCGATCTTGAAATTCATTTTTAGTTACCACGTAGAAGACGTACCGCGAATTATGTTTCAGTTTCAGTGTCTTGCCAGGGGCTGGAATCTGGTCTTCAAGTTTTTCTAATTGCCCGAACTTCTTTCGAAACAGGGTTGCCAACCCTCGTGCGTTCTTGATACGGGCGGGGATGTTGTATGCCACTAAATAATCATCCGGGAGAGTGAACAAATATTGTTGTTGTTCCGAAGTGACTCCATATCTAGCTTTTCGGGTACCTCCATACGCGCCCATAAATTCATCGAAGGTAGAGTCAGACACATCTCGAATAAGGTTTACTCCTTCCTCTAGGTCATGATCTCTTTCGAATGGGGCTATTCGGTTTTGGTGAACTACTTCCGTTTTTCCGTTGGGGATCTTGCTTATGCGATATATAACATCATTGATCCTTTTCTTGATTAAGTATGGACCTTTCCAGGATTTTTGTAACTTTGGAGAAATATCTTTTCTCCTCGTTGGGTTGTGTAACCATACTCTGTCCCCTTCTTTAAAACCGCCTTCTGTGGCCTACGTGTCGTACCGACTTTTCATTCTGTCGCTGGCAACTTGAAGATTTGTTCGAACTAACTCATGAATATCGTCCAGCCTTCTTCTCAATTGGATCACGTAATCTTCGCTTGCTAGATCTTCTCCAGGCCGACAGCTGAATTCCAGGTCACAAGGAAGCCTCATTCCACGTCCAAACAGGATTTTCGCCGGTGTTTTACCCGTGGGATCATTGGCGGCAGATCGATAAGCCGATGCGAATGGGGAAAGATACTGGCCCCAATCTGTCTGATGGCTGGAAACTACTTTGGACGGGTATTTTCCAATAGTCCTGTTCATTCTCTCGGCCATTCCATCTGACTGTGGATGTAATGCTGTTGTCCTGGTCATCCTCATTCCCAGCTTGTCGCACATCTCCTGGAATAGATGACTTTCAAAATTTCTTCCCTGGTCGCTGTGGACTTCCAAGGGCACTCCATATCGGCTGATAAATTCGTTCACCAAAACATCCGCAACAGTTGTGGCCTCTTGGTTCACTATAGCGTAAATTTCCACCCACTTTGTGAAATTTGCCATCATTGTCTGTCATCGGAAATGGTCCAGCGATATATAAAGCAATCCTTTCGAAAGGGCTCCCAGCATTATACTGTTTCATAGGTGCCTTTCTGTTGCAATTTTGTCCATTACTTGTAGCACAAGTCGTACATTTCTTACACTAGTCCTTCACATCGTCGGAGTTGTTCATCCAATAAAACCTTTCACGGACTCGCTGAAGGGTTTTCTTCACTCCCAGATGACCTCCCGAAGGACTGTTGTGTAACCTCTTCAGTACCTCAGCTATTCTCGTTCTAGGGATAACTGGCTGTCTCCTCATCTCGGGCCCATCATCGTTTTCAAGGACTCTTTCTAACAGCCCTTCTTCCAGGACAAGAGAGTTCCACTGAGCCCAATACGCCTTGAGTTTCCGTGAAATTCTTGACACTTCTTGCCAGGTAGGTTACCGATTTCCTTCCTTCCATTGCCGGATCATCTTCAGGTGGGGATCATTCTCCTGATCTTGTCTGAGCCTGGTGGGTGACCATTCCTCGTTGACTACTGTAATTCTTGAAACTGCAACTTCCTCAGATTTCGACTTGTTGCATTGTGAATAGTCTACAGGTCATGACCGTCTAGGCAAAGAGTTGGCTTTTCGGTGATTCACATCAGCTGGATGTTCAACACTGTCTGATTTCCCCTGTGACTGGAGTTCTTGGGTTACAGGAGTCTTGGTGCGCTCAGACGGACTGCGTACGTGCTGTAGCTCGCCACACTTCCGGCATTAGATCTTCTCCGGCTTCACGTCTACAATACCTTTCAACATGTTGACGATCTGGTCAAATCTGTCATCGTCACCCTTTTCCTGCATGGTCCTACCTTTGCTGTATCCCGAAGCCATCGTGGCTACCTCATATTCAAAAGCAGCAGTCAATGCATCGACCAATGTTTTAGGATGGGCTTATCGAAGCGTCTCCTCTATATCGTCGTCAAATAAGCCGTCAATAGAGGCCTGGATGTCTAAACATTCCATTATGGTCTCTGGTGCTGATGGATAAGCAAATCTAACCAGTCGGACAATATTCATTCCATACTCTTGAAGGGTTTCGTCACGTTTCTGTCTTCGATTCTTCAGCTGGAATCTGTACAAATGTTCCAAATGATCGTGACCGTATCTTATATCCAGCTTCTTTTCAAGCTGCTCGAAGTCATCCGTTTCTTCCAAAGGTATCGTCTGAAGTATATCTAAGGCATCTCCCCGAAGCGCGATAGTTAAGTTCACTGCTTTCTCTTTGTCCGACCAATTATTCACTCTAGCGGCTGCTTCAAATTGTTTCATATAATTGGTCCACGACATTTTTCCATCGAACGTTGGGGCCTTGACTCGGGTAAAACTGCTAATATCTTCTGTCTTTGGTTGTGTTGCTGGCTTGCATATCTCGATCTTCTTTTGTTCTGCTGGCGTGTCTTGTGTTCTTAAATCTGTTATCTTACTCTCTAACTTTTCGTCCATAGTTGTCACTTTATTCTCCATTTTCTCGTCCATCGTTGTGATTTTATACTCAATATCCGATTTAAGAGACGAAATTTTATTTTCCACGAAGCGGCAATGTCATTTTTCATTAGTAAGATATCAGCAGAAAAGTTGTCCATGTTAGCAGAAATGTCGTTCTTCATAGCAGAAATTTTCTCGTCCATGGCAGAAAAATAATTTTTCACATTAGTTGAAATATTTTCTTCCATGACAGAAATTGACGAGATTAAGGTGGGAGCCTCGTCATTGAATAAAAATAATTCTGGAACAGAGCCGTTATTTTCCAGTGCCACTTTAAGTCTTTCTACTAATTCACTTTTCTTACCGGACGTTTCCAACTCACGATCTTCCAATTCTGCTCTTAATTCCGTCACTTTCAGATCACATAGTCTCTTGGTCATTTCTACGTAGCAGTTTATTTATATTATCCCACTTCTGATACCAATGTAATGTTATTATAATCTATTTAAACTGAAAATGGGTGGGATAAACTTTAAACACACGGTATGGCTACTTACTAATTTATTTAAACACTACCCTATTCACTACTTATATACACAGTATATTCACTTAAACTAATTTATATAAACAGTTCACTAATTCTTATCCACTTATTTACTTGTTTATCTCACGATGTAAAATTATCAACTCTCTAACTCTTCCTGATCGGTCCCTTATATATTGAAGCATTTTTTACTGGGAAATTCCGAACTGCGGCTTACAGAAAAACAATTGGCTCTGGTTTTTTCTAGATAAGATAGTCACAATTCGTATACAATTCTAAGAAATCCTGCGCCTCCGCCATAATTTTAACTTTCATACCTGGCTTAGACAGAGTCGGATTTAGGGACTATACCAGTGTGCTGCTTCGTAACAGTAGTGTGGTATGTTTCCTGTCACCCAGCCCTACTGTACAGTTTGGATCTGTAAATTCTACTACAAAGTACGGACCACTATATCTTTCACAGAATTTTGTTCTGTTTTCTTTTTTTAGAAGAACGAGATTTCCTTTAATTAACTTAACATAATTAGCTGTTTTATTCCACAGTTTTCAGGCTTATTTCAGAATGAAATAGGGTTATTGTAGAGAGTAGCATGACGCGACTTCGGAAAAATTTCAATGCAGTTTTTCGTTTTGGTGTTCCTAGATGCCAAAATCACCCTCCGTTCCATATACATATATATATATATATATATATATATATATATATATATATATATATATATATATATATATATAAATATATATATATATATATATATATATATATATAAATATATATATATAAATATATATATACATATATATATATATATATATATATATTGAGATGATATATTCAATAAGAAATAAAATATTAAGACCATAGATGCTAAAGATTAAAATATCATAAGATAAAAAAATCATAATAATAAATATGACAACCAATTCAGTCTCTTAGAACATTCAGTCAATAAAAAAATAAGAATTCAAGTAGTAGGTCAAAATTTCATATTAAATATGATATAGATTCAATTTGATTAGCATTATATAAAGGTATAATGTGTAGTAGCAAAATTTCTTAGGAATAATAAGTTTGTTTAAGCTCTAAATCATAAGTTATTAAATAGATTATGAATTTAAGAGAATGGAAGTTTTATAATAAAATTTCAAATTCATCAAACCTACAGGACTCATAAGTCATGTCGATAGATTTGTCTAGAAATTAGATAATTAACTTAATAATTAAGAAAGATCTAAATTGTTTTCTAAGAACGTCAATTGAAAATGTTTCAGATAAAGATATTTAATTTAACAAAACCCTATGTAATTTGAAACGTGACATCTAAATATTTTCATAAAATAGTTTTAGTCTGAAAGAAAAATTTAAACAAAAATTTGATAAGATTACTCAATTTAAATTTAGAAGCAATGGAAAATATTATATATGGAAAAGAATTATAAAACCTATATTATAGCGTATATAGAATAAACAAGTATGTAAAAATTCCTATTGATTACTTAATACAAAATAAAAAATCATTTGTCAATAATTTTCTCTAAACTTTATCAATCATAAATACTTATCAAGATATCAAATTGAATTTCAATATAGTAATAATCAAAGATAAATAAATAAGCTAGATCCAAATATCATTTTTAAATTATCAACAAAATAATTTACGTAATAAGTAAGATAAGACAGAATCTTGAAAGAAACCAAGCACAACTAATTAATTTAACGGAAGCGAGACATTAGACACTAAAAAAGATTCATTTGTTAGAGACATAAATTTAAGGAAATCGATAACTTGTATGCTAGGTCGATAAAAAAGGGAGTTAAACATGTAAAAGAAATACCAACATATTATTACGATGATTATTGACAAATGAGGAGATTGGAATTTTATCAAAAAGGAAATCTATTGAAATAATATGTTTAAATATGCGGTGAATGAAAAACCGAAAAGATAAAGATTGTATACATATGTTTTTGAATATTTTTATTGTAAAATTATAATATATCAAAATTAGCGCTGACCAATCAGACAACAGAATGAATAGAACATTCTAGAATGTGGAAACTTCCGGTTGTCAACAAAGGGTTGAAGAAGAAGGAGGATGGTTGTTGTAAGGGAAGCCGAGGTGATTAGACGTTTTTTTTGAATCAGTTAATGAATTTTATAAAAAGTAGTGAAATATCATCGTAACATATCTATTTTAAACAATCATTTGTGCAAAATTAAATCAAAGTGTTAATCATATTCCTAGAATATGAATAGTTATATCCAGTTTCCAGTAAATTGAATTAGCATCAGGAAGAAATTGCAGTATCAAGATAGTGCGGACATTTTGTGAAACGAAAATACAAACAGGTTGGTGATTTTAAATTTATTTTGATCAAAATAATACACATTACTGAATTAAAAGAATGATCATTGCAAACTTAATAAAAATTTTTTTTAAAGGCCAAAATTAAATAAGAACTTGAATGTAATATTAAGAATAATGAAATATGTGTAATACTATATAAATTGTTGAAAGATTATATAACTTACCTGATATTTGATTAACAGATGTAGATGTATGTAATAGTTTGAGGAATTTATAGTGTCATAAGTCACAAAAGTTATCATTCACACACTTATATTTTACCAGTTACAAATTTCACTTGCTAAATATTTTAACAATTTAAACCGATGCACCACAAGAAACGTTTTAAAACGAACTGTTTTTGAATGCTTAAATATAATTCTTTTCCACATAAATTTTGCGTTATGATACAAAAAAAGGTTTTATTGTAACATGCAGGTGTTTCTCTAAAATCTTTTGAGAAACGATATTAAAATTATGCAAATGATTTCATTGGCGTCACATCTATATTTTGTAAACTTAGAATATGAATTTATATAAATGGTATTAGTTAAAATTTTGTTTAATTTCCAAGATATCTAATTTCCGTTTTTGAGACTAATCCCCTGAGAAAGGTTTAGTTTTCATGCATATTAGAAGAAAGGATTAGGAAAATTAAGGTGAGAAAGATTTCATTGAGCAAAACATTTAGATAAAAGAAAATTTCGAAATTTAATAATAAAATGAACTGAATTGGCATCATAACATTTAAGTGATACTATTTGATTAAGGTTTTGATAACTAATTAAATTTAATTGATTGTATCTTATATTGACAGTTATTCTTAGAATTAAAATTAATCAACAATAATATCAATTAGAAACAAATATAACACAACAAATATATAAATAAAATTGAAGTAAACATATTAAACGGCGCCGAACATGGTAAATATTATAAATAAATCAAATTAAGCATTTTAATTGTCAACAAAAACGTGTGACAATAATTAATAAAATAAATTAACATTTTAATTGACACCCAAACGTGGGGCAAATATTATTAGAAGATAAATAAATATATATTAATATATATATATATATATATATATATATATATATATATATATATATATATATATGTATATATATATATACATATAGCAAAATGGTATTCTTGACGGTAGATAAATCAAAAATCTCTCAATATGTTAGGAATATTGAGAGATTTATATATATATATATATATATATATATATATATATATATATGTGTATGTGTTATAACGGAATTTGTAAGCACGATAGAGGGCGTATTTTTTGACGGATCAAAACCAAACTCGCTACAAAAATCGTTTAGGCCAAAATCTTGGACGAGTTCGTTGATGAGCCAAATCGGCCCAGTAAAAACAAAATGGCGGCCTGTTAAAGTTGAAAAAATCGTATTTCCTTTGTTTTTCATTTGACGCAAAAAAGTTACTAAGATTTTTTATAGACCTTAACACGTTCTACAACTTTTGTATTCAACATTTTCCTCTTAATCGTACATTAAAACATTTATTTGAGAAAATTCACAAATTATAACGGAATTTGCAAGCACGATAGAGGGCGTATTTTTTGACGGATCGAAACCAAACTCGCTACAAAAATCGGTTAGACCAAAATCTTGAACGAGTTTGTTAATAAACCAAATCGGCCCAGTAAAAACAAAATGGCGGCCTGTCAAAATTGAAAAAAAATCGTATTTCCTTTGTTTTTTATTTGACGCAAAAAAGGTACTGAGCTTTTTCATAGACCTTAACACGTTATACAACTTTTGTATCTAACATTTTTCTCTAAATCGTACATTAAAACATTTATTTAAGAAAATTCACAAATTTACCAGAATTTTTTTTTATTTTTTTGTTTTTGATTTGATGCCAGAATGGTACTTTGGTTTTTTGTTCATCTCAAAACATTCTATTACTTTTGTGTCTAATTTTTTATTTTGGGTTTCATGCAAACATGTTACTGAAATAAGCCTGTCCAATTGGTCCTGTGCCATTGGGAGTTTTTTCTATCTAGTTTAATTTTACATAAAATGTCTCTAGCTCTTTTATGAGCCACTTGCAGTCTATAACGAATTTCCTGCTCATGAACATCAATGTGGTATATCGGTTCTATTGTATTACCTAGGGGTGGTATTATAACAAAAAGCGTAATATTGACACCACGTTTCCCAGTCTGTATGCGCTTCTTTTATATAACTTCGAACATATTCATTGATCATCCTATGATTCCGTTCACAGCCACCGAAAGTTTGGCTATATATAGGAAATTAAAAATATATGTATAAATATTCAGCCACCGAAAAATATGTGAATTGATTAGGAAAATATATAATCTTACCACATATACACTACACTGGTTCTGGACTGTGTCAAATTCCTCTTGATGTTCCTTTTCATATTCCGTCTGTACATCGCCCATATGGAAATAACCAGCTTTATGAGTACTATATGAGTAGTATCGAATTTACAACTCCATTTTCTTCTACGGCTTCAAGCGTGGAGTAAGATTTCCCCACTTTAATGCTCACAATCTCTATTTACTCCATACAATATAATATTTTTGATGATTATTCACAAGTTTAATTTGTTATCATCCAGTTCCAATCCCAAGGATTGCTATGTAAGGTATTGGTAAAAGAACTCACTTTTGTTTCAATCACTATTCTTCTCGCCAAAAGATATCTCTTAATCTTTACAATCAATTTTTAATAATGATTCATAGCCCACTTACTTCACCTAACCAAAACTTCGATGTATTTGTTCACTCAACGCTTTTTAGACAATATTTTATATAAATATTAAATATATTTTATATAAATATTAAATATATTTTATATAAATATTAAATATAGTTAAAAGTGTTGTATGTCTAAATGCTGATTCTAATAGTCCTTGACCAACATATCTTTGAACGTTTAATGTCTACCGAATTATTTGATATACTGGGTGTTACAGGGTATTTAGATATATATCCGTAATTATTAAGTATATTCTTAAATTTTCATACTAATATATTATTAGGAGTATTAAGATAAGATACTACAAGTATAATTGGTTTCGATATTTTATGTAATTTAACGGTTCCATATAATTGTGGAGGTTGAGGTTTTTTAATCACGTGGTATCTCTTTTCATAATAACTTAAAAGATAATTTCAATTATTACCAATTTCTCTTATATCATAAGAAAACTTTTTTGTTGGGTCTACTCTAAGAATTTGTACATCGCTAAATTCTATAAAGTTATATATTTTTGAATTATAATCTTCCGTTTTTAAATAGCAACATCCAACGGTTATCAATTACATAGGATGAATAAATTAGAAATGATTGAGTGATTCTTATCGATAATCGATTTGCTACTTTGAGCTCTTTTAGTATCATAAATTCGTACGATGAAGTCTCCGGGGTATTATGTTCATTGTCGCATGAGCACGTATTTCAAACGTTCCGGTTTGAGATTTGTATCCACGTCTCTGATGCACACGTCTCTGATGCATGGAATTGGAAATATCAGGATGTTCGAAAGTTTCAACTTGTTGTTTCTCGAAAGTGCAATGTATTTCCATAAATGTAATAGTTTATTAGTGGCCATAATATCCTCTTCACTAGAAGCTATAATGAAAGCATCATCCGCGAATCCCAAATTTCCTTTCTTTTTCTCGACTTCATAGATGCTGAAGTTTATTCCACTTGACATAATTAAATGCTTTGGAATAGTCAACAAAGCACAGGTAAGTTTCCACGTTAAATTCGTGTGACTCCTTTACTATTTAATGAACTTTCAATATTTGCTCTCTTGTACCTCTACCCGGTACAAATCGCGATATTATTATTGACATGACATACTTTGGAGTTGTTACTAACGGTTACACAAAATGTATAACTTTTCCCTACAGTCAATAATTATATACAGGGTGTTTCATTGGGAAAGGGCCTCACTTTAACTGTAGATGGAGTTCATTCTGGTGCTTCCAGAAATCTATATTTAATGTGTCTTCTGCACTCTATAACCGAGATACAGGGTGATTTATGAATGTATCCTATTTCTTTCGAACCTCATAACTTCCGAGTTACCCTGTATATTATTTTAAAATTTGATACACGTAATAATCATTACCTAGAAACTCCATCAAAAGCATCTCCAAAAAGTTAATGCAGGTCCGGATAACAAAAAATTTCAAAACTCGTATTTCCTAAAAACAACACCCTGTATATAGATTTTTTTAAAATTGCTCTTTATAATTGGAAAGAGTAGAAAAAATCAAATCTACTTATTTCCTTTTTGTTTTTCCGCAGACAATTTTACTACCAAAAATTTACCGTCAAAGTTATAATTTATGCACGTTTTGAGGGTTAACAATGGTATTGGAGAGGTTTTATTTTATTTTTTAGCCTGAAATGAAATCTATTTAATGCATCTAGAATAGCATCCTCGGAAAGCAAATTGAGTTTGTATGTTTACGAGTATATACTACTCAGAAATGTGATTACAGGGCCGTACTTAGGACATACGCATTCAATATGTTTCTAATATTTCGAACACCCTGTATAAGGATATGTATCTGGAAACTATGCACTTCTACATTTAAAATAACAAGAGTTAAATACGAGAAATAATTTCATCCTCCAAAATCAGAGAGATTTTTATAAATTTTTTTAATTGACATGAAAAGAAAACAAGTACTTCTAACAACATTGTCCAAACGAAGCAAGTCTAACCTACAAAAATTGCTCATAATAACCTCCATTCTGCTCTATGCACTTTCTTGCTCTTTTTGTAATATTTCGAACGGACCTTCTGATCACATCTGAATTATTTCTTATTTCTCCGCACGCATTCTCTATTCTTCGAAGAAGTTCTTCTCTGCTATTGATGTCGGTAGCATATACTTCACAGGATTGAAGTCAGATGACCTTGAAGGCCAGTTATTGGGACCAACTCTACCTATCCATGAATTAGGAAAATTTTCATTTGAAAAATTTCTTACTATGACTCTGTAATGCACCAAAGCACCGTCATGCTAATAATACATTCCTGCTTCATTTACGTCTGCATCATCTAATAGCACTGGTAAAATATTCTGCAGAAAATCCAAATAGACTTCGCCAGTCAGTCTACGTGGAAAGATGTGTTGGTTCTATTAATTTATTATCAATGACGCACCAAACGTTAGCAGAAAATTTGCGTTGCGAATGGGCCTCTCTTGTAGCAAATGGATTTTCTTCTGCCCAAATGTACGAGTTCCGTAAATTGTAAACCCGTCTTTTGTAAATTGAGCTTCATCCGTGAATAGAACTCTACTTAAAGTTCTTGCATTTCGAATGATCCAATTGCTAAAATTCGTTCGTGGAATTTCGTCCCCTACTTGAAGTCGCTGTACACTTCTTGTATATGAAATGGATAAAGATTATGTTTTTTCAGTCGCCGTCAAACAGTAACATGAGGTACATTTGTAGCATGTCCAAATCTTCTTGTACTAATCTTCGGATTATTATTAACAATATTCAAAATATTTTGTTCCATATTTAAATGCCTTCTTGTTCATGTTCATTCAATGTAACAGTTGGAAATCTGCCGTGTTCTCCTAAGTAATTAAAAACACGAATAAATGTTTTACGGTTTGGTAATCTTCGGTCAGGGAACCTTCTTCCGTATTCAGTTTTTGCAGCTGAACCATTACCATTACAAAATTCATAATTAAATATAATATCTGCGTATTCTCGGTTAGAAAATTGATGAGGCATATTGATACTGATAATACCCACTAGGCAAAAAGAAAATACTGTAGGAAGTTCAAAACAACGAACACTGTTTCACAGAAATTAGATACACACTTCAATGATGTGTCGATTCCATAGCCTACTTAAAGTATTATGTAGTTTATACGAGTACTTTTAACGTTTTTTGAAGTATAAATTCATTTCTCGTATTTTACTCCTGTTATTCTAAATGTAGAAGTGCATAGTTTCCAGATACATATCCTTATACAGGTTGTTCGAAATACTCGAAACATATTGAATGAGTATGTCCTAAGTACGGCCCTGTAATCACGTTTTTCAGTGGTCTGTACTCGTAAACATACAAACTCAATTGAATTTCTAGGATGGTTCTCTAGATGCAATGAATAGATTTCATTTCAAGCTAAAAAATAAAAAAAAACCTCTCCGATACCATTCTTAACCCCCAAAACGGGCATAAATTGTAACTTTGACAGTAAATTTTTGGTAGTTAAATTGTCTGCGGAAAAACAAAAAGGAAATAAGTAGATTTGGTTTTTTATACTTTTTCCAATTATAAAGAGCAATTTTAAAAAAATCGGTATACAGGGTGTTGTTTTTAGGAAAGACGAGTATGGAAATTTTTTGTTAAGCCGGACCTGCATTATCTTTTTAGAGATGATTTTGAAGGAGTTTCTAGGTAATGGTTATTACGTGTACCAAATTTCAAAATAATATACAGGGTAACTCGGAAGTTATGAGGTTCGAAAGAAATAGGGATAAATTTATAAAACACCCTGTATCTCGGTTATAAAGTGCAGAAGACACATTAAATATAGGTTTTTGGAAGCACCAAAGTGATCCCCATCTACAGTTAAAGTTAGGCCCTTTCCCAATGAAACACCCTGTATCATTTGCTTTGCACTAATCAAATTGCCCCTTAAACATAATTTAACAAGTTGTTACGTTCACCAAGTTTGATATTGTAATTAGGATTACCATATTTCATATCAATCACGCAGTGTGTACTTCCTGCAGATATAATAATCCGTAGGACAGATTATGTTATTTTGTTGAGATCTGCATACAAACTGTACATAAAATGATTTATCGTGTGTGTTATGAACAAACTATTTAACGTGAATTTATTATGAGATTTGGGAACAACTGTGAATCTTGTTATATACAAAACTGTAGTAGTCGCATTTAAAATGAATTATGTCATCATGAAATACTGCAATGATATGTTCTACTTGAATAGTATTACGGGGTGAATTGTTCGTCGTTTACAATGAGATCATTTGAAACTTAGTGCGAAATTAGTTTATTATTTTTACTCACGGTTTTGACTTGAAAATAGAGGATCAGACTTTATGAGAAATCTAATTACTATTGGTTGATAAATTTTCAATTTATGAAAAATCTAGCAAAAAAATCTTACCGTTCATGCTGGCTCATCCTATTTTAGATAAAGGCTTCACCACTGATTCGAGATGGTGTTGGGTGGAAGGGAAGTGGTTTATTCAATAATCGAAACGGTTATCGAAATATAAACTTTTAAACTCAATTGGACCGTAAATATATTCGTCGGAACACGATTCACCACTTATTCGAAAAATATTCTCCTAGACTTATGACAATTAATAATATTTATACATTCGCTGGCCTCTACTAGATTGGCAACATTAATTCCATTGTAAATATATTTGAAGATGTTATAATAAAAACGTCTGACTTCATAACTGCTACCAATAATTCTTAAAATGTTTCTATAATTATTGGCATTGATAGTTATTAATGTTTAAGGGCATTATGATGATGTTTATTCGCGACGAATTTAAAAAGTGAAGAGCCTCCAGTTTGAGCTGATAAGGTACTTGTGAGACATAAAAATATTCATTATTCAAGCAAAATACATTAGATATAAATTGTACAATAGGTAAGGATTAGTGGAAGTGAGGGACAAATTATATGATTGAACACAATTTTTAACGATAAACAATAAATAATATTTTTCAGAATTAAGTACAATCAACGTACGAACGTAAGAAAATGCAGTCATGCAACATAGATGGTCTTACGCAAAGCCCGATGAACCGCGTATAAATCTTCTAGAGTAAAGGCACGAAATTATATAACCAAATATAATAATAGAATTAAATTAACTGTCTCGACCCTTACTTCGTGGAATCTGCTCATATTAGTGTTTTAAATGAAACTCACGGCTTCTAATTAATTTCACAATATAATAAAAGTTATTGGAAATTATAAAAAATTGACAATTGTCAATTTTTTAGAATTCCTGAACGGCGAGAGCATCAAAATCCTGTACCAGAAACGAATATAGAAAAAGATATCCGTAAACTGCGTTACCGATAGGGATAATGGGAAAAAACCTGCAAGGTACACCGGTTATGATGGAGCCAAGGAATCACGACGAAGAGGTTGGCAAAAAAGTACTAATTGGAAAAGGATTGGTTACATCGGCGAAGGAGATCCCAGTACGAGTGATAAACGTGAACGATTACCCAATTACCATCAAGAAAGAAACCAGGATTGGATTCTGCGTACCAGTGATATTTATAGTTCACCAAATAACATTCACTGACAATTCCAATGGCAGATTCGAACAGATGTTATTAATAGCAGGTCAATCCTTGAATCGAGCTGAGAAAAGGATAATGCGAGAATTTCTCTTACAGTATCGAAATCTATTTGTACCAAAAGGAGAAAAGACAGGTAGGACATCAGCTGTCAAACACAAAATCGATACTGGTAATGCCAAGCCAATTAGGCAATCAGATCGATGACTACCAGGAGCGAAAAGAGCGGAGGCTGAAAAAATAATTCGAGAGATGGCAGAAGAAAAAGTAATAGAACCATCTACTAGTCGATGGGTGTCTCCAGTGGTGCTCGTCAAGAAAAAGGATTGAACTTCGAGATTCTGCGTGAATTATCGCCAGCTAAACAACGTGACGAAGAATGACAGCTATCCTCTGCCGGGAATTGACGATACGCTAGATACTTTGGCCGGTAGCAAACTGTTTTCCATCTTGGACCTGAAGTTTGGTATTGGCAAGTAGAACTGGACCCAGAAGACAAAGAGAAGACTGCTTTTACCACCGGATCTGGATTATGGCAAATCGACGTCATGCCGTACGGGTTCCGTAATGCGCCCGCGACATTTAAAAGACTAATGGAAAATATCTTGAAAGGATTGTCTTGGACGATATGCCTGGTGAATTTGGACGAGATCTTAGTACTGGCGAAAATATTTGACGAACACCTGAAGAATTTGGAAGATGTATTCAAACGACTCCAAGCTGCCTAGCTCATGTTAAACTCGAAGAAATGTTAGCTATTTCAAAACCCAGTCAACTATCTAGGCCATATAGTGAGCAATGAAAGGTTGGTGGTAGACCCAGAGAAAATTGCTTCCATTCAGGAATGGCCGCAACCAACCAACAAACATCAAATTAGGAGTTTCCATGGACTTCGTACATACTGAAGAAGATTTATAAGGAAGTTTGGAGATATTGACAAGCCCCTAACTCGACTAATGGAAGAAAGAAGAGCTCTCCATGAGGACGAAGACTGTCAAACGGCTTTTAAATCCTTGAAGAGGTATTTAATCAGGGCGCCGATATTAGGATATCCATTATCAGATGGAGACTATATTCTTGACACCGGCGCAAGCAACGTAAGAATTGAAGGAGTGCTCTCACAGATCCAAGGAGAGCAACAAACAGTTCTGGGATATTTCAGTAAAGTCCTCTCCAAACCAGAACGAAACTACTACGTCATGAGAAGAGAGTTTTTGGTGGTAGTGAAATTCGTGGAACACTTTTCCCAGTATCTCTATGGAAAGATTTTGTTAATCTGGACTGATCACGCCGCACTCAAGTGGTTAATGCAGTTCAAGAATCCCGAGGACCAGATCGCTAGATGGATTGAACCACTTCAAGAGTACGATTCCAACATCGAACATCGAGCAGGTGTGAGACACCAAAATTCTGAGTCCCTGTCCAGTCGGCAATGCAATACAGACTGCTCCCACTGCAACAAGGCGGAATCTAGGGAAGCTGCAGTTTCAAGAACTACGGTAGTCAACGAAGAGTGGTCACCCATCTGGATCAGAGAAGATCAGGAGAATGATCCTCGCCTAAAGATGATTCGGCAATGGAAAAGAGAAAATCGGCGTCCTACCTGGCAAGAAGTGTCAAGATTTTCACGGAAACTAAAGGCATATTGGGCTAAGTGGGACACCCTTGTCCTGGAAAAAGGCAAGAATAATTGAGAATGATGATTGTTCCGAGAAGTGAAGACAGATAGTTATCCCGAGTACGAGAGTAGCAGGAGTACTGAGAAAGTTACACAACGGTCCATCGGGAGGTCAGCTGGGAGTGATTTTGTTGGATGAACAGCTCCGACGATGTGAAAGACTGGTGTGAGAAATGTACGACTTGTGCTACGAGTAGTGAACCACATCGCAAAAGAAAGGCCTAATGAAACAATATAATGGTGTAAGCCCTTTCGAAAGGATTGCTTCGGACATTGCTGGACCATTTCCGACGACATAAAATGGTGGTAAATATATCTTGTTAGTATTGGATTATTCCACAAAGTGGGTGGAAATTTACGTGATCCCGAATAAAGACGCTACAACTGTCACGGGTGTATTGGTGAAAGAATTTATTAGCCGATATGGAGGATCCTGGGAAGCCCACAGCGATCAAGGTTGAAATTTCGGGAGCCAGGTATTCCAGGAAATTTGTGACAAGCTGAAAATGAAGAGGACCAGGACAACAGCGTTGCATCTACGGTCAGATGGAATGATCGAAAGAATGAACAGGACCATTGGAAAATACCTGTCCAAAGTAGTTTCCGGGCAACAGAGAGATTGGGACCAGTATCTTACCCTATTTGCGTTGGCTTATCGATCTGCCATAAATGAGTCCATGAGTGAGACACCTTCGAAAATTCTATTTGGATGTGAAATGAGGCTTCCCTGTGACCTGGAGTTTGGCTGCCGGCGCGACGAAGTTCTAGCAGGAGACGTGAACCAATTGAAAAGAAGGATGGACGATGTGCCCGAATTGGTTCGAACGAATCTTCAAGTGGCCAGTGACAGAATGGAGAAACGGTATAATAAACAGGCCACAGAAGGCAGTTTCAAAAAAGGGGACAATAACTGGTTACATAACCCGACAAGGAGAAAAGGATTGTCTCCAAAATTACAGAAATCATGGGAAGGTCCATACTTAATCAAGAAAAGGATCAATGACATCATCTATCGTATAAGCAATAGAGAACCGAGAATAGTCAGCCAAAACCGACTGAAGCCATTCGAAGGAGAGCATGACAAAGAGGAAGGTGTGAGCCATTTACAACAAGAGTCTCATCTAAACTTCGAAGAATTCATGGGCGCATACGGAGGTACCGGAAAAGCTAGATACAGAGTCTCTATAGAACAAAGACAACATTTGTTCACGCTCCCGGAAGAGTACTCACTGACATATAACATCTCCGCCAGTAACAAACACTCTCGAGGGTTGACCACCGTCTTCTTAAAGAAGTTTGGACAATTAGATAAACTTGAAGATCAGATGCCAGCCCCTGGCAAGACAATGAAACTCAAACACAATTCACGGTACGTCTTCTATCTGGTAACTAGAAACGAATTTCCAGATCGATCCACCTACCGGGATGTGTGGGAAGCGCTACGAAGCCTTAGAGATCATGTACTGGAATTCCACGTGGAGAACCTAGCAGTGCCCAGGATAGAGAGCAACCAGTAGGATTGGCGAGTTATCAGGAACATGATAGAGGTGATCTTGCAAGATACCGGTGTCCATATATTAATTTGCAGCTATACCCCTCGTTATCGGTACCCGCTGAAGACAGTACCCTGTTATTTCCAAACGACCGGAAAATGCAGACATGGGTCCAGTTGCCGATGTAAACATCCAGTTCCGGTTACACATCCAGACAGCACAGGACATCCTTAGTTGGTCTCAATGTCCCAGACGTAATTTGTACGTACTAGAAACGTTCTAGTTTGTACGTATTAGGGACGTTCTAATTTGTACGTCCAGGGGACGCACAAATTAGAGTCAAAAATTAGAAAATAATAAACATTATTAGAAATCACAATTATTTACAATTTTCTGATTCAAATATACTCGTTTAACAACCACAAATCAGAAAATACGTAATATCTCTATTCTAAGTTTCTTCAAATTAAGTACTATTTCTATTCATCAAATGCGCATGCGTGGCAGCACATTCGCTACTTCGCCACCATCCCACGTTGATCTAATTTATCCGTCAGTCACCATTTTGGTTGTTTATATGTATAGTTTGTGTGTATAATATAATCTTTGGTATAGTTTTGTGTTGTGATCAACAAGTTTTGTGATATTGTGCATGAATATATTTGATGTGTTTGTTGAACCTCCTGGTACATACGTAAGTGTAAATAAAATAATAATCTCCAGTAACAACAAAGTTTGCAATGGTGGACCTGTAAATTTCTTGATATGTAGTTGAAATGATTTTAGTAACTTAATTTATTTGTAGAAAACACTATTTTGATAAAAATTAAGAATCAAAATAACATGATCAGATGCATCTTGATTGATGTTCTTCAAGAACTGAGACAACTTAAAAATTCTCCTAGAGATGCAGAAGTTTCATTTTTTGTCCGATATCCCAATATTAATTTCCCAATTGGAACAGTGGATGAAATTTATGGATTTGAAGAAGAATTACAATATCATGAAAATTTCAATGATGCGGAAAATAAATTTTTAACAATACCTGCCCTTCTAACGATTTTTAGACGATACATGAAAAAATCAACTCTTAAATATTTTATTGATTTTAGGTAAATGTCAGCTACCGTAAAAGAGGAAATAATGAAATCTCTGGATAAATCTCCCATCGCAAAACTCTTGATTTGTAAGTATTATACAGGATGTCCCAGCAAAATATTGTGCTGCATTACATTTTTTGAAAAAATTACTGTTTCAAAGTAAATGTTGCCGCAATATAAAAGTTTCCTACTTAAGAAATATACCATCTTCAAATAGATGAGAATCTTGGTTATTAATTGTGATTTCGAAGAATTATAGCTGTAAATAATTACTTTTGCCTAGGAACATGTAATAAAAAGATTGAGGACTGCATGTAGACAAGCGGTTAAACAAAATATCGTTCTTAGAGGAAGCTTTATGTTGCGACGACTGTATATTGTTTAGCAACTTTTATATGCCCATATATTTTTTCAATCAGTGATAATATTTAGTTATTATAAGGTGCTGCAAGTAAGTGTAATTTCAATCAGAAGGACGTGGAGGGGGCGATCCAGAGTTTTATAAAAAAAAGTAGCGAGAGAATGAAAGCAAAAGGGAGTAAAAAAGTGTAACTGTTATACATATTATATACACAGTGTGGCATACTATGGACCAGGACACCCTTTTCTATTAAACTTTTGAGATGTACGATTTCAACGATTTTTTCTATGTACACATGTATCTATTGAACCTATTGCGGTGATACAGCTGATAATCCCAGCCTGCAATGATTTTTTTGTCAGCAGTTTTTTGAAAAAGCAGAATATTTTGACTTTTTTGGCAAATTGGACTGACATCAGAATTTCATCAAATTGTGTCCAATGATTATTTTTTCATAGAGTTTTAAAGTTTTGATTTTTAATTTTTTTTTCACTTAAAATAGGTGGAAGGCATCGAAAATTTTGAAAATTATCATGTCGTGGTCCTTAGTCCTCATATAAGAATGAGAGGTACATTATAAAAATTAAGGGGTCGTACTTGGGATATCCTAATTAGGACTTCCAAGGGACGTATGGTTTAGTAACAAAAGATGTCGTCAGGACGTCCTGAGGATGGCTAAGGGTCTGAAAGGGACCTACCGGGGACTTCGGATGTCTGATTACGGACATCCTGGGAACGTCTTAAGTACGTACTTGTGCTGTCTGGGCAGAAGTTCCAGGAGGAACTTCCTTTTAAGGAGGGGGTAATGTTACGAAATCGCAGACTGGTGTAGACCCCGAATTCGACTCTGTCTAAGCTATGTATGAAAAGTTAAAGTTTTGGCGAATGCGCAGGGATTTCTCCTATTATCTATCTAAACATTTCTAGTAAAATTCATTGTCTTTGTGTGTAGCAATCTAGGAGGATTCAGAAAAAAGACACTTAATATATAAGAGAGGCTACCTACCAACGGAGTTTAGTTTTAAATTTGATCTCGTCAGATAAACAATGAATAGTGAAGTATTTGTATAAATTAAGTCTAAGTAAATAAACAGTATTGAAGTGTTTATATAAATTGATGTAAGTGAATATACTGTGTTGTTAACATACATTAGTGAATAAATAAATTAAGTGAGTTGACGTACCATGTGTACAAATTTATCCCACCCGTCGTAATAAAAGCTTTCAAATAAATAAGAACTTTTACCATAACTCTAACTTCATTCATAAAAAAAAAACTTTCTTTCTAATTTCAATTTACTCTTTGTAATAATTTATTCAATGGTTTTGAAATATAATATGATTCAATGGTTCACCTTCAGATAACATTGTAATATTAGCCTCTCATTGTGGTCTTGTACACCAGCATATTATCCACTATCTATTAATGTCAATCTTGTCATTAGTTTAGACAGACTGTTGTTTATTTGATAATTTTAAATAGTTTGAAGATTGTAATAAGCACAAATATGGCAAGGGAATTTAGGAACACCCTATATATATATATATATATATATATATATATATACATTTATATAAAAATCATATATAAGTTGAATAAAATATAAAAGCGACCCAGTTTCATTATCAGAGGTAGTGAAACTTAATTAAACAATTATGAAAAATCAACAAATTACCACAAGGTCGTCACGCATATAAGTCGAACGCAAAAAACATCTTTGTTTTGAATATATTTCAAATACAGACCAATTATGCAACTGAGCATAGTGAAATTTAATTAACGTTAACCTTCATCTACGAAAATAAAAACATAGAGGCGAGGACAAGTAAATGACGCACGGAACACAGCTACGTTTGCTGTTTTTGGATAGCTAACTCGTCCCAAAATACTCGAAATAAATAGAGGGAAAGACGACGACGAGAGAGTCGGACAGCGACAGTGCAGTCTGGCATTTCTGGCTTGTCGACTTACGACACCCCGCGTTTTGACAGTGAGTTTTATTGATTTCCGCGAACTGCTGAAAGCGGAGATCAGAGCTCATCTCTTTATTTGTGACGTTCGACCAAGATTTTCCAAACCGTAAGTTTTTGAACCTGACAACCTTTTTTTTTCTCTATTGTTTTTTTTGGGAAAATCATATTGGTATTGATTTTTTTTGTTTTGTGTGTCTGACTATTCATCCTGCCATATAAGTGTTATACTGAAGCTTACTACCGTAATTAGAGAGTATTGTACTTCGTAAACTTTTCTTTCACTTATGACTATACAATTTTATTCAGGGAGTTTTGCGAGGGATACATCCCTCATAAACCGGAGCTAGGTGGATTACTCCAATCACACTCTCAAAAGTTTAGTATCAGTTATTGCATTATAATGATGAGTTGCTCTACAGGCTAACGAAGCTTGGCTTCGAATGTATGGGCTACGCCGATGACATTGTTTTAATAGTCAGAGGCAAGTTCGAGAGCACCTTGTGTGATTTATTACAAAAGGGCCTCAGAATCATTTAGCAATGGTGCTTGTCAGTGGGGATAAGCATTAACCCAAGCAATACCATAGTAATTCTATTTACCCGGAAAAGAACACATCCAGCCATGAAACCCATATCCTTAAACGGGGAAATCATAGAATGGAAATCAGAGGTTGAATATCTAGGGATATCCCTAGACAGTAAGCTTTTGTGGAATAAGCATGTTGAAATAACTGCTAGTAAAGTAATAACAGCTTTGATGGCGTGCAGAAATCTAGCTGGTAAGAGGTGGGGCTGAAACCCAAAAATACTGCGATGGATGTACGCCATGATCGTGAGACCAGCAATTACCTATGGGGCAACAATTTGGCACGCATAAGCAAGTCAGTACAGCACGAGAAAGACCCTCGATAAAGTTCAAAGGCTTGCCTGTGTGTGCATCACTGGAGCTATGAGATCGTGTCCAACTAGGGCACTTGAGATCATTACAGATCTCACAACTCTACATCTGGTGATGGAAAGGTCTACCAAAGAGGCAATTCTTAGGATATCTAAGGAAGGTTCAGGTAATGAGAGTATTAAAAATCAAGGAGCTTGGTCCTCTCTGACAAGATACATCTCATTAGCAAATCTTCCCAGTGACGAAATGATCAGAAAAGTAAGCATCGAAAAGAATTTCACCGCGATGCTAAATACGAGGAGAGACCGGGAAAAGGAATACACCACCCAAACTGTCAAAGAAAACACCATTAGATGGTATACGGATGGTTCAAAAACCACCATTGGAGCAGACCCTGGAGTATTTGGGCCTGGCACCAGATACTCATTATCGGTAGGCTATTTCCCGAGCGTCTCTCAGGCAGAAATACTTGCGATCGAAAGATGCGTGGAAATGAACCTAGAAAGAAACTACCAGAAATGTGACATATCGATCCATTCTGATAGTCACGCAGCTATCAAAGCATTGAGCTCCCATGTCATTGACTCAAAGTTAGCATGGGAGTGCCGAAAAAAACTTGATGAATTAGGCAATAATAACAGGCTCTCTTTAGTCTGGGTTCCTGGCCACTCGGGAATCACGGGAAATGAAGAGGCCAATACACTTGCTAGGAAAGGAGCACAAATGCCCTTTATTGGCCCGGAGCCTTTCTGTGGTGTAACAAAATGCTCCTACAAGAAAGAGTTTCGGAAGAAAGAGGAAACCGAAAGAGAAGCACTCTGGCGGTGCGTTTCCGGGTTGGAACATTCCAAAAAGTTCCTGTGGAACTTTGAAACTACTAGATAAAAAAATATTTGGACCTCAATAAAGATAAGCTACATCTCCTCACGGGCTTTCTTACAAGACACTGCCGCCTTAGGAAGCACTTAATGAGAATAGGTCTAGCAGAGATTGATGAGTATAGATTATGTGGGGAGGAGGATGAAACTCCGGATCACCTAGTTCTGGAATGCCTCGCCATTGCAAGCCAACGCAACAAAAGCTTCGGACAAGAAACTTGTAAGAGTGAAGACCTAACCTCGTTGAAGGCGTCCCAAATACTAGAGTTCATTAGAACCTTGGAACTGGAAGGCAAACTGTAGTAGTAGCGGGAGCAGCTCTGATAGGGGGGGGGGCACAATAAACCTTTGGTTTCAGTGTACTGTAGCCTCGTTAAAATATAATCGAATTCAATCTATTGCATTATAAAGTTTTATTTCCGAGATACTTATTTATGATATTCGATTGTTTACACTGTAATCAGGAAGAATTATTTTAAATACCAGTCCATGAAAGGTGCCAATGGCCATATATTAATTGTAACATAAATTATATTCGCTTGAACAATAAGGTTTTATTATTTAGTTGAATTTTGTCGGGCAACGTAGGTTACCCATCGATCAGCAGAAAGGTCGGTTAACGAAATCAGCTGTTTTTGCATTACGTAATTTCAAAGTTATGGAAGTCACTGAAGTAACCGTTAGCTATGTGAAGGCGTTTTATTTTAGTAAGGAGACGCTAGATAGTTTTTTTTGCTTACGAAAACCCCAGCCACTTTTCTCTGACGAATGATCTTCGTTGTCCTTATGGACCATAGCTGGAAAGGAGGGCGAATGTATTTAGGAACCCTAGCTAGTTTTATTTAAGCGCCGGACAAATAACATTATTATATTATGCCATATACCGTCGGCATTCGAATGTGCACCCCAGAGTTAAGTTATTGTTTTTTTTTGTAACTTTAGATTTATTGGTTCGTAATGTAGGCCTATAGGCTCGTTCAGACGGTGACATTCATGTCGTGACAGCGTTTGACATTCGACGTTATGACACTAGGTGTTTACACGTACTATGGAGGGTAGAAAGTAGGGAGGATCAACTCAGTGTATGAAAAAGTGTCCGCTGACAGGGAGCAAATCAAGGTAGCGCCATAGTAGCAAGTGGAAAGATTTTAAAAACAGCGCCATAAATTATTTTCGCCCACTTGTACCACTTTTCACTGAACAAAGCTTTCCCATTGTTTATATTTTTATTTCTCTTTGAATTTACAACAACAAATTCGTAATAATAATAATAAAAAATGTATCTACTAAAATTTATAAAAATCGAATCACTATCCACGTTAGTTCAGCAGTTTTATAGGTTGTATTTACTAATTAACACGTAACTACGTAAATAGTTGACGTTTTATAAACTGCAATTTGCTCAACTACACTAGTCATCAGAGACATTACATTTTCCAACTCAGCATACTGCGTTTACAACTGCTTATTTAATGTCCTTTTCACTCGCTACGCTAGCGTTATTGTGGTCGGTTATTGAACTGTAATTTGCTGCTTACAGCTGGACACTTTTCCAACTTGTCCCCTATGCAAGACAGTCCTCCTTTCTTCTACCCTCCATAACACGTACGAACACTTGTGTTGCGACCACTGAACTAAAACCAGTGGTTCAGTGGTTGCGACATACTATTATCAGAAATGGTGGAACTCGTAACTGCAGTAGCAGATGTATTAGAGGAACTAATTAATTTGAGGTTGAGGTAAAAATTAAAAAGGCGAGTGTGGGTAAGAAAGTGGATTAGACGTAGGAACACATTAGGTGCATTAGGAACACTGCTGAGGGAATTGTAATTGGAGGACCCCAAGTCTTTTTGCAATCTCCTGCGAATTGAGGAGGGCGTGTTTAAAAAACTTTTGGAGAAGGTGAGCATAATGTTTTTATTACAACTTTCTGTTGGCATGCCAACCTATAGTTTAATAATTTTTAAGGTTGCACCAATTATACAAAAACAAAATACAACTATGAGAAATGCGATTCCAGCCGCAGTAAAATTGCAAGTAGTTCTTCGGTATATATGATCTGAAGATTCAATGACATCACTTCAGTATTTATACCGAAATCCAAAAAACACAATTAGTACGCTCCTGGTGAAAGTGTTAGATGTCATCTACTTTGCTTTGGAGGATTTCATACAGGTAATATTTCATGAAAAAAAAATATATTCAGTATAATATTTTTTTATGGGAAACAAATTACCAACGCCAAAGAATAGTATATTATATTATAAGGTTTAAAAGTGCATATTTTTTTACGAGCAATATTTGCAGTTGCGAGGTGGAGCGCAGTGCAGCCGGGCGAATGCAAATATTGCGAGTTAGAATAGGTACTTTTAGTCCGTATGATATATACTATTTTTTTTCCAACCAAGTCAAAATTAAAATTAATTTAGTTTTATTCAAAAATCGTTGATAATTTGGTAATAAATTGATTATAACAGCGATAGCAAGTCGGTAGTCATGGATATCTGGTATTGTTGGTAAATATTGATTGTCAAGTAGACGTCAGTAGACGTACTAATCATATAATTTTTGTAGTAGTTTTTACGCTGCTTTCAAAATGAATCCCGAACACGATGAAAATATACCTGCGGATATATTGGAAAGTGCCGAAGCAGTATATCTAAATCTTTTGCCACCCAAATCTCGCCAAGTTAATGAACTTAAAAATCAGCGATTCATGGATTGGTGTGAAGAAAAAAATGTGCAAAACTATGCGGAGAGTGTTCTTATGGTGTATTTCTCAAATTTAACGAAGATCGTCAAGCCATCCACTCTTTCAATGTTGCGATCCACACTGGACATTAAAAATGGTGTGAAAATTAGTAAATATTCAAAATTACGAGCATTGTTAAAAAAGCAAAGTGATGGATATGAACCTAAAAAGTCTAGGGTTTTTACAAAGGAGGAAGTGGATCGGTTCCTGGATATGGCACCTGATAA
Source organism: Galeruca laticollis (assembly GCA_963921935.1). Classification (NCBI taxonomy): domain Eukaryota; kingdom Metazoa; phylum Arthropoda; class Insecta; order Coleoptera; family Chrysomelidae; genus Galeruca; species Galeruca laticollis. The sequence goes on along the minus strand of OY998175.1, from coordinate 93,398,260 downwards.
ATTATATTTGATGATAAAGGTGTTCTAGTATTAGGAATTGGAGGTGCTATGCGTTGTGACGAATAAGTTCATTTGAAAATTGATGACATTGAAGATATGGACTCGGTCCTGGTCGTAAAAATTTTGCAGACAAAATACAAGAAATCTCGTTTGTTAACCATTATAGGCGATAATTATCTGCGTTTATTTCGAAAATATGTTGCATTACGGCCATCAAATATACAGGAACGTCGTTTATTTTTGAAGTATATTAATGGAAAGTGTCAAAGAATGGTTGTTGTTATTCACAAAATTAGTGCAGTACCGCAATAAATTGCAAAATTTTTGAAGTTAGAAAATTGGAAGGAGTATACTGGACATTCGCTGAGAAGAACACCTGCTACACTTCTTATTGATGGTGGCGGTGACCTCACTTGTCTTAAAAGACAGAGGTTGGAAATCGAGTACGGTAGCAGAAAGATATATTGAAGAATTAGGTATCAACAAAGAGAATACTGCCAGAAAAATATTGCAACCTGACAAAGAAGATACAAGTACCTGTTCAGATGTTTCATCAACAGTTACGGAGAATAATTTGAGTTGTTCTAACATTAATGAAAATCTTTTGAATTGTTCGAAAATTGTTAGTGATAATTCCAGTGGTGCTTTGAATTTTGGTAATAATTGTTCCAATTGTACATTCCATATTACTATAAATAACAAATAAATACCTATATATAGTTGCCCAATTAGTTTGGTTTACTAAGTTTGTAAGAGACAATGTTTTTTTCTTCAAATTCCAATTAGAGGGCTCAAATGCAATTACTTTTAGTCCTAGGATTAGAAGTAGCGTTTTTAATCCTTGGATTAAAAGTGTTGCTAAACAACGAGCAAATTTTTGTACGGTAAGGGAATTGATGGCTTTTGAATCTGAAAATAGTACAAAAATATCAACATTTTTTGATGGTTGGAGAAAAATACTGTTTTTATATAGATCTTAAAAATTAGTTGTTCTTTTTGTACTGGCCGATTTTGTTCTTGAATCTGTACGCCATAATTTTAAAAAGAAGTAGGTGTTTCAGGAGTGGAGGACGTGCTGCAACTCTCCATTGTCGTAAAATTTGTATTGGAGTATGTGGTTTACGGGGTGGAATTCGCTATTGCTTTGAAAGAAAATTCAGAATTTCGTAGTTCACTTAGCCTGGCATCCATAAGTATCGTATTGATTTGTTGTTGCACTTCAAGGACTTTCTGAAGTGACAGTTTATTCAAAGTGAACTCCAACTTGTTGGCCGAATAGGGTAAATTCATTCTGCTCATTTGTCTTCTGGTGGACCTCTTTTAAAGTATTTAAAACCTCTCTCAATGTAGTGTAAAGTTTTGATCTTTTAGTTTCCTGAAATGTTGCGTATGTGCCCCTCCTTTTTTGTGATGATTGACTCTAATTGGTAGCCAATAAAGAAATCCCCGCACTGGTAGCCTGTCCCTCTTTCTGCTGCCTCTGAGTCTCATAAGACTTAGACACCCTTTGTTTTTCAGCTTCCGCTGATCGTCCATCGTCGGTGCTGTTTAGAGTCTGAAATATAAATTAATACATGTTTTCGTCTTTATTAAGCTAATACACCTATCTAGTTATTTTTTGTGTGTTTATTTTCAGGTGCCAAAAAAGAAAACAGACTGGGAGAAAATGATCAACGGATTTAACCTGAAATGGAATTTTCCTCATTGCGTCCGGTGCTATCGATGGGAAGAACATTACTATAAAATGCCCAAAAAACTCTGGTTCGCTATATTACAATTATAAATAAACGGTTTTAAAGATTAAAACTAACTTTTCCGCATCTGTGGCCCTGAATAATATTCTATCATAAAATTGTTACTTGTATACACTTCAGGGGATGTATCGTGCTAACAAACCGAAATTTCTCTAAAAATGACCAAAAATTTAGTATATCTAGTTTTATAGAACCCACTGTACTCGCTCTAGTCAACTGAAAATCAATAGGGTACATCTGTGAGACATCCTGAACAATACTTATTCATAAAGTTGATCAATCGTATACTCTCTGGAGGCTGTATCGTGCTAACAATCTGAAAATTCTCCAAAAATGACTAAAATTTGGTACTCCAAGTACCACAGCACCCGTTGTATTGGCTTTAGTGAGCTCAATATCAATAGGGTTCATCTTTAAGACACTCTGAATAATATCCATCCATAAAATTCATCACTTGTATATACTCCGGAGGCTGTATTGTGCTAACAAACTGAAACTTCTCCAAAAATGACAAAAATATCGTACTTAAAGTACTGTAGCACCGGTTGTATTGGCTCTGGTGAGCTGAAAATCAATAGGGTTCATCAGTGAGATGCCCTAAATAATATTCGATCATAAAATTGGTAACTTGTTGAACTCCGGAGGTTGTATCGTGCTAACAAACTGAAATTTCTCGAAAAACGACAAAATGTCGTACTTCAAGTACCATAGCACCCGTTGTACTGGCTCTGGTGAGCTGAAAATCAATAGGGATCATCTGTGAAATGTCCTCAACAATATTCCATCATAAAATTGGTGACTTATTGCACTCTGGAGGCTGTATCGTGCTAACAACACTTGCAAGGAAAGGTGGCCGACGACAACGACGACATACACACAGGATTTTTTTTCTAAAAACCGTTTTTTCGTGTTGTTGTTGATGGATAACGTGAAAATAACTCAAAAAAAAATTTCAAATTTCCAACTTTCTTGTGGGTAAACCAATACTTTTCTCGCATATTAGATAGGTTGGCGGAAAAGTAAAACCAGTTTAGCGTGGTACTACTCGCCTTAGTTGATGATAATTACAATTTCATATGTATAGACTAGGAAGCTACGGTAGTTCCTCAGATGGAGGAATTTTTGGTGAATCAGCTTTATACTCTGCTATAGGAGAAAATAAGTTAGACCTGCCAGAAAATAGTATAATAATAGGAGACGAAACCTTTCCTTTAAAAGAGTATCTAATGAAACCTTATCCTACTATAACCAGATTATAACGGAACGTGTTTTTAACTATAGATTGTGTCGAGCAAGAAGAATAAGCGAGAATAGATTCGGAATTTTAACAAATCGTTTCCGGATATTTTTAAGGGCAATAAATTTTGAACCAGAAAAAGTTGTTAAACTCGTGAAGACGTGCTGTGCTTCACATAATTGGATTAGGAAAACAGCTTAGTCAAATTATGGATAAACACCTGATGTTGAACATACAGAGAACGCTAAAATTATTTTAGGAGCATGGAGACCACAACTTCATTTTCAAGGACTGATGAGTATGGCTCCAACAAATACTAGAAATTCCAATAATGCTGCGCGTCAAAAGCGTGCACAGTTAGCTGATTACTTCATGGGCGAAGGCGAAGTAGAATGGCAATACAGGATGGTGAATCTACACGTCACCGGGGGTGTAGGCGATAACTGATGAAATTCCAGAAAAATGTGCATTCTCCTTTTCTTTATCATAACTCCTTTAACTTTATAATAACATGAAGTAAAATGCAACTACTTCAAACTAACAATGCAATGGGAACATTACATGAATAAATTTGAATTACTCTAAACTAATAATTTTTTTCTTACCAAATTTGTCTCAGACTCAGGTTCAAATTCTTCGTTTTTTGAATGGAAGGCGTGAGCAAAATTATACCAGTGGAGCTTGGGCTTATAAATTTCATTAACACCAGTACCGGTTGTCATTGATTTTTTCACCTTCCGAAATTCATTGTTTTATGTTCCTCGAATTGATCTAATTTTTGACCTCAATACTTCCACATTTTCTTATTTAAAAATGTTCAAATGCGCTTCTTCCGCTTGATTCCGTTTATTTCTATCCTTAAATGCTGAAATCGACTTATCCCATAGACAACAGTATTGGTGGTAACATACCATAAATGTTAAGTATATTAAACGAAGACATGATCGAATGACAAACAGCAGATTCGCGCCAATAAATACGTATTGTAGTGTCGCACTCTCAGTACTGTTATCGTCGCCGATATTCAAACGATGAAACAAACGAGACATTTGATTTAACTGCCGCGACATCGCCGGTGTCACGATGTCGTATATCAAAAATTGTTGATATGCGGCACTAGCGTCACGACACCATGACATCGAGACATTCAACTGTTCAGACAATGCATTATTGCGGCATTCACGTCACGGCATTAGGTGCCACGACATAAAATGTAATTGTCTGAACGAGCCTTATTTATATGTTATCTACCCAGACTATTTCCTTTACTCCGAACAAATCCCTCTAACCGACACAGGTGGATTGGACCCTGGGGACGTACAGGCAGCTGGACGATACGAGGAACCTTAGAACTCAGGTTTGGCACATCGTATAAGGCCAAGGGGGCTCACGAATACCCTCCCACTCGAGCCAGGAAACCACCCTCCCCGAGGTGACAGCAACGTTGTAGTAAAAAAAAGGAACAAATAACAACCAAACCATTAGGAGTTATACAAGATGTAAAACGAAATTGTACATCCTTATTACAGGGTAAATTTTAACTTATTTTAATTCAATACAAGTACTGTATATTTTTACCATTTTCATCTACTTATGTAGAACAAGGTTACTTAATGTAATTAGACACCTGTCGAATCTTTTTTTGACGTAACTTCTTTTTTTGAATTGTTTTTTCAGTTAGTCAGTTTTTGCAATTTAGTAGGTTAGCTTTGAAGATGGCCTATTTGCCGAAAGCGCATAGCTGAGTTATAATTAAATACACACTTAGTATTCGTCGTTTCATTCATCCAATTGATATCCAGTGTGTAAACCAATTTCAGATAATCCTATTAATCATCAGGTAGGCATCACATGAAATGTACCTTCGGTCCTTCTGACGATGGTATTGGAAATTTTGTGTTTTTTTTTAATTTTCCAGTTCCATTTATAACGGTAACTTTGACTCGAATTTGCTGCAAGATATTACGTCGTAAATTACCGCTTCCCACAAACAATTAGAATCTCTCTATTTTGCAGACGTGTGTCATTGATTTGAGTCTACAATTTTCATCATTTGATCCCTCATCTGTGCTGTAAATTGCTTTGACGTGTATGAGTTTCCAATGTCCTAGATAAATATCAGACACTCTCCAATTGCAGTCAAAATGAGAACTGTATCTCATATTAACAAGATCTATTGATCTTTTTGGTCTTAATAATTTACTACTGCCATTTTAACGGTTTATGGCCCGTACACCTGCTTTTTCTCCTATTTAAACGCTCTACAACTTACCGTAATACCGGAACTTTATAAGTGCCCGTAAAACTAAAACGTTGAATGGGTTTAATCGCACGGCACAGTTACATGAACCAGAAAGTACAAGCTTCAATCTTGGATAATTGAATATATTATACCATGAAGGAAATATTGAGTTTAATTAAATATCATGAATGAGTCAACTTAATTAAATATTCAAGTTATCCTATTAAATCAGAAATTTGTATCACTAAGACGACAATTATTATTCTTATGAAGCGATAAAATTCCATTAGAGCTTATTTGAAACTTTTTTTCAACGCCGTAAATTAAGACGCCAGGTTTTCGCAATCAATTTGAACCGAACAAGCAACTCTAACTCAATCTAAGTGAAAAATAAAATCCAATTTTAAACTTCTTTTCTGTTCGGTGTTTAGATACAACTCTAATAATCTATTATATTGAAGTTTCTAAACAGAAGGCCGCAGAATTATATGATCATTATATGGATATATGCGTGGAAACAATATAAGGAGATATATCAGCATAACGAAGTTCGAAATTTTCTATGTCGTTTTGGCATCACATTTGAAAAAGAAGTGAATAGATATTACTCTTCCAATGTTAAATATTTTTAAGTTTTGAACGATTTTCTAACTGCCTTTTTTAATTTTCGATTATATATTGTAGTTTGTTCACACTATGTATTACTTTATGTATTAGTTTACCCCAAAAAATTTTGGAATTTTGAGATTTTTTCTTGAGTTATTTTCACGTTTTCCATCAACAACAACAAGAAAAACCGGTTTTTAAGAAAAAAATCCTGTGTGTATGTCGTCGTCGTCGTCGGCCACTTTTCCTCACATGTCTTGTTAGCACGATACAGCCTTCGGGGTGCAATAAGTCACCAATTTTATGATGGAATATCGTTAAGGGCATTTCACAGATGAACCATATTGATTTTCATCTCACCAGAGCCAGTGCAACGGGTGCTATGGTACTGGAAGTACGACATTTTGTAATTTTTTGAGAAAATTCAGTTTGTTAGCACGATACAGCCTCCGGAGTGCAAGAAGTCACCAATTTTATAATTGAATATTATTCATCACATCTCACTGATGAGCTCTATTCATTTTCACCTCACCAGAGCCAATGCAACGGGTGCTACAGCACTCTAAGTACGATATTTTTATCATTTTTGGGAATTTTCAGTTTGTTAACACGATACAAGGACCAATTTTATTATTGGATATTATTCAGAGCGTCTCAAAGATGAACCCTATTGATATTCAGCTGACTAAAGCCAGTACAACGGGTGCTATGGTATTTGAAGTACCAAATATTTGTCATTTTTGGAGAGTTTTCAGTTGGTTAGCACGATACAGCCTCCAGAAAGTATACGATTGATCAATTTTATGATTGAATATTGTTCAGGGTGTCTCACAGATGTACACTATTGATTTTCAGTTGACTAGAGCGAGTACAACGAATCCTATAAATCCAGATATACTAATTTTTTTTTATTTTAGGAGAAATTCCGGTGTGTTAACACGATACATCCCCGAAGTGTATACAAGTAACAATTTTATGATAGAATATTGTTCAAGGCCACAGATGCGAAAAAGTTAGTTTTAATCTTTAAAACCGTTTATTTGAATAGGTTTTAAGCCATAAATTTCCTTACATTTTTTTCTATTGGTTTTATATCCAATACATATTTTTTGCAAATAATTTGATTTTTCTACTGTTCACACTCCTAATAAAGATATTACTAACTTGTTACTTGCAAAAACTAATAAAATTTTTTTTTTTTTTTGTTTTTTTAATGAGTGCCTGTTGTCAAGCACATTGCGCCCGAACACTACAGTCACCACATTGCACCCGACGGAAGGTTAAAGGCAGCCAATTCAAATCAAATTTCACAATGATACGAGTTCGAATTTGTAAGGCATTTGATGAAACATCTATCAGTTGATCTTCTTCTAGTAGCGATAGTCAGAGAGGTACATTCTCAAATAGATTAAAACCTAGCTCCAGTCTGACAACTTGATATAATTTTAAGCAAAGGAGTACCGTTTTAAATTCTCACTAAAATTTTTCAAATAGCTTTCTATTCATTTCAGCATCACCGACTTGAGATTATGGGGAATCTTGTATAAAATCACATTAGGTGAGAAACATGTCATAGCAGTTTTCTCTCAATTTATCATAACATAACAGCATATTGTCTCAAAAAAATTCAATATTTTCATTCAAATCAAATATATTCAGCTGAAGACATAGCGGGTACATTGTTTTTCAAAAATATCTTCTAAAGAATAAAACTGCCAAACATATAATCTCTCGTAAAAATGCTTGTGACCCCCACCTTGTTCAAAAACATGGTTATTTCCTTTCTTAGTTCAAAATCACGCTGAACGATCTTACCGCGTGACAACCATCTGGACGAAGAACAAAAAAATAAAGATTGATGCCCAGCTCCCATATCTTCACATAGAACAGAGATCGTCCTTGATTATAGTGGTCAGGTTAACTATTTCAATAATTGCTGCCATATTTATGTTTCCAGTCCTGGACTTTGATTCTTGTGCTAACGCCTCCCGGTGTATCATGCAGTGCGTCTAGATCATTTGTATTTTCCAGATACGGCTTTAGCTCCATCGGTGCAAGTAGCAATATAATTTTTCCTTTGTAAATGTATTTTATTAATACCATCATTTGTAATCTTGAATAATTCGGTGGCTGTAGATATTCTTTCTATCTGTTTTCAAAACAATAAATCTGCACATATTTTAGAACTTTGACTGAATCTAATGTAGCAAATCAAATGGGTATCATTACTGGAGTCAGTTGCTTCGTCAAGTTGTATGACAAACAATTTTCCATTAGGTTCAGATTTAAGCTGCTGCTGAATATAAATTGATATATCGTTAATTCGTCTATAGATGATTTTCTAGGTCGCAGTTGCTGATTACGATGAATTCTAATAGAAGCTTCAAGATGTAGCAGTGATATGTTCGATCCCCTGGTTTTTTAACAACGTCAATTTCAATTAAAAATAACGAGACATATTTCAAGTGTGTTGAAATCTTTTTATAGGGATAAAAAAATGTCGAATCAATAAATAGTATAGCCTTATTTCTGTTGGATGTTGAAACGTCTACCAAGGTGTATTATAGTTACACAGTATGTACCCAATATGTAACTATAACTTCAATATGGTTTTTTATTCAAAATTCTTCTGTAACTTTTGAAATTTGTAGGGGTTTTTATTGATAATCTTTTGTTAAACATTGTGATTTTACTGTTATTTGGATTTTATATTAAATTTCAAAACTTAAACCATATCTATTATATTTGGTCATTCAACTGAGTTTCAGGTGCTACAATCAATTTTTTTTCGAACATTTATTTTAGTTAAAATTTTGTTGCCTTTTTGAAGTTTAGCTGTCACGCAATGTTTGAATGAATATAGGTTGAATATCGTTGCGTATTAGTTAACATATTAATACACCCTACCAGGAAATTTAAGTTTAAGTTAAAATTAATTACGTTTTTGAGGTCTGTCGCTAACAAACGTTGTACATTGTGAGGGTCAATTTTACAATTAAAATCCAACTTACTGATTCTACTTCAAGCTGTTTATATCCTCAAATCCTTTGTCTACAGCTTAATTGCAGACAAGGTTTACATTGTGTAAGTAGTTTAATTTTAGAAACTTGCCTATCAAATCCACAATCATATTGAAAGTCACATAAACGTTATAATTTGTCCCCTATTTATACAATTATATTTATAATAACTAACCAATACAAATTGTAATACAAAATGAACAACGATTTCTGAGTATTATTGTTCTGTGTAAGCGCTGTGTAATAACTCTCTCTAAGTGGGTTGATAATGACCGCTGTCACTACTCTAAAATAACACTGGCTCTTCCCCATTGTAATAAACCCTTGACAAGTCTGTCAAATGCGATCGGTTTCTCTTGCAGGAACTAGGCAGCGCTATCACCAGTGCCGTCAAGCACGAGAGTGAACGAGGAATTCTCCCTTCAAAAAAAATCGAAGAGAGGGGGCGTTTCGGGACCGAGCGGTAAGTTTTTCCGTGGGATTCGCCTGGGCTTAATCATCCGCCAGGACCAAGTTTGTTCGATCAGCGACGTGCGTGGAACATCAACAGAGACACCTATAGGGATGAGTCCGGGTGCAGGAGTGGATAAAACAACTTCAACTTGTAACATGTCGCTGTGACATGCTGCGAGTTGTACGTCCCGAGTCTTCCCAAGATAAGTCCCTAACTTATTTTTGGTATATATAAAATATTGAGTTGGACATTTCTACTATATAACTGATATTTATTCGTATTTGTATCGAGAATTTACGGTTTTGTAAATTTATTATATGTGTCAAATAAATCCATTGGTCCTGAAATTTTGTTTGTTGATTCACCTCATTCCAATTGAGGTAATAAAAAATAGAGTAACTAAGGCCGAATTCACTATCCGAGGAGAGTCCCAAGGCCGGGTAATTAGGTTGTGACAAACTTTACCAAATATATTGAGATAATATGTTCCAGAAGGACTAAAATATCAACATAATTACTTCCATTCTCATGCTAATTATTGAACCGAAAGGCAATATTTTAGATATCATTGTGCGAATAAAGTGTTTTTAAATTTTCTATTTTTCTTTAAATCTTACTGTGTTTGGTAACCAATCAATAGAGTATTCTCAATTGATTATACAATCATACCTTCTCCTCCGATAATAGGATACCAATATCCTACGGAGAACACCCGTAGGTTGAGGGATAAAACCCAGAAACTCAACGCTATTAATCCTGAATTGTTTGATAGTGGAAATTTAAGTAGTGATAAAACCGTGTGTTAAAAAATCGTACGTGTCAGTTAAAACATCAGCCGGAAAGACAAAATTAAAAGCTACGTCTAAAAATAAGAGTATTAAACATAAGCTAAAGAAACGGCAGAAACTTTCCATCCAAACAAACGTTACTGACATAAAAAAGTGACTGGGAAAACAGTGGATATTGCAACAACAACAATCCACAACCCAGCGCTGATACAATAAGCAATAATCCAACTAAATACACATCTAAATTAAATAGAATTAAACGTAAAACTCTACAGTTGAAATCAAAAAATAGAGCCTACTTAACCCTCCGGAGGACACGCATCATAAAGTTACATGAGCGAACACACTGCGGCACTTTATGCCGTTTATAGAAAAACGGTATTAGAAGTTATAAAAAGCAAACATTTTTTATAAAAAATGAGTAGAAGTCATGAGTTAGTTCGTGAAAAATGCAACACCGCTAAAATTTTGTATTCCTTCCATAAAAGCGTGTAAATCAATGGTCAATTATTTGCGGAGTTGCATCGTTTACGAGATAATGTAGATACGGCGAATGAAAAAAATAGGTAGCCATTTTAACAATTTATTGTAATATTATAATCATGGAGGAATGTACTCAAAAGTAAAGTAAAAAAATATATGTGAATTTACTAATTAAAAATAATGTGAACTTAAATGAAACGTCTAAAATAAAATGATTTTCTCACAAAACTTTGAAACAACAAAAATATCTTAAATATCTAAATCAGTCTTCCTCCATTGGGGGATACAGACATATGTTGCACTCTACATTTTTTTACTATGTTCTTTGCAAACAAACCGTTGACAGGAATCACAGGTAACGGCTGTTCTATTATTTTTATGCGCACTGCATATGTGACATCCTCCAGTACTATTTCGGTTCACCGTTGGGGGTAGGGGTGGTTCTTCGGCAATCCGAAACTGAAGAAGAAATTGTGTAATATCTTTGGGGAGTGTTCTTATCTTCGCTCGCTCTTTTAAATGATCCTCCATTAGGGCGTAACCTAAATTAGTTAAGAATTTTCTCCTTCTTGGTGGTGATTCTTGTCCCTTATAGTTATTATATATAACTTCGGAATTTATTCCAGCTAAATCTAGTATGCGGAAAAAATTGATAATGGCCATCTCCTGGTGATTCTCTGTGTCGTGTAGGAAGCACATTTTTGGTCAACATCATCGACACCACTTTTTGTTCTGTTATATTCTATTATCATTTGTGGTTTTCCTGTTACTTCGTCAATTTCGTCTGGATCGTCCATGGTAGAGAGCAACAGCACAATCTTATTTCGTTTACGTACATACGAGACTAAAGACTTATAATCTTGAAATCCGAATAAAGTAGATCCAACAGTTCGTAATTTATTAGGAAGAAATTCGGGAGGGATTTCTTTTTTGTTTTTCTTCATGGTGCCAATAAGTGTCAGTCCATTCTGCAAAAGATATTCAGCTAAAGGATAACTAGTATAATAATTATCCGTTGTTACATTTATTTTCGAGTTTTTCATTGGATCAACTAAACGAATGGATTAGTTGAACTCTCCATCTCGTTGTATTCCACAGTATATCTTAAAATTTTAGGTATAGAAAGCCTTACTATCACAAAGTGCATAAAGTTTTATCCCGTGTTTGGATGGTTTCTGTGGCATGTATTGTACAAAGCCACATCGACCTCTAAACGGATGGAGCATTTCGTCTATAGTAACGAACTCCCCTAAGCAGTATTTACTCATACAATTAATTAAAAAGTCAGTATAAATACTTCTTATAGCAGCTAACTTGTCAATTTGCTCACGGTCTTGTCTCGTTCCAATTTCGTCAAAACGTAGAGCACGAAGGAGAAAGAGGAATCTTTAGTAACAAAATGCAGCTCTCAGTCGTATCATTCCTGTTCCATCCTTTTCTTTTGCCCACACTTCTTCAACGTTCCCATGATTACCTTTTATTACTGCAAGAAGAAATAGGACCCCGAACAAAGCTTGAATTCCATTACGAGAAGTAAATTTGCTATTTCTGTCTCTTTGGCAAGGAACATTATTTGCTCTTCTATTGCTAATATATATATATATATATATATATATATATATATTAGTACAAGTGACAATATTGTCATTTATAGCTGGTGTTATGAACAAATAGAACGAATCTAATGGATTGAACACATTTTTTGCATTACCTTTTGGTCCAGGAAATACTTTGATAATATTTTTGGCTCTGGTTTTATTACAATAAGACACTGGAGTACTTTTCCAAATCGTTTCTTCATCTTTGCTTATATAAAACCGATAATCACCATCGTCTTGCCTTTGTAACGGTTCTATATTATCAACCTCATCACTCTCAGATTGTTCCGATTCGCTATTGTAATTATTAATTTCAATAAATTCCTCTTCTCGACTTGAATCGCTAAAGTCAACATCATCTTCTAAATCAGACAAATTTTCCGCAATCTCTTGCAACTCTTTATTGCTCAAATAGTTTCTTGGTCTTTTCGTAGCCCTAAAATAAAAAAATTAATGTCAACTAATGCAGTTGATAAAAAAACCATAGCCACAAATTTTACTTTCATGCACGGACACACTGCGGCACAGAATGCCGCAACTTGACAACGCTCACTTCAACGTCTAATATGTAACTAACACTACGCTTAGAAAACTGCTACCACCGCAATTATCATTCCTAAGATAGTCACTCGCGCATATCTAGATGAACAGTGGCGTGTACGAAAAAATATTACTAAAATTTATTAAAATCTAAAAATGCGGCACCGAGTGTCGCTGCGTATCCTCCGGAGGGTTAAAACTAGTATATATAGATGATAGCGAGATTAACTCTAACGATAGCAAATCAAAACCGATAACTGAACCGGTAAATATTATCGAAATTTCAAACAAGTGTCTAGAATCCGTTGACGTTGACACACTCAATAAATGCTTAGAGTTAACAAAAAAAACAAATAAATCAAACACAATTCAGTTAACGACACTGACAATCCAGAGGATTATCAAAAAAGAAGACTAGAAAACAAAGAAAAGAGTATAGAAAGCAAGTGTCTAGGAAACATAGAAAACTGTATAGGAGACTAAAAAAAGTGTATAAAACATCCAACAAAAACCGCAAATTTGCCTACAGAAGCTCAAGAAAGCTGTGCTGACCTGTCTATACCCACTTGTCGAGGATTAAATAGTAATTTAACATCCACCCCAGAAAAAAACACTAAACTTAGAAAAAAACAAAAATCAGTCTAAAATGGAACAAAATCACGATAATAAGGGCACAAATTCATGGACCAGCCGACACATCATGGGCACAAGAAGTGAACAATGAGAAGGGAAATGAAGATTCGTTTATTTCACAATACGCCCAACTTAACAAAAACAAACTTCTAAAAGCATACAAATTGAATATGAACAGTGAAATTATAAACAAAATAACTACTCTACCTGAAACGTGGCAGAGGGAATTGGGGGAAATCACCCCCCGCCCGGGCTATGAAAAACCAAAGAAATTTGTGAAACTCAATATTTTTAAACGAAATACAATCAGAACACAAATTACAGAAACCAACAACAAGTATAACACACTATCCCAGTCGTCCGACGAAGAACCACCCCCAAAGCCAGAACAAAAAAAAAGAAAAAAAACGAGATTCCGGAAATTCGAAGAAGTAAAATCCAGTAAGGAAGAGGAAACCACGCAGGATGCCAAAAGAAAAAAGGGAAAAAATTTCAACACTGAGAAAAAACAAGCCACGCCCCCATGTTCGCCCATAGTAATAGACGAAAATGTACAGGCGCATAAAGAGATGGTGAGCGTCCTAAAGGATGAAATTAAGAAAAATTTCGAGCTAAAGTAGACAGCCAACTGGACAATAGTTTTAGAAGGATGTCAACGACTTCGAGAAACTTAAACAAACATTCAGAGAGGAAAAAGTGCCATTCCACACGTACAGCAGGAGGGATGAAAAAACGTTTGTATTGAGAGGCCTTACTGAGGGATTACAGTTAGCAGACATAAAGGAAGAATTACTAAATACCTATAAAATAAACATAAAAGACATTTACCGAATGACGACGAAGGGTAGGCCGCTATATCTAGTGGTGACCGATGCAAAAATTACCTTAGATTACCTGAACAAAACGGTCAGAGTAATCGAGCTAAAAAGAATCCAGTGGGAGCACCGAAGGCCGAAAATACCAATTGTACAATGCCATATTTGTCAGCTCTGGGGCCACGCTACATCAAACTGTGGCAGGGCACCCAGATGCTTGAAATGCGCAGGCCAGCATTTAACCCCAGAATGCACAAAAGAGAGAACTCTACCAGCCACCTGTGCAAATTGTAAGGGTGACCACCCGGTAAACGCGGAGGTTTGCCATGCATATTTGAAGAGGAAAATATGGTTAGATGAAAGGAAGAACCAAAAATCCAAACCCACCCCCACAAAATATATCCCCGCACTCCTCCCAAAAAACAACCCCTGGCAGAAAAAAGCCGAAGATTCGGAATTTCCTAGCCTCCCCTCCAAACACACCCCACGTTTACCTCCTCAGAACTCCACTTCACAACCAACAGTGAGCATCCCCACAAGAGCAACAACAGCCGGAAGTAGCAGCGATCTAAACAAATTCACAGAGGTAAATAATTTATTCGAAGAACTACACTCCCTGGTGAACTTAGATGAGGTGTTCAGAGCCGTTTCAGACTTGATCCAGCAGATAAGACGAACGACCAACAAAATAGACAAATTTACTATCTACATTAACTTTGTTGCTAATATAATAATTTTTTGTAATGTCCAAGGTGGACTAAATAAAATCCACTTAATTCGTTACATTCTCGACATTCACAAACCAAATATCTTCCTATTAATCAAGACGTTCCTTAAACCTAACAAAAGTCTATCGTCTATTTAGACAGGACCGCCCCGTCGATGTCACTATTAATCAAAAAAGGCATCAAATTCAAGCTCCTGCCACAAAATAATTCATCAATTGAACATATCTCAATTCTATTCGATAATAAAATCAAAATTGTTGGCACATATAGCCCTCCTGGCAATAAGCTTAAGGGGGAAAATTTCTTTAATATAGTAAATACATATAACAAGGTGTTGATTGTAGGAGATCTCAACTGCAAACACTCGCAGTGGGATCGCTACACTAAACACCCCAACACTAACGGAAGTACTCTACGGAAATTCTGCGATCATTCGGATTGTAGCATTTTTCACACAGACACTCCTACACACTTCCCTTACTCAAACCACTGCCCTAGCATCCTAGACATAGCAATAGGTAAAAACATAAACAATCTCACAAAAATAAAAACCCTCACAGATTTCAACCCTGATCATGATCCCGTCCTAATACACCTCAAAATATCCCATCATACATAAACACAACAAATCACACATTATGATTACAACACCACTAGTTGGGTAAAATTCAGGCAATTTATAAATATAAATCTTAAAATCACCGACAAAATTGAAAACCACAATCAACTTATCATAATAATAAATAATTTACAATTTCTAGATAATCGTTATTTGACATTTTTTCACTCTAGTAAACAAGATATAACCTTTATACAATTGTTAATTAAATATTATAAAATTTGTGTATACAATTTTGTTGAATTCACTTGATTGAAGACGAGCCATCATATTATTTTTGTATAGATATTATATTACTTTTGTATGACTATTATATTATTTCTGTATGGCCAATATATTATTTTTATATTGTCGTTATAACATTTTTAGATAGGCATTATATGATTACTGGCTTCGGACTTCCATTGTTTTTATTGTTTTATATATTCTACACCACGTTTCAATCGAAATGAATCTTCGATTTTCTTCAGGTGAGAACAGATTTCAGCTGAAGATCATTCATATTGATTGAAACGTTATGTAGAATAAAACAAGCATAAGACAGAGGAAATCCGAAGCAAGTAATCACATAGACCTCTATTGTCTACACAACTTCAACCAATAGGTATTTTCTTCGCTATCATCCAAAGTAGCAGGTTAAGTTAGCACCAAACCTAGTTCCAATTTTGTTCGTTCATGAGCCTTTGAGATATTAGTGAAACTTTAATATAATTTAGATTAGGGAAATGTATATGACATTTAATTTCAGCACATTTAAACTTAGTTTGATTGGTACATCTATGAATTATTTTCAAATGAACAACAAAAGACTTTTTTTTTCATAAGTTTTTAAACAAAATCCAGAAATAAGCATTTCTTATTTATTTGAAGTAGATGACTTATCTTTAGTGTGTGAGAATTAACAATTCTTTCACATGTGGAAAATGAAAATAGTAATTAGTTTCTCTTAGATTATTAACTTCACACTCACATAATTTTTTTAAGATCTGATATAAGGGCACTTACACAAGAACTTGATGGAGAATGTTTCATTTCAAAAATCACTTCTTCAATAAGTTGCCAGATATGTTGACACTCAAGAGGGTATTCAATATCTAACGCATGAAACGTTTTGTAAAGGATCTCTAAGGTTCTTATTGTAATGTTTTTCTAACTTATTAAAAGTTTTTATTACGTGTGGGATAAATTTTAAACACACGGTATGGCTACTTACTAATTTATGTAAACAGTAACTCACTAACACTTAATTTATATATACTTAACTAATCGCTTAATTATTAATTTATATTAACTGTATATTCACTCAATCTAATTTATATAAACACTCTATATTCACTTATTTACTTGTTCATCTGTCCAAATCACTTTATCACCTCAAACTCACTCTTCCTGATCAGTCCCTTATATATTAAAGCCGTTTTTACTAGTAAATTCTGGGCTGCGGCTTACACAGTCACGAATAATTTTTCTGGCCTTTTCTAGATAACTCTGGTCACAAAAACAATGTTTACATAAGATAGTCGTAAACTCGTAAACAGTTTTTTATAACTGCGTATCCGCCATAATTTTAACTTTTATACCTGGCTTAGACAGAGTCGGTTTTAGGGACTATACCACTGTGCTGTTTCGTAACATTATTATAGAATCAAAGGTGTATACAACGTCATTGATTACGGCCAGATATGTTGACACGTTGTTCAAAGGTCCACAAATAACTTCAAAAGGTTGAAGTGTGAGACTGCAGTTAGTCAATTTCTCCAATCTCTCAGCCTTTTTCTGTTGAAGTTCCTCGAAGTTCTATAGAAAAATTTGAATTCATTACACATTTTGTTTCTAAAACAGCTGATTTCAGTCTAAAAATCACATTTTATCATTTTGGGCTGCTGTAGTAATTGTTGGGAATCGAGAAAAACAGCTTACAGGCCCCTATCCTAACTTTTTCGGATGTAGACAGTGGTACCTATACAAAAATATTTGGTAGGGGCTGATGAATAATTTTAATTTTCGATCACCCTATATCAAATATTTTTATACGCCACTGTAATACCTGTCTATCTTATAAACTCACACATTTACAAACGTGATTATTGACTAAACGAAATAAGTTAAAAATGTACGGTTTCAAGTTAAGATAAGTTTTTCCCCATCAAACAAAAAAAATTCCGGTTATATAGAATGATGAAAAAAATGGCTACTTTCAACTAAAAATTACTTGACTTATTGAAACATCCTGTATATTTTTACACAATTCGAAAGCTGTGTTCTTTAGCTTTTCAAAAATTTCAACATGTGCGATTTGATTTTTAAAAATAAAAAAGATACTCTAATTTTTGTAAGGGGTTGCATTCTCATTTTCTTTATTTTTAACTTTTTTGTCATTTGTACACTGAAATAAGTAGAAGTTACGAAAAAGTTAGTTATTTCAGTGTATAAATGGCAATATATTGAAACTGCAGAAAAAAGATTGAGAATCTAAGGGATATTGAAAATATAGAAAATGCACGCACTCACAAAAACTCGGTATGCTTTATTAGTAGAAAATAAATTACACATATCAACAGTTTCAAAAACATAAGGAACTCAGCTTTCGAATGGTGCAAAAATATTGAGGGCCACCATTTAAATAAATCATGTAATTTTTATTTGAAAATGGGCACTTTTTCCTCGCCCCATATATATGTGAATTTTTTAATGAGTGGGAAAAAACTTTTTTAAATTTGAAACGTATTGGTTGAAATCGCACATTTTTATCTTATTGCGTTTAGTAAATAATCATGTTTAAAATGTGTCAGTTCAGATATGTTCAGATGTTTTTTTCGATTCTCAAGCGTGCTACTGCAGCAATCAAAAATAATTAAAATTTGATTTTTAGGTGGATATAGATCCCCTATTTATAACTTTTGTTGGGAGAACCTGTATAATCGAATTTTAAAATGCTCTTCAATAACAAATTGTTAAAAAATTAGTGAAATAAATAAAAGTTGCATTGGAGGAAAATATCCTATTTTAGTCATATATATCTCTGTGCATGGCTTCCTATGATGGCTTAATACATTGAAATTTTAGTAATACACACAACCCTTATATCTAAAAGCATCAAATAACTGGTAATTTCTAAGAAATCATGTGTTAGTGGTAGGTATTGCGGAATATCAAAAGCAAACTATGAATCAATTTATATTTTATTACTTATTCCCATACCTATTCGGGCCGGCGATATAAGACGGAACAAAAATCTCCCGCCAACTAGCACGGACGCCACACAATGACCTAACACACGCTTTAGTGCTTTAATAACAAACGATGGTTATTGCTAAATATTAACAAACATAATTAAATAGGTACAGGTACTTACCTCTGAATTTTTCCTGAACATTTTCGGACAAATCAAAAGTATCCATTTTTATATGATACCACACTATTTACAAACCATAAAAATATAACAAGCTGTTAAAAGCTAAATATGGTCGCTTGTCGCTTCCACACATCTAAACAATAAAATAAATGAATAAAGAGGAACTTGTCCAGTATGTGCTTCCATTGGTATCTCTCTCTCTCTCTCTCTCTCTCTCTCTCTCTCTATCTCTGTCTCTCTCTCTCTCTTTGCTAATAGCTAATTGGTGCGTATTAGCGGTAATTTTAAAACTAAGACAATAGATATATCGTACGTCTATTACCGAAATTGGTTTTTATACAACAAGTCGAATATTTATTATACAACTAACCATATAAAGGCGGTATTATTGTGTTAAAAAACTGGTATAGTAACCCGTATATAATTTTTGTATTTTGATTATATAATTTGTGGCAAACTTGTGAAAATATGAGGAGTATATAATATATATACAACTTGATTTGGGTAGGTAACTACAGAAAAAATTGTATAGCAGTTATACACCCTTACTTAGAATAACATTTGTTTTTGCTACAATATAATTGTATTTTATCAATATTATAATATTAATTTGTGGTTATATATCTTGGGTCAGAATAAAAGTTGTATTGGGTGATTTTCCTCAGTGTGGATGTCAAAAAAGCTTTTGACTCCGTATGGCTCCTGGGGCTGATTCACAAACTAACTAAATTAAAAATCCCATATTATTTAACGGAAATAGTGAATACGTAATTAACAAACAGAAAGTTTTATACAAAAATCTACGATTACGTATGGTATAAAGGCCGGAGTACCTGGAGGCTCTGTCCTATTATCTTTGTTATACTCCATATTTGTTCATGGACTCTCAACATCCCCTAAATTACGGCAATGTACGCTGACGATACTTGTTTTGTAGCAACAGCAAAAAATCAAGAACAAGCACTTAACACGGTACAAACACATATAAATACTAAAATCACACCTTATTGAAAAGAACACAAACTAGCTGTTAACCCTTCTAAAACAGAGTATTTATTACTCAGAAGAATAGCTAGAAAAGCCGATCTATTGCAATCTCAGCTTTGCGTGAATGGGCAGTACATTGCCCCTAACAATACCCTAAAATACTCAGGGTATACAATGCAAGGAAATACTTCGGCAAATACGCACATTGGACAGCAAATACAAAAGGCTAAGATTGCAATATGTTGACTATATCCACTCATATGTAAACACAGTAGTCTCACAAGTCAAAACAAAATTTGTTTATACAAACAAATCATAAGGCCCATAGTCACTTACGCTGCACCCATATACTACACGGGCAACAAACACAATTTTCACTCCCTGCAGGTGATACAGAACAAGTGTCTCAGAATGGCATCAAATCATATTATGGTTTACCCCAAATTACCTAAAACTCTTGGTTACATGACAAGGCGAATACACCCACTATCAAAGACTTTATCAACAAAATCTCAGATAATTTTTATAACTACTGTCTGCCACAAGATCTTCGAAACAAACTCAAAGCTGCAAGTCGCGCAGAAGGCATCCGAGATAGTGGGTGTAGGCTTCTGCATGGATCGTTAATTACATAATTAGGTTGTTGATATCCAAACCACATTATTTCTTAAAGGGGGCAAAAGCCTCGCTGTAATCACACAACGAAGCTTTTGTCCCACAAAAATTATAAATTAAATTATATAACAACAAATCAATGTCTGCCAAGTTGCTTTCTCAAAAACTACCACCCCGTATCAATTCGAAACCCAGTTTTTCAGCTATTTTCATGGGAAGCACTAAGTCGAAAAATCATAGGAGCCAAACTTTTATATTAAGGACAAAGTTATAAATCCAGAGAAAACAAACGGATAATGCTGGAAGCAAGGAGCCGTGAGAACTTACCGGAAAGAAGAGAGGAGCTGAAAATCGCTAGGACATCGGTTTTTTTTATATATGTTGTATATATATTTTATATTTTCTAATCCTCTGTTAATAAGGAATTATGAACAGTAATAAAGACCTTTTTGAATAAATCAAAATTAGATATCAACATAATAGAATATTAAGGATTGCAAAATATCTCTAGATATCAATAACCGAGACAATAACAATATAACAAACAAATTAAGTTTCCTATAGAAATCAATCATAAGGGACATATCAATATTGTGGCCATGATCATCTTCAGCATCTCCCGTGTTTTCTTGTACAACTTCTAGTAACAGAGGATCTGTTACCCCTGCATCAATCTCTTTGGTAACGGTAGATACAACATGAAGGCTCAGGTCCGAAGTCATTCTCCAATGCCACTTTTGTATATTAAGCACCACTCATATTTTTCTGCCATCACTCATTATTAAAATCGTCGCCTGTCGCCCGTACTTAATTTTGAATGTTCAGTATAAAAACCTTAATACTCGCGGAAAGAATCGTCATGATCTCACTGCCTGAAAACTACTGTAGAAGTAAAATCCGCACAATAGCATCTGAATTTCACCATTTTACCCCGCCAATAAAAATGATTCGTTTATAAATCGCATATTCTTAGGCCACTACGTGCAGCTTATTTTTCATGTTCAGGCAGTCGGTGAGTCCCGGTGCGCATAAAAAACCTGTAGGTGTGTCTAGGAATTCTAGGTCATGAAATGAAAATTTGCATTACTAATTTATACGAATTCAATGAACTTTGCTTTAAATGAAAATACTGAAATAAGATAATTGCGAAAGAATGTTTATTATTTATTTTATTTTGTGTTTTCCAGTAAAAACAGGATATACAGAAAATTTGCAACCTTATAAAATGTACCGCCTCACGTTAGTGCGTAACTTGCGTGATGGTAAATACGGCCCTGCATAGTGCACTTATCAGAAATAGCACGTTAAGTTGAGACGCACAAAGTCCAAGGTACCACCCAGAGCAAACTGCTCAAAATTGATGGGCCATGTATCTTGGATAATAATAATAATAACAGCAGGAATCCGTAAATTTGTTCTGAAAATTTGGCAGTTTTCATGGGAATTCTATTTGAATCAATAAATTCTGGAGGACGCGGGGTTTGGAAGGGAACTGCGAAATGATTGAAGGTTATCTGGTATATATTGTGACCAATCAAGAGAAAAGTGAAAAGATCTTGCTGAAATAAGTGATACACGAAAAAGTTTTGAATAATACTCGTTTAATCAATCAAGGAGACAGTTATTTGAAAGTTATTTTGGTAAATGAATTAGCTTAGTTCATATGAAAAAAGATTAATAACCCAATCATAAAAACGTTTGTGAATATACGATCCAATATATAAGTATCAAGTATTGATGGATATTCTGAAAATATTTTATCAAACAAAATGGAACTTCTGATATTGTTAAGAAAGCGGGACATAAATATTTATGCCACTGACATGATCCGATGGGACTGAAACTGGATATTATTATAATGAAAGTAAAGTGGTGAAATATGTAACAATGTAAATGATAATGTTACTAATGGAACTTTCCCTAGATAGGTTACGGCTATATTGCAAAGTTTCGTGGAAAATTTCAGTACGCTGAAAGATATATTTTGGTTTCGGAGTACAGTTATTACTCAATAAATATTGTGGTCATTAAATTTTTGTAATTAATACCAGAATCGCCTTTATTCACAATGAGTATATCCTACCCAAACAATTAGTAGAAGGAACTCTTAATAAGTATATTTCATAGCATATGATTTTCTTGATTAACATGCTCCAAAAATATCATTGTTTCTTAAGTTTATCGTGAGAATTCGTAATTCAGTTACTTAGTTGACAGATTAATCAGAAATAATTGAAATGTAAATCAAATTTTATTGCTACCAATAAACCTTAATTAGCGCAAAGAATTTTTCTTCAAGTAATCAGTTAGTAAATTATCTCACAAGCACAAAATTAGACAAATCTCAATATTTCCAAAAATTAAAAGATGATTTCAATTTCATGCTTGGCTGATTTTGTACCCCATTTAATGTGGGGCCCTTGAAGTAAAAGGGATATAAGTGCGTTTGATTGCATTTTGAGATCATTGTAGGGGAGACTGAGGATACATTGGACAAATGGTTAAGTAGTGTAGCTATAAGGGTTTCACTCCACTACTTCGAAAAAGGTCCGCTAGGCGACGGTGGCGCTGCGTTGGCGCTGTCGGCAGTTTCGTCCATTTTTTATCCAGTCGGCCATTTTTTATCCGTCGGCCATTTTTTATCCAGTAGATTTCGCTAGATGGCGCGCTTCAATTTTGCAGATTTCTCTAGATACCTATCGTCCATTATTTATCCGGTAAATTTGTGCATGACGTAACCGAAAAAAAATTTTGCCTCGAGTGAGATTCGAATCCACAACCTCATCGTTCCCAGCCTACACCGCTACATATATGCTATGAGGATTCCTACGTACGTGTTTTTGAAATTGACCATATGCGTATTATTTTGAAATCTCAAGGATTTTCACGTAAGTAATCATAGAAAAATCGCATATTATTTTTAGTGACAATCTCAAGGTTTTTGATTGGGACTTCTAAATTTTAGAATGAAAAAAGATGGCTTCGATCAACATACGAGTGTAAAAGTGTATTTTTATCTCAATATTATACAAATCACCCTTATGTATTTTCTTTATATACAGAGTGTAGTCATAAAAGATGCAATTTTATACAGGGTGTAGTCATAAAAGATGTGATTTTACACAGAGTATAGTCATAGAGATACTGCATTTTTTATACAGGGTGTGTTCATGAAAGGTGTCATTTGTCTTTATATACAGGGTGTAGTCAAAAAATTTGTGATGTTCATATATACAGAATGTAGTCATAAAAGAAGCCATATATACAGTGCGTAGTCATAAAAAGTTGCGATTTTATACAGGGTCTAGTCATAAAGATACCGTATTTTTTATATACACAGGTTGTAGTCATAAAAATACCGTATTTTTCATAAAATATGCCAAAGGGTATATAAAGATAAGGGCGTTACAATGAATCTCTGCTATTATTGCTCAAATTTTCATCGAACAAACCGCATTGGTAGAATATTCTCACATACAGGATGTTACTAGAACGACAACGACAACCACAACATCAACGATAACAACAACGATGACAACGATGACAACGATGACAGCGACGACAACGATAACGACGACAACAACAACGACAACGATGACTACTACGACAACGACGACAACGACGACAACGACAACGACGACAACGACAACGACAGCAAATTCACTTTATTCGACAACAGAGGACACCCAAAGGTTTTGCATGCTATGAGATTTGTTGCTCGTACGACTACATTATAGTAAAATATGCCGTGACTTATTATATTATTAGACCGTCAGACATATAGCAGAGGGTTAACAGAATGGATAACAAACACACCTCAGACTCACATCAGTTGGACGGTGCTAGTACTAACAAATTTACCGTAACACTCGGTTTATATGAAATATTTTCCAAGAAACAAACAAAAGAGCAACATATTTGCAGATACTGGTAATAACGGATATCCATCGTGATAGAAGAAGACATCTAAGACATCAGGTTTGCCCCCAACTAAATTAATATAATTAAGCCGCTCTTCAAAAAAGAATGCTACGCTAATAGAAAAATCTTGAAGCAATGATTTCACAACTTTGTCATTCACTGAATGTCATTTTTATTATAGATGCGGTGGAACAAGGAGCCAACTTTACCACTCAAGCAGAGGGGCAGCAGACACATCACAGGAATAGCACACATACACCACAGAGGCACCAGACATTCACCACTGTTATACGTTTAACATTTTTGGTATCAAACAGTACTCTTTGAAACAAAATATCAGGAATCTTGTATTTTCGAATTTCATTATGAATCACCCCAAATAATTAGAGGGACGTATGATACTGATGGCGATATTGATAATTTTCATAGACATTATAGCTATTTATAATTCAATCACTTAATATAATTAAGCCGCTCTTCGAAAAGAATGCTATGCTAATGGAAAAATCTTGAAGCGATAATTTCACAACTTAGAGGTACAGTTTTATTGAATATTACTTTTCGTTAAAATAGCTATTCTGAAATATTGGTATAATTTGAAACGTTGATAATAAACCACCTATTACTATACCAAAATGTGATAACACTTTCTACAACTTGATTATAAAAATAAGAATTTTACTAATGGAACCCACAAAATGTTATTCAAATATTGTGATTTGTCGGTATAAGAGAGAGAAATAACGGTCGACGGCAGGTAACATTTTATCTGAAAAATAAGAATGACATTCTCGGAGGCTCGAATCACCCGCTGTGTGTTACATAAAATTAGGTTCATAGCAGTATACTAAGATTTTTTTCAATACAAGGTGTTAAAAGATATTTGCATCAATACTCTGCGGGAGATATCTACGTAAATATACGAGGTATGTTATGATTAAAATTGATATATACATGGGGTGTTTGTAATTATTAAGACTGTAGAAATATGTAAATATAAAAGTTAATGACACACACACAGTTTAGTAGTAGTATTTTGATTGGGTTGTCTACGTAAATTATAACAAATATATGTCTGAATATGATACTGAGAAACCATCAACGTACATACTCTATACAGAAGCGAATAATTTGTATGAGGAGGCAATGTATGAGCATTTACAGTACGATGACCTCGAAAATGATATTGAAAAATGATGTATAGTTCATAAAATCCATTACAGATGATTCTCCAGAAAACTATATTCTCCAAGTTGATTTGACGTAACATATCAATTTACATATCTACATAAAGACTGTGTTCCGAACACCGCAAACCTCACGGCTCAAAATAAACAAAATCATTGACCACTGTACACGATTAAAAGAGTGTTATAGGTACTTTACATTGAAGGAATTTAAAGCAGACATTAGAACATTGGTTGGTATTGAAAAAAGTTCAAAAAAATTTGAAATTTGAACAATCCACATATCTAAAACGATACATCGAATTAAACAATCAATTGAGGACTTAAGCTGTGAGCGACTTTGAAAAAAGATTTACGGATGAACAATGCTGTGTTTGAAAATGCAAGGAATGTATATGCGAACATAGAATTTGTATCTTCCCATGATGGTCGTTATGGTGCTACAAATCTCATTTCTAGTCCGCGTTATCGCAATAGAACAATTTTCAATGATTATCTGACTCTAAGGACAATTAAAAAATCTGCATTTTCAATGAACCAATGTATGTGGATATGAAAATTCTCGATATTTCCAAAACTGGAATGTACGGCTTTCACTATAATTTTATGTTTCCAACAATGGGAGTAGACAAATGTGAGCTATTGTACACCGATACTAACAGTTTTGCTTACCAACTTACTTGTAACGATGCATATAAACATTTAATTGACGCAAACATTGACAAATTTGATACATAAGGCTACTACACTAATAATCCACACAATATACCTAGAGTTAATAAAAAGTATTATGCGTAATGAGCGATGAGTCTAATGAACAAATCATCACACATTTCGTTAGTCCAAAATGTACGGTTACAAAGTTCAGAGTAGGGGTAAAGTCGTTAAAGAGTATTAAAAAATGTGTAGTAAAAAATAACTTTTGATGATAATGTCGATTGTATGAGAAATTGGAAACAGATGACAATTACTCAAAATACGATACGTTCCTTTGTCCATAACGTGTATAGTGTTGAACAAACCAAAATCGCGTATAGTCCTCATGATGATAATAGGAAATTACTTTATAATTCTTTAGATACACTTCCGTGGGAAATAGAATAATTTTCAGGAATGACTACTACTACAAGATAATTGAATTAAAAACATAACTTCAATTCTAACTTTTATAACTGAAGTTTATTTACCACATAATTTATTAATAAAATGTCGCTCATCATTGAAAGAAGCAGATGATGATTATAAATTTTGTGATTGGTTTCACCAGCATCGTATTAGAAATTTGATTCTAAGTCAATGCTGCCGTCATATCGTTAATGAGATACAGGGCATTGAATTGTGATTTCAACGTTAATGTTTCATAACTCGGTATGCAGTGCAGGAGGAGGAGGAAAAAGTTTCAAATTTTGGCTTTCAGTACTTACAATACTTTTACCATGGACGAAATGTTTTATAACCAGATGATGACCTAATGTGAAATGAAAATATTGCTAATGATTTATGTTTCTGTTTAGGATATTAGAGATTTCTAGCATTTTTATATACAAGATGTAGTCATAAAGATTTTGCTTGTTTATGTAGAAAATCAATTTTAATATGTGTGACATCAGAGCAGGTACATATTGCATTAATATTTCAAAATGTGTAACTCCACAGTGATAGAAGTTTGCAACAAATTGATGGAATTATAAATTCCTTGAACAAAATTCAAACATTTTCAAACAAAATATAAAGCTTTTCTTGATAATATGCATCTTAGAAATTTTTCAAATTTTCGGTAGGACAAAAGCATAAAATTCATTCAAAAATAACAACACACTTGGAGCGCATGAGATGTTAAATGAAAGTAGGGAATGGGAAGAAACAACATGTCATTGATGTTAGTAAAGAACATAAAAAGTCTAGTATTGATAGAGTCAACTGGGAAAAACATGAATGCCGCCTTTGATAGTAGATTAAAAACGGGGATTATCATAAACTTGAATCACAAAGATATTAATTCATTCTTTAGAGCTAAAAGATTTAGAGGAACGTATGATGCTGATATTGATATTGATAATTTTGATGAACATTATGATTTTCAATTTAATCTCGTTATTTGTATATTTATTTAATATAGTTATATGCTTTTCGTATTTATGTATTTTTTAATTCAACCGTTATATGCTTTTCTTCGTCTTCTCTATTTTATTTTTCCGTATTTTATTTGTAAATTATATGAATAAAACAATATGTATGTTGTAATAAGTTTGATAATCAAAAAATCATCCTTACAACCCGCATGACTATAGGGAGAAGAGAGAGAAAAATGAAACGCAAACATTTCAATCAAATCAAGTACAACACTACTACTAAAATAACTCTAATTTACTCAAATTTCAATTATTTTGAACAAAATTTCTGGTTATATCTTTTTTTTAAAAATATTCACAAAAACTTGGAGATTCTAAATAGGTGAGTCGGTGTGAAATGAGACAATGATTGACTTGTAGAATTTGATGAACATCTTCTCCACATAAAAGGAAGCTGATGTCATGTTTTATCACTTCCAACTATTTAACATAATCAAATATTACTTGTAGAATGGTGTAGTAGTCCCCACATGGCATCGTCTCGGGATCATATTCTTCGTAACATGCTGGAAGTGATGCACTTATAAATGAATTTTCATTCAAATATCGGTTAGCGTAGCCAATTCGTATGTGCTGAAGGAGATTTCCGCTGGTTTTTCAATGTATGATTTACAGAGAATTTTTTTTAGGTAAGTACATCTGTATTATAAAACTACCTAAATATATTGTTGAGCAAATCCTTATACTGAAGAGAAATGTTTTTTATTTCTACGTATTGATTCACTTTATTACGAAACTTTAGTTATACAATAGTCATTCGTCCAAGTGTTAGAGATCTTCTTCTTCATGTTTTTTCTATTCAATAATGTTTGCTAGAATGAGCTCTTCAATTATTTTATGAAATTCATCATCATTCGGGTGTAGTTGTTTTAATCTGTCTACCAATAAGTTCGGATCTGACCAATTAGAAAGAATATCATAGCTTTTTGGTGTGTGAAACCCTCTTGTAATTGGTTCATTGAGTTGTTTTATGGTATTATTCGACTTATTGTTAATGCAAAATTTATGAGAGTAATCGAACTGTTTTGTAATATTACCCGAATTTCCGGAGTATTTACGCTTTTTAAAGAGCGGTTTAATTATTTCACTGAATTTAGTGGGACAAGCCTGATGTCTTAGATGTCCTCTTCTATCACGATGGATATCCGTTAATTCCAGTATCTGTTTGTATAATTGTAAATCAATTGGGGTGAAATGTTTGGGATTCTTATAGAATACTAACTGTTTCAAACCGGGCGTACTTTTAAATACTCTGCCACCTACAATTAGTTGTTCATCATTAAATTGTAGTTGTTTGTTTCCAAACATCCATTGTTCACCCTTTAATTGCGGTCCGTAAGCATGGTCGAGAATCCATTGTTCAATTCCTAATTCTGGAGTGTAAGCGCAGTCAGATTCTTTTGATACATTCTGATTATTGTCATGAGGTACTTGTTTGAGCGAAGAGTCTTCCCGCTCTACCCCATATTCACTTATTACGGGCGGAATTGGTGCGTCTTTCGGTGAATCCCCACCTTGATTTGGACGGCCCAGTGATTCTGCTATTTGTTTGAGAGTTGCAGACTTGACATATTCCCCATGACATTTCTTATTAGTTCTTTCAAGCGACTTATATTTTTTACGTGAAGCTTTTGCATGCTTTGAGACTTGTTGTTTGTATGACAACATTATAGTAAATTAAAATGTGTGGGTGCGCGATTCATTATATTATTAGACGGTTAACAGACATACACCACAGAGGCTCCAGACATGCACCACCGATATACGTTCTAATGTGTCTCTGGGGTGTCTCTGATGTGTCTCTGATGCGTCTCTGGGGTGTCTCTGATGTGTCTGCCATGTTAGGTTACTCCACTTGCGTGCGCGCACACAAGTGGAGTAACCTAACATAGCAGACACACCAGATACACATCAGAGACGCATCACAGGCGTACCAGAGACCTATCAGAGACTCATCAGAGGCACACTTATGAAAAAATGATACCGTTCAGTCTTCCGTCCGACTAGGTGTTTGCTTCTTACCATCGAGACACATCAGAGTCACATCAGAGACACCCCAGAGATGCACTGCAAACCGAGTTATGAAACATTCAAGTTGTCATAACAGTTCAACGCCCTGTATCTCATTAACGATATGACAGCAGCATTGACTTAGAATCAAATTTCTAATATGATGCTGGTGAACCCAATCACAAAATTTAAAATCATCATCTGCTTCTTTCAATGATGAGCGATATTTTAATAAAAAATTATGTGGTAAATGAACTTCGGTTATAAAAGTTAGTTTAGTCATTCCTAAAAATTATTCTATTCCTCACGGAAGTGTATCTAAAGAATTATGAAGTAATTTCCTTTTATCATCGTGAGGACTCAACGCGATTTTGGTTTGTTCAACACTATACACATCATGGGCAAAGGAACGTATCGTATTTTGAGTAATTGTCATCTGTTTCCAATTTTTCATACAATCGACATAATCATCAGAAGTTATTTTTACTACACATTTTTTAATACTCTTTAACGACTTTACCCCCACACTGAACTTTGTAACCGTACATTTTGGACCAACGAAATGTGTGATGATTTGTTCATTAGACTCATCTTTCATTACGCATAATACTTTTTATTAACTCTAGGTATATTGTATGGATTATTAGTGCAGTAGTCTTATGTATCAAATTTGTCAATGGTTGCGTCAATTAAATGTTTATATGCATCGTTACAAGTAAGTTGGTAAGCAAAACTGTTAGTGTCGGTGTACAATAGCTTACAATTGTCTACTCCCATTGTTGGAAGCATAAAATTATAGTGAAAGCCGTACATTCCAGTTTTGGAAATATCGAGAATTTCCATATCCACATACATTGGTTTATTGAAAATGCAGATTTTTTAATTGTCCTTAGAGTCGGATCATCATTGAAAATTGTTCTATTGCGATAACGCAGACTAGGAATGAGATTTTTAGCACCATAACGACCATCATGGGAAGATACAAATTCTATATTTGCATATACATTCCTTGCATTTTCAAACACAGCATTGTTCATCCGTAAATCTTTTTTCAAAGTCGCTCACAGCTTAAGTCCTCAATTGATTGTTTAATTAGTTTTAGACATGTGGATTGTTTAAATTTCAAAACTTTGTGAACTTTTTTCAATACCAACCAATGTTCTAATGTAATGTCTGCTTTAAATTCCTATAATGTAAAGTACCTATAACACTCTTTTAATCCTGTACAGTGGTCAATAATTTTGCTAATTTTGAGTCGTGGGGTTTGCGGTGTTCGGAGCACAGTCTTTATGTAGATTATGCAAATTGATATGATACGTCATCAAATCAACTTGGAGAATATAACTTTCTGGAGAATCATCTGTAATGGATTTTATAAACTCTTACATCATTTTTCAATATCATTTTCGAGGTCATCGTACTGTAAATGTTCATACATTGCCTCCTCATACAAATTATTCGCTTCTGTATAGAGTATGTACGTTGATGGTTTCTCAGTATCATATTCAGACATATATTTGTTATAATTTACGTAGACACCTCAATTAAAATACTACTACTAAACTGTGTGTGTGACATTAACTTTTATATCTACATATTTCTACAGTCTTCATAATTACAAACACCCCATGTATATATCAATTTTAATCATAACATACCTCGTATATTTACGTAGATATCCCCCGCAGAATAATGATGCAAATATCTTTTAACACCGTGTATTGAAAAAAATCTTAGTATACTGTTATGGACCTAATTTTATGTAACACACAGCGGGTGATTCGAGCCTCCGAGAATGTCATTGTTATTTGTCAG